>OY294052.1:1633815-2098099 GCA_958510825.1 Brachypterus glaber
CAGAAATAAGTTACAAAATTTTATGGGGTAATTCTACATTAAAAAATTTGAAAAAAAATCCTATAAAAGTTGGTCCGGAAATGAGTCCTAAGGGAGCTACGACCCTCTTAAGGGTACATTTAAATAGTATATTAAAGTACTAGTTTCATTACATACGTTTTTAACGCACGAGTACAAGTTTAGAAAACGAGCCGCTTGCGGCGAGTTTTCTAAAGTACCAGTGCTGTAAAACCGTGTTATGAAACGAGTGCTTTATACAATTTTTTCTATTTTGCTCTAAAATTTAAAAAACTTACATTTAAATTGATGACTGATTTAGGGATTTTTGTTTTGGGTTGGCATTCCAGTTTACACTATGTTTAAAATTCTAAGAACAAATGATATTTTGATATATTTTACAGTCATCTCTTCTTTTTTTACTGCAATTAACCAGTCCACAATTTTAACACGGTAAAAAATAACCCAAATACAAAATTTTGTAAAAAATTAAACTTTAAATCGACATTGACATTTGCACGCAAAACGTCAAGAGATAGGCTTTTGTATGTTGCCAACCCAACAGAAAAAAAAGTAGAGACCTCTTATGGGCCTATAAGAACACGCAAAATGCGTGTGATTATGAGCTTATAAGAGTCGCAAAATAGAAAAAAGTAGTTTTTAGTTAATATCTCTGGAATCCTATCAGATTTCAGATTCAGATATAGTTAATTCGTACATTACAATATTTATAAATTATTATGTTATTCCACCTAAACATAGTTTGTGTGTGGAATTTAAAGAAATATTTATAATACATTTTACTTACTGGCTAATTATCCTAAGACTATGTAAATAACTGAGAGAGAAAAGAAATACAAGGAGTGAGAGAGAGAACTCCAATAACGAATTTTCGCACATGCGCTAACTTTGATGAAGGCTGTCTCTTATCTTATGTAATTTTTATTTGGTAATTTTAACCAAAATGGTGATGGCGATGTCAGTTTTTGGCCCCGAACTTTTTCATCCGTAGATATTTCGACATTTTCTCAATAAAATATGATCCTTTAGTTAAACATACATAAAAATAGATAAAATTGCAGTTAAAGAGAGAATTTCTAATTTGAGCATTAAAAATGCGCCAATAATAATTTCAATACTGCAAAGCGTCTTCACATTACTACTTGGTGTAAATGTGCTTGGTACTAAACTATTAAAAAATATTTTTGACTTTAACCTTCAAATTTTTCCATAAAAATTATAACGACTATAATATCTGGCAGGTAATCTAGTAGACTTTAAATCTCATTATGTGAAAATTAAAAAAGCATATGTTCGTGTTTGATTTAAATGAAAATAAATTGACAATGTTATTTTTATACGATGAGATCACGAATGGGTTGCCAATTTTGATTAAAATCGAAAATACCGGGTGGAACCATTCTACAGTGAATTTTAAGGTATACTTTTTCAAACGAAATTAACTTTTACTTCAAAATGGCGGGACAAAATGGCAATTTTAATTTTGGTCTCAAAGGTTTTTATTAAAATTTTTTAGTAAGGACAGAAATTTTTAATTTTAAATGTTTCAAACGGTTAAATTTACCGGGTTTTTAATGTAGAATCATCCTGTAATATTTAAATTGGTGCATTTTTGAGTTCTTATTTTTGATGCTCAAAACGTGAAATTGCAATTTTCTCGAAGACGCTTGGCCCTACGGTGTTACATAAAAAGTATCATTTTATTTTTAATTAAAGAATCATATTTTATTGATAAAAAGTCAAAAAATCTACAGATGGCAGTTTGGGGCAAAAAAGTGACAAAAGTACAGAATTTTAAATTTGAAAATTTGTGGGATGGTTTCTTTCTGCAAAAAGCCGTGCCTCTTTCTTATTCACCCGGTATAATCAATTAGTTACTTGTTCTATTTTGACACAACATTCGATTGGTAATTTTGGCAGCAGTTTTAATAGAAAATATTAAAAATAAGTATTAAAAATGATTTTACGTCAAGTTGGACTTTTTGGATTCCTTAACTTTGGCCTACTGCATAAAAATTGATTCTATCTACTTTATACATTTACAGCACCCCTTTTTCTCTTTTAGCTTTCTTTGGTCGTAACTGCTAGGGCTCTATTTTAATTGGTTCCCTTGATCAAAAGTTATGGACGTCACGTGCACCCTTATTGCGAATAAAATGATTGGCCTCGCAGATTTTATTTCTTAATTTGATATAAATGATACTATGTCACAATGTTATAAAATAAAATTTGGATTATTCAAAAGTCCAACTAAATCGCCATTTTCGGATCTGTTATTTTATTAATTTTCTTTTAATTGAATAAAGTTTTTCATAATATTTATATATTTTTCTTTGTAAATGTATTAGTTTGGTAACAAACATTTTTATAACATTATTATTAATTTGTTCACGGCTGTGGATTTGTGACATCTGATATCTACACTGAAAAAATTTTTGCGCCGATGAACAGCTAAGGCAAGAATTTTTAAGCATCCAAATAGCTTTAAACTTCTTGCCTTTATGTATATATTAACAAATTTTATTATTTAAATTTATTTTACATTTAGACAACTAATTTTAAGCATTTATATAATAACATTTTCTTTGTGACAATTAAAAACGAACATCGGTGCAAAATCAATGTAATTTTTATTGATATCACGTAAAATGTTGGTTTGGACTTATTTATTAGCTTACCTTAGCCAGCCTCATTGCAGTCACCCAGCAGGTCCTCACTCGTTCTGAGTCGCAGGCGATGCACCTCAGTTCAGTGGCGGACGACGAGGTGGAAGAATGGGCGGACGCGGCGAGCGGTGGAGGTTCCTGAGGGGAATCCCCGCCGCTGGAGACGATGCAAATCTCGCTCTCCGACGTGTTGTCGCTGCCGCAGGGCCGCAGACACAAGCCCCACTCGGTGGGGGCCCGTAGTTGATTTTTGGCGTTCAGCGTGGCGTAAATATGGTAGTCGGGTAAATGAGCGAGGACCGAGAGTCCCGGTAAATCGCCGTCTGAGATCTGAAACAAAAAAAAATTAATTAGTGCAATATATAGGTATCCCTTGCCCTCCCGAGACTAAATTAATGATAATTTTTCGATTTAATTGTGTTTTTTATGACATTTTGGACCCCCCCTGTAACGCTATTTTCCTATACCCCCCCTAGGTGCGTTACGTAATATTTGAACGTTCCCTATGGCTTAATGTAGTCGAGTCTTCGGTTAAGGTATTGAAATTTTACTGTACCGACATGAAAAAAACTTCAAAAAATATGTATCGTGTTTTTCCAATTATTTTTTACAGTGTAAGTTTAAACTTTACTCGACATGCATGATCGGATCAGTAATGAAATTGATCTCATTGAAGCTTATAGGTATTATATTATGCATATGAATAATTTTCAAAGTTTGAGAAGCTAATGCATACAGTGTATAATGTAATGCATACTTATAGTTAAAGAGCTGGTGAATATTTTTGAGAAGGTATTTTTTCCCGGCTGAATTCCAATTGCCAGGTTTTGGGTGTTCCTTTGTAGGTATGCTAAAACATCTTGAAAACTTATTTTTAACAAAAAGTCCCACCCCTTAAAATTCTTCCTTTATTCAAACTTTGATATTGGGCGTTTATGGAACAAAAAAGTTTTTCTGGATAATGAAGGAATATTCTCAATTTTTATGCTCCTCTACAAAAATAAAACGGATTTTTTATTGGGTAAAAATGCTAAAAATTGACACATAAGGCTAGAAAAAAAAGCACTTTTTTCCAAAGAGTTCTTTTTTTCTAGGGTATTTAAAAAAAAGCAAGCGGCTTGTTTTCTAAACTTGTACTCGTGCGCTAAAAACGTATGTTATGAAACTAGTACTTTAATATACTGTTTAAAGTTTCGATGCGAAAAAAAACGTTGCAAACTTCAGATTCATTTAAAAAGTGCCTTTGACAGATCATGTCAAAGACACTTTTTAAGGACTTTATCCCGTTTCCCCAGAATTATTTTGTAAAAATATAGCTTAATGTTTTCTCCTTTTTTTTGGGATTCTAGCGCCCAAAGGAACCGGATCCAGAACCTGCTGATTTAGAAATAGCCTAAACAGAATGTACTTTGAAATGTTTAAAATTCAGCTGGGAGAAAATAACTTTATGAAAATGATGTATTACTAGTTTCTAGAGTAGAGTTTCATCGATAAAAGCATTAGAGAACCTGCCAATTACCAAAGTGATCAAATACAGTATTTTATCCTGACTAGCTTTTTTGTAAATTGTAAACAGTTTTATGAACACCGGATTCGTTGCAAATTTTATTGCACACGGCGTTCACAAAATCCTCTAAACAAAAAAATTGGACATTGGAAAACCATAGGCAATAACCGGTTTTTGGTTAACCGGTTGGGGAAATTGCCTCAGACCGGTTTTTGGTTAAAACACGGAAGCAATAACCGGTTGAGAACCGGTTTAAACCTTAATTTCTCTACTTTTTTGTAAAAAAACAAATGTTACGCAACAAATGGGAGTGGGGTGGGGGGTCTTGAAAATGTTACGCCGCGTTGAATGGGGATGGGGGTCAAAAATTGCAAAATTTTGCGTTACGTAATACTTGAACGTTCCCTAAGTATACCGTATTATTAAAAATAACTAATTTTATGAGCAATTACTGAATTTAGAAAGTCGTTTGATGTAAGCAATAAAAAAACTTTATTTAGTTACTTTATACAAGAACTAAAAGTTCTATAAACATTGTATATTAGTCTTTACAGCATAGTACATTGTTCTACCAAGATTATAATATTAATATACTATAACAAGCCGTGAAGATATACAATTCTTCACATTATATAGTATACTCCTCTCAGTTGCAGGCATTTTTATTCAGGGGCGGAGATATGGGGGGGGGAAGCCTCCCCCTATACTAATTGAGTTGGTAAATTATCCTGTTAAAGTTGGTAAAACGTCCGCCCAAGTTGGAAATTATTTTAGTCGTAAAAATTTTCGGTAGGTTAAAGCTTTTTTTCAGACTATATACAGTTGGTAAATTCAGTTGACAGAGTTGGTAAATTTGGCTTTATGAGTTGTTAAATTTTGATCTCCGCCACCTATTTTGAAATTCAAAAAAGTTTTAAGTTGTAATAGTAGAAACGTTTTAATTTTTTTAGTCATCAACTTTTTTTTCGAGGGAATAAAAATTGTAATTTTAGACTAAAAAAAATGTGATTTCGACCTTCTTCCCCCTCGTTTTAAATCTTCTTTGCTATGGCCCTGGCTGCGAGGAGTATAATAGTATAACTTCCAACATAGTTTACTAAAATAAAAACTTTCTTATTGAAATAAAGTTTCATAAACATCAAACTTTAAGCATATTTTTCCATAAAACTCTATAAAGTTGAATACAAACTATTATGACAAGAATTCAAAAGTACACTAATTGGCAATTTTTTTTTTTATATAAAACCACTTTTTTATCAAGTGTGCCTTCTTGATGGTTGGTGTGCTAAGCTTCATGTTGCCTGTTTTTTTTTCTAGCTAATATCTAAATAACTATAATTAGATTATGTAGATACTTGGTTTTTGGCTTAGTATATGCAGTTACCACTAAAATGCTTAGTAAAATAGTACACTGAGAGCTCGTGATCGTAGCAAATACCAAACGTTTTTGCTTATATGGAACCCCGCGAAAGTTTAGTTTAGTTTAGTTTAACATTGACCGTAGCTCTGTGTACATTGTTAAACATACCCTCAATTTTTTTTGTTGAAAATAACCCGTTTAGAGCAAATATATCGCTTAGGGTGGGGTGGGGTACAAAAAGTACCTAGAAGTAACTTGGTAATACATATAATATTTTCTAAAAAAATGTGATAATAGTTACCCCCTTTGTCCCTAGTGCGGTCAGTTCATAAATAAAGCTAGAAAATTGGCGGTTCCCATGATAATATCCCATAAAACCTAATAAAGTTAACAATTTGTATACATTTTCAGTTTTGCGATTTTTCCATTATATTTTATGTAGGTCGGTTTTTTTCTGTTAAAATATCTCAAATAAATATAACCATGTATTCGCAGGGGAGAGAGAAATATGGGATAGGACTTTTTAACTAAATTGTTTAATGTTATCCTAGATAAAAAATTATTTACCTGTTTTCTGTTTTAATAAAGACCTTCAGTATGAGGAAAAATTAATGAAAAAACCAAACGAAATTAAATTTCGTTTAAATTTTGATGCCAAATTTCGGCATCCACCTCCTTCATTTGAAAGTTAAAAATAAAAAATAAATACTTTTTATTTTACAATTTGGAAATTAAGTGGGGCTATTTTTATTGTTTTGAGCAAGGTTTTGAGCTAAATTTGGCACGGAATGTGGTTTTTGGTTTTTGCTGTTATATTTCTTTAATTTTCAAATGCCAAATTTCGTTTTTTAAGCTGAAATTTGGCATATATTTAAATGCATGCACGACATGGAATACCAGGGTCGTTTAATAAAAAATAATCCTGCCTTACAAAAAAAGTTATATATTTTATTTTTTTAAGCTGAAAAGGCATTAAATATAACGCTATAGTGTGGTAAAAATATCTGTATACATTGTGATAAAAGTAATGTAATAAAATAATAAACAAAATATAAATTTTCTAGTTTGAATAAAATCGTTAATTTTTTATATAGGTAATCTATTAAGGGCTTATCCACAGGCTTGCATAACAAAACATAACGCATAACACATAATGACATAATTTGCATATGTTCGTCCTCTTCTTCTTCCTCTATCGTCTATTAACCAATGGATAGTCTTATGTCAAATGCCGTATGCAAATTATGTCAGTATGTTATTAGTGGATATGCCTTAAAGCCTAGCCAATAAAATGGTTATGTTTATACATAATATTTACATAAATAAAAATTTTATTCGCGTATAAACAAAATTTTGTTTATGTACCTATAACATTAGATTATTTTATCGTTAAATATTTCTTTTATGGAAATTTTTACGCATTTGAATACCTAACCTAGCCTAACAGCATAATTATTGAGAGTATGCCAATTAGAAAATAGTTGGTAGTAAATAAAACCTAAAAATAGGTGGAATTACACAATATCTAAAAATAGGAGGCATTAAAAAAAACAGCATATATTAGCCAGTCTATGTTAGATAATTATTTTAATTTATGTTTTTTTTAATTTTTCATCACGAGGGGCCAAGTTTTTTTAAAAAAAATAGCAGATTTTGAGGAAAACTGCCGTTTTAAAGGAGGATTGGACTACCGCGTCGTACTTGACGAGTTTACTACCCAAAATAGCGAGAGTTCGGTTCTCACCGGCGCCGATTTGCCTTTTTCAGTTAATTAATAATTGATATTTGGCGAAGGCGTAAGTGAAGCGGACACTCCCTATAAATTGGTGCGAAAGTCAATTAAAGCCGGTGGTTCCCTCTACTACTAGCCCACACAAGTCCTGGACTTAGGGGATGCTTAATTAAGTAGAATAGTACGAGGTTAAACAAAATGTAAAAAAATGTAAAAGGAAAATAGCCCATTTTTTTAAGAAAATGACTAAACTTCAAAAACTCTTTTTTTTATCTTAAATCTGCTCTTGAAATAATAATAAAAAAGAGCACCTTTCTCTTTAAAAACATTGTGTACTCATGCCAACTTAATTTATTATTTCAGAAACAGTAAATTTTATTAGCTTATTTTTAGGATTAACTTAAACATTCAAATCCGCCTATTTTATTTTATTACACAGGCCCACAAAAAAAAATTCTGAGTCTTGGATTCCAATATGATATTCATATGTATTTTTTCCCGCTGAAACTGAATCAGCAATCCGTTTAACCCCTACACGTCAGGATTTTGACATAACCTCAAAAAACACCCGAAAAACTACTGAAGCCTCTAAAATCATCTATGCCATACCACTGTCACCCCCCTGTCCCCAAATTGCTAATTCTAAAACCCCAGAAACCCATAATCCCCTAACCTAATACCATAGCCGCATAACCTCCAAACCCCGTAACCTCATTAAGTAGAAAAATCTAATTTGGGAAAACAGAAAACATTTTTTTTGTTGAACATAGTCATAGGTAAGTAACTCTATAACCCCAAAATCCCCCAACACCATAACCTCAAAATCCCTTCACTTCATAACCCCATATACTATATCCCCTTAATCCCGTTATCCTATTCTGTGGAGAAGTCCGGTTAAAAAAATAATGAAGTAGACCTTGACTCATGACTTCACTCACAAAACTCTTATGATTTTGAGAACCGGATTTCTCCACAGAATAGGATGATGGGGTTACGAGGTTATAATATATGGGGTTACGGAGTGAAGGGGTTAGGAGGTGTGATGGGATTTTAGGTTTATACAGTTACTTATTCATAACTATATTCTACAAGAAAATTTCACGTAATTGTTCTGTTTTACTGAACCAGATTTTTCTACCTAATGAGGTTACGGAGTTTTGAGGTTATGGAGTAATGGTATTTCGAGGTGAGGGGATTATGGGGTTACGAAATTACGAATTTGGATCAAGGGGGTGAAAGTGGTATGGAGTAGATGATTTTAGCGGTTTCAGTCGTTTTTCGGGTGTTTTTTGAGGTTATGTCAAAATCCTGACGTGTAGGGGTTAAACGGGTTACGGATTCGGTTTCAGCAGGAAAAAATACATAGGAATATCATATTCGAATCCTAGACTCACAATTTTTTTTTGTGGGCTTGTGTTATTAAACAAAATAGAGTTTTTTTTTAATTACTTTTAAAACCAAAAATGGAATCTTCTGCTTAGATGGGCCATACCTTAGGGAACGTTCAAATATTAC
This sequence comes from Brachypterus glaber, assembly GCA_958510825.1. Classification (NCBI taxonomy): domain Eukaryota; kingdom Metazoa; phylum Arthropoda; class Insecta; order Coleoptera; family Kateretidae; genus Brachypterus; species Brachypterus glaber. Next base: position 1,642,614 of record OY294052.1, read on the forward strand.
GTAACGCAAATGTTGATCATTTTGGACCCCCCCCCCTGTAACGCTATTTTCCTATACCATTAACATGGGCGTAACACTCCAAAATGACCCCCACCCCCCCTAGGAGCGTTACGTAATACTTGATCGTTCCCTTATAACCTTTTTTTATGGTGGCTGTTTATTTTAATATTGGAGCAAACAATAGAGAAAAACAAAAATGTTTAAAGAAGCATTTTACAAATTTATTCGGAGTCAGGACCTTTTTTAATATCCTTCTCGGTACATAATTTTGTCACAATCGCTCACAGTTTCGCTTTTATCTTTAGGTCCGGATCTTCGGAAAGTTATAAAACATAAATTTTAACAGTCGTTTTCAAAATTTAGGCATGATTCACTTTTATATGAGTTTTTATTTAAATAAATTACTTCTAACCTAGTAAACAAACATACTGAATTTTGTGGGTTATCTTATCTGTAAATACACTACATATTTTAATTGGGGGGCAAGAACTTTTAGGCACAGTGTCGCAATTTCTCGTTATTATTCAACAATATATCGTCCCCGACACTAAGAAGTAAACTGAATATTCAGTTACAAATGGATAGGAAATCGGAAGTTATTACACACAGAAAAATATTATCTTAAATCAAGAATGTGTGATTTGGATTATATTCTCCTTTAAAACAAAATGAGAATATGGTATGCTTGAAAGAATATATTCTCAAATATTAAAGGGTATGCTTGAAGAATATATTCTCTTAAAAGAGGAATATATTCTCTTCGTTATATCCAAATCTTGATTTAAGATAATATTTTTCTGTGTCTATCCTATACAATTGTAGTTACTTTAATTTTTGTTAAAAATAGTTATTTATGGTACTAGTGGGTAAAGTAAGATATTACCCATGAGAAAATTAACATGCGAGGCGTCAGCAAAGCATGTTAATTTTCGAGAGGGCAATATCGGTTTACCCATGAGTGCCATACAAGGTTTTATCCAATAAATAGCTTAGGAATTCATATTTTTATTAAAAATTTTAATGACATATACAAGAAAATAATTTGACAAGCGACAGTTGAGTGGGTAAAATAAGTAATTATCCACTCAATAAAGTAAAAGCCATGCGGGGGTAATGGTCTTATTATCTGTATGTATTGGATAAAGTGTTTTATGTCCGTCCATAAATATTAAAGTACATGACTTTAGAACTATAGTGTTTATAGCAAAAATTAAAGTACATTTGCAACGGATCATAACTTCCTATCCATTTGTAACTAAATATTCAGTTTCTTTGTGCAGGGTCACATATAGTTTTTGCATTAAATGAGCTTATGAAAGTTGGGCTCTAAAAGTTGGTAAACTAACAATTAAATTTTGCAACTTGTAATTGAATACTACAAAAGTTGGTTTAATTTAATTTAATTTTAAACGGGATCCATCTAATTTGGAGACGAATATTTTATAAACTTTTCGTCGTAAAAGTTAACATCTGCTAGATAATATTAAAATAAACAATGCGAGAATGTAATTAACATTTTTAAATATACTTTATCCAATACATACAGATAATAAGACAATTACCAGCCTTATTTTAAATAGATAAACTCAATAATAACCCCCGCGTGGCTTTTACTTTATTGAGTGTATAATTATTTATTTTACCCACTCAACTGTCACTTGTCAAATTATTTTCTTGTAAATGTCATTAAAATTTTTAATAAAAATATGAATTCCTAAGCTATTTATTGGATAAAACCTTGTATGGCACTCATGGGTAAACCGATATTGCCCTCTCGAAAATTAACCTGCTTGGCTGATGCCTCGCAGGTTAATTTTCTCATGGGCAATATCTTACTTTACCCACTAATACCATAAATAACTATATTTCATTATTAGAGATCGGATTTTACCGAGTCGACACGTCAAAATCCATAGCCGGGTACAAAAAATTATTAATAATTTTATAAAAATGTTTTATAAGCTATCAAACTACTACATTTAGAAAAAAAAGTATATAAATATTATGAAAATCTCCTAACCTTTTTATTTAAGTAAAAAAAAACTAAACAATACTTTATATTAACCTTATGAGTATTCTAGAGAGAAGAGTTATTAGTTCGCTGCAACCGTTAAAATAAAGTATCGCCAACATCTCGGTTTGTTTGTAAACAAATAGTGGGTATATTCAGGCCTGAACAATAACAATTACCAGTAACTGGTATTGTTGTCTCTGTTAGAACAAAGATGTGCGAGTAAGACAGACGAATGTTTATGTTGCCGACGGTTTTGTCAGTTTTAACGAATGGAATGCCTATTCTAGATAGAAGAGTTATTAGATCGTTGGTACATGTATGTATTAATATTTTGGCAAAAGTTATACATGATTTAAGTTCAAGAAATGAACATTTAAACGATGAAACAAAAGTTAAACAGATACACGGTTTGTTTATCATTAAATAATTATTTGAAGATGTTTTTTTTTTTAACTTTTAGCTAATATTGTCTTAGTTTAATTAAATACGAGAATTGCCTCTTTTTTGCTTTATTTTATTATTAATTAACAAGGTAACAAGAGTAAATACCTCGGTAAATACTAAATAATGTTAGGCAAGAACAATTAATTAAAAGTTTCATCCAGACTTTTTTATTAATGTTTGCTACGGCTCGTGTTAATGACTCCCTAGCTATTCGTAGATTTCGGGCTTTTGGGTTCCGCGATCGGCTGTATAAATCTTCCAACCTCTTTATTGTGGCTCTGCTCAGGAGTGACATTCTATGGCGTTCCAATCTGGAGTAGAGTTTTAATGGGGGGCGGTAGTACTTCTGAACTATTGTATATTGGCTAATTATTAATTTTCTTGTAGATATATTGTATGTAGGCAAAGCGGCGCCAGTGAGAATCGAACTCACGCTAGTCGGCTTGTCATTCTGACGCGCTAGCCCACTAAGCCATTGCCATTTAATAGATACACCGCTTTTGATGTATCCTACCGCGAGATAGCACTTTTTATCCATATTCCTTCCCTCATCCATGCAGCAACAGGCAGAATAGTCTAGCTAGACAAAGAAGAAGTGGTCACACAATTTGCTTTCGTTCATTTCATGAAAATAATTTAGTTCACCCCCCAGCGATTATATTTTGAGATACATTAGCATATATTTTTTTATTTTTGGTGAATGCGCATTTTTTTCCTTATGAATTTCCCTTAAAATTAAATAAATCCGCCGCTGTGTAGATTTGACCAGCAATAGCTGTTGTCGACTGACTTGAGAAAGTCATACAAAATAATATTTTTCTCTCTTTAAGAAATTCGACGTTAAAAATAAATCCTGCATATTTCAGAAACGATTACTTATATTTAAAGAGTGCAGTGTACCACATTTTTAACTTAATTACCTATATGCCTGGCGCCAGTAACTCAGTATTTTTAATACTGAGTATTTTCTGTTTATTAAACTCTTTACGACCAATAGCAGAAGAGTGTTACACGATGGTTTTCAAATTTTCAGAATCGTCTCTAAATCAACCAATTCCCTAAATCACATTTTTAAGAGTTTGTTCCAGAATTTTAAGGGGTAATTCTACATCAAAAAATATTAAAAAAAGTTTCTATAAAGGTTGGTCCGGAAATGAGCCCTAAGGGTACATCTGAAAAATAGTTTTTATTTAATATCTCTGGAACCCTATGAACCACAGTATCGGATTTTTGCACCAACCTTAACATTGATAAAGGCTATCATTTTATGTAATTTTTATTTGGTATTTTAACCAGGGACGTGCGAAAGGGGGGGTCACTTTTTTCCCCAAACATTTTTACTTTTATTAGAGTCTATAATAGTATTATCTACCGTAGTTTATATACTAGTTTGTTTACTACTAGCACTATTTAACTATTTTTATTCAAATAATAAAATAAATTATTAACAGAAGTTATATTTCTTGAAATTTTCATAAAAATCAAGTAGCCTGGATGACATTTGCTCAAATAAATACTTTGAACTGACGTTTAAAAATTTAGTTTTTTTATTTATTTTTTCATAATATTTAGCTAATTATTAATTGGTAATAATTATAATTAATTATATGTAATAAATAGAAAGTTATTTAAAGCTATTTTCTTGGGTTTAATTAACAAAGAACTGAAACATCTATAGTGACAGAAATAAATTGTTTATAAAATTTTCCTACTAGTAGAGTACTAGTGGGTAAAGTAAGATATTGCCCATGAGTGCCATACAAGGTTTTATCCAATAAATAGCTTAGGAATTCATATTTTTATTAAAAATTTTAATGACATTTACAAGAAAATAATTTGACAAGTGACAGTTGAGTGGGTAAAATAAATAATTATCCACTCAATAAAGTAAAAACCACGCGGGGGGTATTATTATGAGTTTATCTATTTAAAATAAAGCTGGTAATTTTCTTATTATCTGTATGTATTGGATAAATAATTATTATTGCTATAGGTGAAGAAAATTGATTGCACAGTGTGAAAACATGATAAATAATGGTATGTTCTAAAGCTAGTAGTGAAAAAAGAAAGTGACACTGTAAAGAGTTTATTTTGGAATGCGAAGCATTACATAACTTTTTTCATGACTTGTTTTTTATACTTCTCCATATATTCAGTTTTAATATCCCGACTGACCCATATTTGACGAAATTACATATTTTAATAACAAACATTAATGAATGACAATATGAATAAATTATTATGAATTACACAGGCCCACAAAAAATAAATAAAAAAACATATTTGTATGTCTAACCAATCATTTAAAGTTGAAATACACAATAAAATAATTTTGGTTACTTTTTCCCCGTTTGGTAGTATAGTGCGGCTGTAGACAAAAATCCAGACTAGGGGTTAAACTGAGCTCAGATTCAGTTTCAGCGGGCGAAAATACATAAGAATATCATGGTCCTATCCATGGCGCAGACCACTTTTATTTTTTTGTGGGCCTGTGTTATTTATTAAATGCACCGTAAATTTTCAGATATTACTTCTGCCGAAAGTGTTGAATTCATGCCTGACGGTTCAAACATAACGACGAGTGCCAAACAAAAACCGACTACGAAAAAATGCATAACTACCATTTTTAAAAATGCGGACGCTATGATACCGAATTCATAATAATAGTAATTAAATACCAAGGCAGAGAAGACACTTTTTATAGCCGATCGCATTAAATCCCGAGATGCTTCGCATCGAGGGATATAAGGGCGAGGCTATAATAGTAGTAGTAGTAATAGTAGTAGTAATAGTAGTTTTCTAACGCGGTTTATATATTATGTTTTATCACTACTAGCGCATTGATTTTCATTATTTAAACATTTTTTTATCAATAATAAAGTAAAATGTTCACTGAATCTTAATTAACCGCAAAAAACAAGTAGCCTTTGAAATCGCCATTTTTGAAAACAAATGAATACATTAGTCACTAAAAGTTGACAGTACTAGTAGCGTTTTAATATTTTTAAAATGTGTGAAAACACATGGTTAAGTATTTATTTAATAAATAATGTGTTTCGTTCTATTATAATTAATTAATTTATGATGTTTGCCAAGTTAATTTTTATCCAGTGTCAAAATATTGTTGAATTTTGTTATTAAGCAATGTCATGTCTTTGCAAAACCAGGAAAATCAAGTGTTTATAAAATTAAAAAGTTTATTTTTTTAAGGTATAGTTATTTTAAATTTGCCGCTAAATACTCCACAAAGTCCGATTTACACTGAAGCATGTGGCTTGTTTTGAATGTCAACATAACCAAAATTTATAATTTTTGTTTACTTACTTTGTTTTTATGATGTTTTGATGTAAACAAGAGAATTGATAAAGCTGCTAAAAACACTTGTATTCCTGTAGAAACAAAATTTGCTTATAAAATCGCTTTTATTCCAGAAATTTAGAGGAATAAACCACTGTTTTGTTCTCGTTAATGGCACGTCAACGTTTTACGGTTGTGTAAATTGGGCCTAGTCATTTCGCTTACGACGCATGCGTATCTTACGTTGGTATGGTAATTTCAAGATTGTTTAAAACCGGGAAGGTTTAAAATAACTATACCTTAAAAAATAAACTTTAGGAGAGAAAAAATGGTTATTGTTCTAGGTGCAGAGATTTAATTTCACGGATTAAATACATTTTAAAAAAATCTTTAGATTTCTCTAATTTTCCCTTAAATTTCCGATGATAATAATAAATATTTTCAAAACTTGGAATGTTATGTAAAAAGGCCCACAGGGAAAATTAAATGCATTTTTTTTAAATTTAATATGGACCGTAATATACCGAATTTATTTATTTAAAGTCTACTTCAGATTCTAAATTTTCAGTAATAATAGTAACGTTATATCGCTGGATTAGCATTTATACATTTTTATCTAAATAATCATACTGTAAATATCAAAAAGCAATAGAGAAAATCGCAAAAGCATTAAAGTATGCTAATTCGCTTTAGCATGGGCGTACACTAACACACTTCCCAAAAAACATTAAACTTCATTTACATAAACGATTTTGTTTGAAATTTATCTCGTTGATGCTGATTTCACATTTTAAACTTAATTTTTTGTTAAAAAACATTTTTTTTATACTACTGGTTTAGAATATAGACATAGAATAAATCCATTTTATATAAAACATTTTACTATTCCTTAAAACGACTTTTGTTTGATTAACGCAGTCGTCCCTCCGAAGTGACTGATCGATTTCGTGCTTTTTAGCACTCTTCAGAGCCACATATCGGTAAGTGCTAAAAAGCACGAAATCGATCAGTCACTTCGGAGGGACGACTGCGTTAATCAAACAAAAGTCGTTTTAAGGAATAGTAAAATGTTTTATATAGATTTTTTAAATTTGTAAATATCAAACAATTTAATTTAGTTTATTAATTCAGATACCACTGTAAAAGGTGACCTCCTAGCGTTTAGGATTCAATTGGCGGCAATGTCCACCGTGGCATTGATTAATCTGCCCCCTATCGACAGCGTGCAATAGGTTCTTGAAACCAATAACTGCTTCCTTTTTTGGACTGTCGATAGGTTTATCCAGTCTCTGCTTTTAGCAGTAGATGTCGCTAGCTGTTTTTGCTTTTCCTTACAACGATTTTTAAACTCTATATAGAGATATATGGAAAGGATTTGATTTTCGTAGTTGTCCCTACTACCGATATGTGGCTCTGAAGAGTGCTAAAAAGCACGAAATCGATCAGTCACTTCGGAGGGACGACTGCGTTAATCAAACAAAAGTCGTTTTAAGGAATAGTAAAATGTTTTATATAGATTTTTTAAATTTGTAAATATCAAACAATTTAATTTAGTTTAAATCCATTTTAGTTCTAGTTCTATTCACGGTGTGACTATACCGGTATAGTCACACACGGTATACCGTGTTGGAATGAGGCTACCAACATTTAGTTGGATAATGAATGAAACAGAAGGTATTATGGGTTAATGTAAACTGATCGAAAAAAGTTAAGGATATTTTGATTTCTCTGAGAAAAAATAATCGAAAAGACAAAAAATGTCTTATTATTTTGTTTAACTGTATTGAGCATGTCTGGGATATGCAGTAAGCAATAATTAATCGTCAACCGCATTTTTATGACGTAAGGAAACTAGCAAGTTCTTCCGGATTTATGGGATATATTGGACCAAAATCGCTTTATTTTAAGTATGCCTCGACGAGGTGAAGCGGTTATAGCCAACATAGGTAGAATTACTCGGTGTTAATTAATTTCAAGTTTTTAAAAATAATTTTTCTTTTGTTACATCAAGGAAAACATATTGTTAAATCCCGAATATAAATATTTTTGAATTGATTAAATTTATTTGTTTTTTAGAAATGATTAGAGAATATGGACATTTTATGATTTTTTTCCTAAACTGTTTTTTTTTTCGGAGAAAGCACCATCCGTAACAATATCCTTAACTTTTTTCGATCAGTTTATGTTGGTACAACTGGTGAAGTTAAATACGCGAAATAACCGTATCGTAAAAATCAAACTGTAGCACTAGTAACTACTAATTACGCCCGTTTTTGCAGTTTGCTTTGCAGACTTACCCAATTGCAAGCTTCTGCAAATATTGAAATTTTACATTTAAAGTACCCACCATTCTTAATATTTATGTTAATATTAACGTTTTCAGTATACAAAATTTCCGTTTTACCATTTACATATAAAATAAATATAAATAAATGGCACAAATCCATTTATGCAATTCTAAGGTTTCCTTTATGGACAGAAGCAATAAATGATAAGATTTGTATACGTACAGAATTACAATAAATTAATAGTAAAAAACATTTTTAAGAACAAGCTTTTATTTAAGTGCACTAAAAAGAAGAAAATAAACTTTCAAGTAAATCAAACCCATCATTTTATTGCATTATACAATTTTATATCATACGCCATACTTATTTAAACATGTTTTCAAAAACTGCAAACAAAAACAATAAAACTGGCCATATCTCAAATTATCTAATTTGCAGATAGGAATACTTGTCTTAGCAGGGCAGTAATATAGTCTGTATAACTTAGTGTGCGACTGTAATTCATTTGTCTTATGGAAAGCCTGAAAAGTTTTTTTCAGTCGGTTAAGTCCCCTTCTCTATGAGTAAAGTTTTAATCCAGCCTGGGAAAGATAAGTATATCTGTTTTTCCAACGAAAATCTAAAATCGATGAAATTTTATTTGTCTGATCCAATAGTATTTCTTTCTCGAATAAGTACCTGCACTTCGGTAGTTGTGTAGTATTTTTCACGAAAATTACCCAAACGAAAGACATTTTAGAGAAATCTAGTGAGTTAAAATAGAAAGAAAGTTACAAATAGGCAAGAAAACAGAAGTAATCTATTCAAAGTAGTGTTTTATTATTTGTTTATCAAGAACTAAGTAATTTGCGTCAAAAATTGTTTTTTTTATTTATCTTTTTAGTTGTTCCTTATTTTCCTATTTGATATAGTTGGTACATCCAGAAATAAGGTTGGCACAACCAGAAATCTGACCACAATATGTCTTCTTTTAATTTATTGTTTTTTAAAGAGTATAAAAAGGGGTCCAAATTTTAGATAGTAATCAGTCTACGTAAAATTTTACGCAACATAACATTGTTACTATTTCTCTTTTTGTTGTGGGATCGACCCTTAAAATGTTTAACTTTTTTTAATCCCCCTGTACAATATTAAAGTAGGTATTTAAGATATTTCAGTTTTCTGAAAAATTGCGTTTTCTCTTCTGTGAAAAAATGTAGGTAGGACATATTTAGTAAAATAGAATACATAATTTAAGTTGGGATTTCTTCATATATGTAGACATAGAATGTTAAAAAAATCATTAATGAATTCAGAAAATAGAAGAGCTAGACAAGAAATGTTGCTACTCCTTATATGGATTTTCAGACAGATTTATAGCTAAAGGACTGCTTTAAAAAAAAACACGCATAAAAAAGTTTTAATTAAATTATAATTATTTTAAATAAATTATATTATAATTTAGCTTTTTTATAATATTTAACCAGTTATTTTAAATTTTAAATTAATACCAATTTTGTTAAGAAGGAAATTTCCAACTATTTTTGTTTGGATCATTTTTTTATTACATTAATAACAATCGAGTTATTCAAAAATTGCAATGTTGATGAGTTTTTTTTTTTTGATTTTTCAGCCAAATTTTGATGGGAGGATAAAATTAGTTATGAGAAAACTTGAAGCTGTTGATTTTCATATATTATTAATTTTCTTAGGTATTTTTGTACTTTTCCAGTGTGGCGTAATTCGACTTTCAGCGCCCTCTGTAACCGTACCAAAATACCTATGAAAATTTATAATATATGAAAATTATAGAGAATTTCAAGAGCTACAAGTTTGCTCATGGGCGGATTTGGGGGGGGGGCATGGGGGCCATGCCCCCCCCCCAGCAAGATATATTAGCATAGAAATACCTTCAAAATTAAATTTTTGGCGAAAGCGCATTTTTTTCCTTATGGATGCCCCCTCCCCCCTTAAAGTGAAATAAATCCGTCCCTGAGTTTGCTAATATCCTTCAAGGAATAATTTGGCTGAAAAATCGAAAAAAAAAAACAATTTCACATAACATGGATATTTTTAAATATTTATAACTTGATTGTTATTAATAAAATAAAAACATGATGAAAAGAAAAATTGTTGGAAATAGATAAGAGAGGGGTGACTTTTAGACCGCTCTGTATTGTTGTCTACATCTAGAAATACATTGTGCAAAATATACATTATCTAATAGACTTTATTTTAAAACAAAGTATTAAACTTTCCCTATTAATGTACTTATATTATTATTATTATTATTATTATTACTATATTATTTCTGCGTGTGTATTTAAGGAATAGTTATTTATGGTACTAGTGGGTAAAGTAAGATATTGCCCATGACAAAAATAACCTGGCGTCAGCCAAGCAGGTTAATTTTCGAGAGGGCAATATCGGTTTACCCATGATGAATAGCTTAGAAATTCATATTTTTATTAAAAATTTTAATGACATTTACAAGAAAATAATTTGACAAGTGACAGTTGAGTGGGTAAAATAAATAATTATCCACTCAATAAAGTAAAAGCCATGCGGGGATTATTATTGAGTTTATCTATTTAAAATAAAGCTGGTAATTGTCTCATTATCTGTATGTATTGGATTTTTTTCTTTGGACATTACCTTTTTCCGCTCATAAATTAAATTGCATCACATTAGAATGATCGGAATGGTTAAGTGTTCCCCCTTGCTTGTTGCTAGGAGGAAATTACATTTATTTTACTATAAAAATAATTAAAAAACGTTTAAATAAATCTACACGGTGACTGGTAACGAAGATTTAGTCCAACTTTCGAATATTATTTCATAGCTCTATTCGACGAAGAACTGAGATCATTTTAAGACTTTTTTAAAACATCTATCGGGCGGTTTTTTTTATGATAATTGGTGGTAAAAGAAAACATTTTGTTAAATATCTTGATTTTGGCCCACTCTATTGATTTTTTTTAAATAATAAAATAAAGAGTTTTCTTTTTCTATAATTTACTTTAAATGCACATTTGTGTACAGTTGATAATAAACTCGTTCCAGAGAGATAAATGATTTTTGAACGAAATTTTGCATATACATTTTCTTAAAAATATTTTTTTTTGGACCATCATCACAAAATTTTATTTAAAAAATATTAATTATACAAACATATGTATTTAAAAAAAAGAGCATTTTACCCTCTTTATTTAATTATTTAAAATAATTTTAATAGGGTGGGTCGATATCGAGATATTTAAAAAATATATATTTTTTGTTCTAATTCTAATTTTCTAAATTTTGACTAATTTAAATGAATGGACCTCTCTACAACTAGAATTATGAAACAAAAGACGTCTACCCTATCTCTGTCTCATTTGTGCTACACTTTCCAGCCAACCAAATAAATACTGTATTTGTTTTTCATACAACAAATACAGTATTTATTTGGTTGGCCGGAAAGTGTAGCAGTGAGCGGCACGAACGAACATAGCTAATGTGAATCTGTAGAATAAGATAATTCTACTAAAATTTAGATGGCGCCAGTAATTTCTTTAATTAAAATAATATAGTTACACTTTTCGCCCGGCCAAGTAAATATTGTATTTGTTCAACAAAGAACAAATACAGAATTTGTTTGGTTGGGTGGAAGTGGGAGTGTATGTATGTCTTCTATCCTTTTTGGGTAGAACTTTTGTCCCTGTCTAATCTAACGGGAGAAATCTCCATTAGAAAAAATCGCTCATGATTTTTAAAAAATTAGCCTTGAAATTATCCCAACGCTTCGTAAAATAGAGTACGAAATACTATTTGGTTTGGTCGAAAGTCGAACTAAATCATCATTCCAAGAGACCGTGTCAAACAAAGCCTGTGTAAAGTGTGCGGACATTACGAAAAAAAGAATAATAATAATAGTGTATTATATTTTAAGTGGCACTTTTTCCTCTGTTGATGAGTTCAACGAACTGTATGTGTGTTACTTCACTTGCAGTGTAGTTGCGTTAAAAAATTGCAACATGGAGGCGCAAAATTATAATTACAAAAGTGTGGGCGAATAGACACGTACAGGGTGATCCAAAATTGACCGTCCAAGCTAATATTACAGTTGAACCAATTTTGTATCAACTGTATCTCATCTGATCCTTAAAAGTTTTCAATAATATGCACCGTATTTACCCAAAACGACATTTTTGACAACAACTGTGAGGTTAGAATTCAAATGTCATCAGTTTCAATATCAATTTACGTCAACTATTTAACTTTTCGCACTAGTGCGAAATGACAGGTTTGCATTTAAAATGAAGCATTTTTAATATGGTCAGTACCTATTTTAAATGTGGCACGCTGTTAAAACAAATTTTACAAGGTTTTCATAAAAAAGCTATAAAAAGTATGGATTTTTTTGAAATAATACTGGAGCCTATCTTAACTGACCCCATGGTGGTTATTGAGAAACAGGCAGCAGGGTCTATTTTAAATTTATTGACATTCAAATCCAGAAAAAGTGTACAGCTATCGTAGATAACAAGATATAGATGCGGGAGTAAAACAGTAGGTTTGGTCCCGCAAAAGAGAGAGTAAAATAACGTTTTAGTCCCGGTCGTGCACAATAGTTATTTATAAAAAGCCAAGTTTAGTCCTGAGGTATATACACTATTTTTTGCAGGACCAAACATAATTTAGGTAGGTAGATAAAATTAAAATTAAAAACCACGCGTCTAAATTCTGTTGTTTTATTTTCGTAATTTAATCAAGATGCCTGTAAATTGCGAAAAGTCAGTTTCATGGCTATCGCGATTTCAATTGTTTTTAATATGGTTGACACAAACGTCAAAAAAATGGACGAAGATGATAAATTTTAAGTTATTTATAAATTGTTATTTTTAAAGGTTTTCTTTGTTAAAATCAAAAAAATTAGTTTGAATCGCTAATTTATTACAAAACACCACCAAACCTAATTTTTGAACCAGCAAAGCACATAGTAAGTATAATATTTTAATATTATCAAGGTTGCCGTGATTTTTATTCCCTAGGGAGAAAAACGGCAAGTTTAGTCCCGAAAATGAAAGCGTAAAATTAGGTTTTAGTCTTGGTCGTGCAAAAAGGTTTTATACGTTTATATTTCGGCTATTTTAGACACACATTAAACAAATCCTACTGCTCATGTGAATTATCTCGTACGTGAGGTAGCATTAACCTATGTTAATGTTAATAACATGCCTAGGAACATACAAATGTTTATGAAATAATAAGTGTGACATCAAACAAAATAATAATCAATAATATTCAATGAACTGCTACTTTATAAATATAAATATAAAACCTCTGCTTTGTATGTACCTGACCATCTTTAAAAATAAATTTTGCATAAAAAAAAGATTAAAAAAAACACCAGAATTTGAAAAGTACAATAAAGTACCTCATGACACAATGTTAATGACTTTATTCACGTGTGACATACAACATTTTTCCAGTCAACCATAAAAATAATAATTTTGCTCACCTTAATATTAAGAATGGATAAAATTGTTAAAATCTTTCTAGATTTTAGTTGCTAAACTAAACTTTAATGTTGTCAACTAATTTTAATTTAAAATGTGATTTAAATAAATAAGATAAAATAAATAAACTTGAAAAAGGCTTTTAGGTAGGTAACTTAATAATTACTTAAAACTTTTAATGACTTTTCCCGTAAGCATTAAACTAATATTTGGTACACAAGAATTAAATTTGGATAATTTAAAACACAATGTAAAAAAATTGTTATTTATGGTACTAGTGGGTAAAGTAAGATATTGCCCATGAGAAAATTAACCTGCCAAGCAGGTTAATTTTCGAGAGGGCAATATCGGTTTACCCATGAGTGCCATACAAGGTTTTATCCAATAAATAGCTTAGGAATTAATATTTTTATTAAAAATTATAATGACATTTACAAGAAAATAATTTGACAAGTGACAGTTGAGTGGGTAAAATAAATAATTATCCACTCGATAAAGTAAAAGCCACGCGGGGTTTATTATTGAGTTTATCTATTTAAAATAAAGCTGGTAATTGTCTCATTATCTGTTAGTATTGGATAAAGTAAATTTGTTGCCATAGACCGATTAAGTATTATTTAAGTATTTAACGTTTTTTTTTTGTGGGCCTGTGTTATCTAAACCAGAGAATATCATTCTAGGTGGGTACCAATTATTAAAATTACTACATACCTAAACAAATCTTTTTATTCTTTATAATTTAAATAATTTAAAAATTTACATATTTTATTACAGTGCTTACTTTGTCTTGAAAAAAGTTAAGTTTATTGAGATGACCTTATAAAGCAGTTTAAATTGAGAACAATTTATGTTTTAAACGTCAATTATGCAATGTATTGTTTAAATGTTTAAATTTTACAACTCATTATTATTAATAAAATTATAGTTTTATTTTCTAAATATTTCCACATAAAAATTAAAATTTTAACAGCCATATCTTTGGAGATACTACTACCTATGTAAGTTTAGTGAACCAACGATAATGTCTTACAGATACTGGAGTTACTCAATTTGACTTACTTTTTACCAAGCGCCTAATTGCAGCTCTCTATGCAGGGGTTTGTTTTGGATTGGTCTTTTTTTTAAATGAGGGAGCCTTGGTTTACGTTAACGTTGGTTTGGCGTCTGTTTGGTGTTTTTTTTATTGTAAAAAAATGTTTTTTATTTAAAATAACATTTTGAAAAACGGTCAGCGCATGCGCAGTTTATCAAAACGCGGCATAAAGAGCTGCACATTTTTAAAAGTACTCATGCGCTGCAGAAATGTCAATGAATACTTTTGGGGTCATACTTTACCTTACGGTATGTGTCATATACCGTCATCCGCTTACGGAATGTGCTATATACCGTAAGAGTTTTTTTTTACTAACATTTTAAGACAGTCGTAGAAAAAATTATTTCTTTGAGTGCTCTGTAGTAAAGGCTATGCGTAATCTTAATCAAAGTATATTTTCACAGGAAATATTATTAATATAATAACTTTTATTAGCTACCGCCTCGGGTTAATGTATGCAAAATGCCTTAAAATAAATAAACTCGATCCAATTATAAATCAGGAGATATAAGATTATGTTCAGAATTATTCTTAATAATAACACTGTACGACAAAAAAAATGTCATCAGCTCTGTTAACCTCAGTAGTTAATTTAGGACGAATTTAGTCGAGCCCCCAAGGGGTTTCCTATATTTAGGCGATTTTTGTCCCCTGACTTCATTTTGACCCCTAAACATATAAAAATATACCAAAAAATGATTTTGGTTGTGTTATTTACGTATTCTAAGGTTATATCTTAAGCTGTTCAAAAGCTAAGGGTGGGGGGAATTTTTACACGCACGATATACTAGACAGTCTGAAATAAGAAAGGCACGTATCTCACGAACTTATCTAGCGTGTAGAATTTTCTGTAGTTTAAAATTTCAAAATATAAATAAAAACAATTGAAAACAATAAATCATGTTAATGATTTTTGCGAAAATACCAATTATAACAGGATAGTTTTGAGAAGTAACACTGTTCGACATATTTTAAATCTAAATGACATACAGAGATGTTTACTTTTTGCAGGGTAAGTCTTGTGTTAGTAAAAATTTTGTATTGATTTCTTTTACGTTTTGTGTAAAAAGAAGATGATTTCCGAGAAAAAAAGTCTACTGGGAAAATTTGCGATAACGGTAGCTTGAGAACGTTTTGAGATAAAGACTTCAAATAATGATAAATAGACCACCCTGTATATTGGCACAATGAAAGTTGCTAAAAACGTCACAACGTGCACAACTTGTGGAATTGAAACCCACAACCTATGAACAACTTTGTTATTGAGGGTTTTGCGAAGAAGTGTCCGAAGTCACCCACACCGTCTGAAGTCAACCCACCTGACGGTACTTATTGTACGTTTTATAACAATCTTTTAAATGAATAAACAGAAACAGAAAAATAATATAAAAGCGAGGAATAATGTTTTTATTTCTCCATAAGGCTAAAATTTAATTTAAACCTAGATTTAAACAAAATATTGCAAGGCAGTCGAACCAACTTTGCGCAAACAATCTAAGCTAACATTTAGATTGCAATTCTTTATTTTTCTAATTCCATTTTCACAGAGCATTCTAGGAAAATGTAAAATTTAAATTCTGAACTTTGTTTAAATATTACTGAGCAGAATTGTTACCTTTAAATTATAGTTTATAGTTATAGTTTATTTCTGCAATGTAATACATAAGCATGGAGAGCCCCAAATAAGCTTTTGGCTTGTGTTAGGGGCTCTCCATTAATTTTGAAAAAAAAATATTATTCAAATGACATTTTTGCCATAAATTTTCAAATTTCTTCTTCTGCGATCCACCTTCATGTCTACAGCTTCTTCTTTTCTTATCTATGCGCAACCATCATTCCAAAAATAAATTTGCTTCTTACAGTAAATTTTTCATCAAAATAAAATACTTAGAAAATTGACATTAAATGTCAATGTTGACAGAACTTATATAACTTGTATACATATTATTACACAGTGAAAAAAACAAATGTGGTCGCTGAAACTGATTCTGGTAATAAAAGAAACTAACTCCACCCCGGAGGAGGGGAATATGGAAAAATGGGAAAGCCTTTTTATCTGCTTTTTTTATAATTTTTTTTATTGCTATAATACGATTTTTTTTAAGTTTAAAACCCAAAAACTGTTTGGGGGATTATTTTTAAATACAATAGTATCTGCCTGTCATAGAACTTCTTCCTGAAAAATCGAATAATTCTTCGTTGAGTTATTGTTTACACAAAAACGTGACATCAGACAGACATACGGAAATTTTCAAAGTTTCTTATTTTTTCATGAAACACGTTTATATCCAGGATTTTTTTGTCTAGGACTTTGCATAATTGTAGACTTATTTAGACTAACGTATTTTTATCCAGTCCACGTGGACTGATCTAGCCAGTTAACGTTCGACCCTATCCAATCATATTTCACCAAAGATTTAGTAACACCCAAAAGGCATTTGTAGCAATAAATATTTACTGGACCGGCTTTAATTTATTTTATTTGTGTTCTGTGCATCGAGCTATATCAGATAAATATGTATTTAATATAATAAAATTTTATTACGTCCCTGTCCCACATTAATCTGATTTAAATGTAAACATTCTACTATAAATGTGACACCGACTATACCGAATAGTACTTTTTTAGCGCTTACGCGCTGTGAATAGTATAGTAATTATAATAATGCGAAGCACGTATGTTTCCGCCTTTGATCTACGTAACAATTATTATCAATTATTTAATTTAATTAAACCAAACTATTTAAATTATTATCAATAATTATCATAATTAATAAAAGATTGCATTATTAATAATTCAGAATTATAGTCTAATATAATTTTATCTATATTTGGCTCCCATAGCAACCAAGCACATTAGGCTGGGAAAAAAAACATTTTTTTATATTTTGCCAATGGCGATACCCGCAAGAGTTTTTACCACATAGGTAAAGAATATATAGAGGAAATAAACGTTTTTGCAGGTTTCTGCGCTGCGTAATAACAATAGATAGAACATTGACATCTAAAAGGTAAAATTGGCGGTTCTACGTTGCCAACAATATTTCAACCGTATAATTTTTAATTATAAAAACCAATAAATTTTCAATATTTTGCTACAAATTTTAATAAGAACACTCAAAGACAGCATAAATTTACATTCAAACCGTTTAAATGCAAGCAAACGTAAATTTGCATGGGTAGGAGGTCCGACAACGCTGCACTCTGTCATTTTGTTGTGAAATCGAATAATTGGTGATATTTTGTTTGTGGCGTTTTTTGTAGTATTTGCGTGTCTTTATAGTTTTATTTTGTTTATAGTGTTAAAATTTTTAACTTAAAAATTATTCGTTTTGTAAAAATTTGAAAAACCTTTTCGAGGTTTTGTTTTTGTTTACAAATTTTGACGTTCAAAAGGTAAAAATGGCGAACAAAAATTTTACACACTTAATGTGTTTTTGTCTTTGTCTAATACCCACTATAGCTTCTCTACCTATGTGGTTTTTACTTGCTATTTACGTTTTTTTTTATCGTTTAATAAATAAATAGATATGACATGAACTTTTTCGCAACCAATTCATGCGCTCAGGTTTCAGAAAACACGTAAATGTAATTTGTTTAAAAATTGATCAATATTTCGGACATCACTGGGCAACATATTGTGCGAATTCGATATTTTCTTAATTTTTGCTTATTCTTGCTTATTTTTGCCTGCTGCTGTCCGAAATATTTACCGATTAAAAAAAATACATTTACTTACAATGGCGATTTCCCCCGTTAGATTAGACAGGGACAAAAGTTCTACCCAAAAAGTATAGAAGACATACATACACTCCCACTTCCACCCAATCAAACAAATTCTGTATTTTTTCTTTGTTGAACAAATACAATATTTACTTGGCCTAGGATATTTAGTGACCACTTTTGCAATTATCGCCATTAACAAAATCGATAAAATCGTTGTTTTGGCCCAGCCTAATAATGCACATACAAGTACAGGGTGATTCATATTTAAAAATACAAGTTTCTAGAATGTTATTTATAGATTGCATTAATAAATTTTATTACCAAATTTATGGTTTTAAATATGTGAGTGGTCACGCGAAAAGGGACCTGAAAGGTGTATTTGAAATAGTGTCAATAGTTTTAAGGGGTGATTCTACATCGGAAAATGCAAAAAAAAGTTCCTATAAACATATGTCTAAAAATGCGTCGTAAAGAAGCTACGCCCCTTTGAAAGGGATTAAAAAATAAGGTTATTTAATAACTCAGGAACCCTTTAGGCTAAATAAGGCCTATTATCATGTTATTTTCATGTAGTTATTAAAGGTTCTCCTGTTATAATACCTTAAGAATAACCGTTTTAGAGAAAAATGCATTTAAAGTTAAAATTTCACGTTTCGAGGACAAAAAACTAAACAATAAAACGTTTAAACCCAAAATTTAATGATGCAGAGTTATTCTATATCAAAAACTAAGAAAAAAAGTTTTTATGTAGATCCAAAAATCGCTTTTAAAGCTACTATGGACCTTTAAAGTTGGTGTATTTTTAGGAGACCGTAGCTCCTTTGGGTTTTTTTCCTTAGTTTTTGATGTATTTTAGTGTTTAATTTTTGCAACATGCAACAAAAAATTATTTGCGTATTTAATTACATGGCTAAAAAAATTATTTCATTTTAAAATTAGCACATTTTTTATTGGGTGAATCATTTATTTGAATTAAACAAATATATTTACTTAAACTTTTAGGTAGTATCACTGTGTAAATATAATTTTCAATTATTTTATGCAGGTTTATATTTAAAACAATTATTGATAAAAATTTAAAAAATTCCCAACACTAATATAAGTCCAGTCAAATAATAAATGTAAAATGCAACAAATGTACACAGGCTGATATTTTAAAGGGTAGTAGTGGATGGTAACAGAACACTCCTGTTAGTTTTTCACCGAATGATTTGCGTAAGGGGTGTCCGCTATCTTGAATTTTAGGGGTGAGTTGCTTAATATTTGCAAAAATATTGATTCCTTGAGTAAAAATATATAAAAAATGTCATATAGTTTGACACTGTGGGAGCAAATGCAATGGAGCTCTCTACAACTAGAATTATGAAATAAAAGACGTCTACCCTATCTCTATCTCATTTGTGCTACACTTTCCAGTCAACCAAATAAATACTGTATTTGTTTTTCATACAACAAATACAGTATTTATTTGGTTGGCCGGAAAGTGTAGCACTGGGCGGCACGAACGAACATAGCTAATGTGAATCTGTAGAATAAGATAATTCTACTAAAATTTAGATGGCGCCAGTAATTTCTTTAATAAAAATAATATTTACACTTTTCGCCCGGCCAAGTAAATATTGTATTTGTTCAACAAAGAACAAATACAGAATTTGTTTGGTTGCGTGGACGTGCGAGTGTATGTATGTCTTCTATCCTTTTTGGGTAGAACTTTTGTCCCTGTCTAATCTAACGGGAGAAATCGCCATTAAATGGAAGTAACATTTAGAAGGCTATAACACCTTTAATATTAAATTTAAGTGTTTCGGTAAAGAATACTTTTTTGCTTAGTTTTAAATGAAGAATCGCCCTACAATATTAAAATTTTATTGGTACTTTTTTTGTCCTCCATACCAATTTAAAAAAAAAAACTCTCGCGTAGAATTTCAAGAAATAAATTTTAAATAGTATTTTTAATAATAATAATAATAATAATAATAATAATAATAATAATAATAATAAAATATTATGTTTATTATGTTTTTGTGTATAATAATATAAATAGTACGTTGGTCATGTCGATAAAATATTAAAATAAAACGTATACGCATAGTTAAGGTTTATAATTTTCAAATTTTAATACGTTGGGCCCCGGTATGTTAAAACCTTTTCGCGACCCTTGGGCTCGCAATTTTTTTATTGAATTAATCTTTGAATCTATTTCTAAAAAGCACACTGCTATAAATATATTTATTTTTTTTATTTTTTTCATATTTTTTTCTTATTTTTTTTTATTTTGAGGAAAACTCGCCCACCTTGCGGGTCAGACGGGCGGAATATTGCTATTCACCCGTTAATTACAATATAATTTCTCTAACTAAGGTTGATTATGACAAAATTTTTTTTAGAACCCCCCCCCAGAATCTCCAGTTTACAAAAAAATATGTTTGAACTCAAAACAAAACAAATTTGAAAAAATCAGTGTTGGCGCATTCGCCATAATTGTAAATTTCAGATAAGAATAGCACTTTTATTACTAAAATGCCACTTCGCGGTTCCTAGCGTTAATTACCTCTGTACGAACATGATGAATGATAATATACCGGGTGTCCCAACTCTATTTACCCAGCCATTTTCTCGTAAACTAAAAGAGATAATCAAGTTCTGAGAAAACCATCTTAAATAAGACAACTTAAACTATCTTTTAGCATATATTTGATACTTTCAGCTCTTGAAATGTTGGCAGGGGAGCTTAGAGGGACATTTTTTAAATGGAAAGGGGTTGTGTGATACATCATTTTAAAGCTTATAAAATTCTCCATTTAACTATATATTTTTTTATTTTTTTAAACATTTGTTTTTGGGTTTAAAATAGGGTTGAAAATGGGTATTTTTGTTATAATTTCTCTAAAAAATCAGACAATTATATAAAAATTACTAATTTAATCATGAAAAAACGTAAATTATACTTTTAAACTAATTTTAATTGAGATAAATAAAAATTTACAAAAAAAAAACTTAAAAAATCGCATTTTTTAGCACCAAAAATTAAAAAATCAAAACCTTAAAAAATATACAGTCCAATAGAGAATTTTATTTGTTTTAAAATGATGTATCACACGACCCCCCTTTTCATTTAAAAAACTCCCCCCCCCCATACCCCCCCCCCCTGGCCACATTTAAAGAGCTGAAAGTATCAAATATATGCTAAAAGAAAGTTGTCTTATTGAAGACGGTTCGCAGTCATCAAAATTAGTTTTGCTAGCAAACTGCTGAACGGCTAATATCTGTCACTTGTCACTACCACCATTTGAGGTTAGAAATACCCACAAAAAGTACATTCCCGCGCTTTTATAAAATCAATCAAAAGTAATCATCTCAAAATGTTGATGAGGAATGATTCAGCCATATCTGTCAATCGAAACTGATCATGATTTGACAGCTTTCGGTGAGTTTTGCTGTTTCCATTGAACGCAGCCAATGTCACGCATTTTTTTACATTATTATCAATATTTTTATTAATGAGGCCTCGAAGCCACAAAATCCAAACACTATTAAAATTAACATTAGGTCAATATTTCTAGAATTTTTTTTCAAATATTTATTAAACAATTAGTTTTAATTTGACTACCTCAAGCAAAAATATATTGTGTCAGTAAACAAATAATATTATAAATAGAAATACATAAATTATTTTTTAGACATTTACAATACAATTATTTTAACCTTCGTATGTATTTATAAATTTATATGGATATTTTTCCTGTACATAAAATACACTAAACTCCAAGATATATTTCCAGTAAACAATATTTTAAATGAATTAGACACAATACGTATTATTTTATACTTTGTATTTATTTATAATTTTATTGGTATTTTCTCTGGGCACAAAATTGAAAATTTCAAGACGCAGTTTCTGGAAAATGGTACACTGTAACAAGAATTGATGTAATTTTACATCGGCACTTAGTACTACTAAGAGTGCCGATGTATTCAAATCTTCGCCGAAAAGTCAAAATCTTTGATCAGGTTTTTTTCACATTTCTCGACGTTTTAGACCATTCTGAGTCGAAATCAGTAAAAAAAATTTTGAAACCGTCTGTCTGTCTGAGTGTAGACTCCATTTCTACATGAAATATCGACTTGCGGTTTTTTGCATATTGTTTCTTATCGTATTCCGAAGAGCTGATTAGATTTTGGGGGTAAACGATTGGGGGTAAGGGGGTAAAAATTGGGTAAAACTCCTATTTTTAGCGTTTTTTGTTTATAATTAAGGCAATTATTATTGTATTTGGTTAATTTAGCACTTATATAAAAGATAATTTTAAATTGGTCAAAAAATGTTATAAACAACGTTTTCCTAAAACGCACTGTTTTCGAGATATTGGTGTTTAAAGCAGTAAAAGGTTTTTTAGCATATCTCATATTTATAACCCGATTTCAAAAAATTATATTTTAAATAAAAGCTTTTTTTTTAAGCCTTATTAAAAATGTTATATACAGTTTTTTGCTAGAATATAATGATTTAAAGATACAGAATTTAAAATCAAACAAAACACCTAGTTTGAAATTTGCAAGCTAGATGGCTCTAGTGTACAATAGTGCCTATGTTTTGACAGGGTGCTTGCAACGTTTCATCTAGTTCTATAAATTTCTAAATTGTATAAATTTTATACTTGGCAGGCTTCAACGCCGAAATTTTCACAAAAAAATATCACAACATAGAAAAAAATTAAACAGTAATTTTTTTTATAGCACAAAAATGGCAATGTCTTTTGGCGAAACCATTTTTATCACAGATTACTGATTACGACATGAAATGATCAGTTGTATAAGATTACATCGATGTATGTCCGCTTGTTTTTTTACGTACGTTCTTTTATATTGAGAAAATATGAGTGGCTAGAGTTGGCTCAAATTAAATGTCAATCACGTTTCTGAATTCTTGAAAAATGACAGATAGGTATCTGAGCGAGATTTCTCAAAATGATGTAAAAAAGAATATGCCTTTAGGGGTTTTAGATTTAACTGAGTATTTTTTTTTTGTTCTTTAGGAAAATTCCTTTTTAACCAGATACAGTTTATTTATTTTTCAATATACATTATAATACTCGATAAAGACAACACACAACAACCATGCCCTAAGCGGGATTCGAATCCACGATCCCTAGCACCGAAACCAGATGTGCTATCCACTAGACTGCCGGGATCGGCTTTAACTGAGTACTTACATTATTCTCAGTTAAATGTCAATTTTAGACTTCCTGATTGGTTAAATTGGACAGTTAACTGAGTATAATCTGAGTACCCACTTAAATGGAAAACCCCCTTAATCAGCTGATTAGATTTGTTTATTTTATTATTCAAACTTTTTTCATACATATTGGCGGTACTTATAAAAATATTATCATCTTCTGTCGGAAAGTTTTTATAAACGTTTATTTTGAGATAAGGGCAATTTTAACTATTTTCTAAACAAATTTCGCACTAACCAATGAGGCTGAAGTTTGCAACGTTTTTTTGCAACGAAAATTCAAATAGTATATTAAAGTACTAGTTTCATAACATACATTTTTAACGCACGAGTACAAATTTAGAAAACAAGCCGCTTGCGGCGAGTTTTCTAAAGTACTAGTGCGCTAAAAACATGTTATGGAATAAGTTACTAGTTAAAACATGAAACGAATCAGCTGGATTAGAGGTATTTTCGCTTGTTTTTTTAGGTACGTTCTTTTATATTGGAAAAATATGAGTGGCTCAGAGTTGCCTTAAGTTAACACTCACGTTTCCGAATTCAAGAAAAATTACAGATATCTGATCAAAATGAGGTAAAAAAAATATGCCTATAGAGGTTTAGATTTAACTGAGTACTTTAATTTTTCTTAGTTTTAGACTCCCTTATAAGTTAGATTTGACAGTTAAGTGACACTCAGTTACTTAGTTACTGTCAATAACTTACTGAGTATAATCTGAGTACTCATTTAAATGGAAACATCAGCTAGATTAGATTTGTTTGTTTTATTATTCAAACTTTTTTCATATTTTGGCGGTACTAACAAAAATATTATTATATTGTGTCGGAATGTTTCTGTATACGTTTATCACTAATAAGGGTAATTTTAACTATTTTCTAAACAAATGTTGCACTTACCAAGCTTCAACGCCGAAATTTTCACAGAAAATATCACAATTTCGAAAAAAAGTTAAACCGTCAGTTTTTCTTAAACCACAAAAATAGCAATGTCTTTGGGCGAAACAATTTTTATCACATAGGTTACTGGTTACAATTTGAAATAATCATTTGGACTGCATTATTCCATCTCCGTCTAGCGCCAACTCAACGCGGCGACCGGCGTTCAACTGCCGGCGTCGTCTCACTGTCTGAAAAGCCGGTATCACAAAGCCCGAATGGAGCCGGAACCACACGAACATCTGACAGTCAGCTGATTTCGCGTCGCGATGAATTTTACCTGCATTTAATATCGCAATAAGCAGGATTATTGTGCAGGATTACGAAACGCGGTCTGCTGACACTTCTCGATACAGTAGCTAACTTGCCTTGGCAACTACTAGGAAATCATTTACTATTCAAAAATATAAAACAGGTACCTTTTCTAGACGGGTGGAAAAATGAGGAAGTTTATACAATAAGATATCAAATTTACTTCACTTTTCCTGTATTCTTGGGTCATTTCCTTTGTTTTTTTCTTTGGGAACGTTCAAGTATTACGTAACGCAAAATATGGACATTTTTATTCGAGTTTGTAAAACTTAAGCGTATAATTTGTGAGGATATTCGCCTAGAAATTTCTTACCTTTTTGCGCCTGCGGCTCAAGGCCTTCTTTACGCTTTTTTATTCGAGTTTGTAAAACTTAAGCATGAAATCTGTAAAAATGTTCGCCTGCGACGATAGAAATTTCTTGGATTTTTATAAAATTTAAACTTGTAACACGCGTATTGTTTTAAAATTAAAATCTAATCAAAATTGTAAAAAAATCGCCTGAGGCCCAATGGTTTTTTTATTTTTTAAAATTTAGGATTGTAAAAATTGAATTTTAAAATACATATTGAATTTAAAAATAAAACGGCAGAAATTAACAGAATTTGTGAAAACTTTCTCCTAGTTAATGAAAGGCTACGATGGGAAAGAGATTTTTTGGAAAAAAAAAAAAAAACTTCCCTGGACCTGCGGTTAAATTGGTCCAGCTTTCTTCGTTTTATATCATTATAATTTGGATCTGTTTTATTGTATAATAATAATTTGGATCCGAAAATGTCTAAAAATGAATTTTTTGCACTTCTGAATTTATTTCTCGAAATCCTAACGTGGCGAAGAAAGGCCAACCGATTTTGAACAACACCACAAAATCTTTGGGGTCCTCTGAATTTAAATCATGCCGGCCTGTGTTAGAGAATGCCATTAATGTGGCATATCAATATTACAAACTGAAAAATATTGCAAAAGGTGTGTCAGGATAATTGCTGTATCCAACAAAGGTCAACGTCCTTTTAAAGACAAACCCTTACTATTATATAAGTAGGAGTTGTATATTTATTTATAAGCAGTGGTCGGATCGAAGTATTCATTTACCGGGGGCCCCAAAAATTAAAAAATACGAAACGGTTACCTTTTCTAGACGGGTGGAAAATAAGGAAGTTTATATTATAAGATATCAAATTGCCTTCAATTTTCCTGTATTTTTGGACCACTTCCTTTTGTTTTTTATTTGTAGCTTTATCGGATTGTTTTTCTGGCGGCACCATTATCAGAAATTTATTAAAAGAAAAATTAATTTAAATTAATTTTACCTATGATTGAAATTTTACTAGTGACATCTAACTAAAAATGTAAAAATATATCAGCATTTATTAAAATGCTTATATTCCAAGATGGTTTTACGATAAAAATGATTACATATCTGTGGCTTGATTCTCAAAGGGCGGATGTCACTTTGTCAATAGCAACTTTTTCACGTCAATTAACTCTGATCTAATATTTTAAAAACGCTGCTACTGGCAAAGTGACATACGCCCTTTGAGAACCAAGCCACAGATATGTTTTTGTAGGGAATAAAACATTATTATATATATAATATATTACTATAAATAATAAGTGAGATAACGCTAAAAATTACAGTTTTTGTCCATTTTGCCTCCATTGCTCATGTTAACCATATTTGATGTGCACTGGATAGGTAAAGGTATTAATTGTCATTTTCTTGTACATTTTTTCATTAAATAGATTGTATTTTAGTACTTGAACCTAAATTCCCTATAATTTAATTGTCTTCTTTTTTGCAATAAACCTTGAACTTTACGATTCTATTACCCAGATCAGCCTCAAATATATGCAAAACCGAATGTTTACTTGGTAACACCTTTTAGATATACCTATCTTGTATAATCTTAAGGTTTTGTGTATAATAATAATTTAGCTGATATCTTTAACGTAGATTTAGGTAATTGGTATTAGGGAAAAGTGAATCAAACTAAACCATGCGCATGCATGCGCGTAAAACGATTATAGGAAGAATTATTACTATGCGATAGTTTGTAGTATTAAAATTTTTCATTTATTCCAAAAAACATTCTTCTATTTCAATAATTTTCCAACTATACAAGGTTGGTAGCCAATTGCCGTATTGACATTTACTTGACAATAGAAAAAATAACTGTCAAAATGGAAAAACAAAAGCATAACATCTTTAAAAAGCACTAGCGTTGTAATGTGAACTCAAACATGCGCCTTATACAAAGTAGATTTAAATATCGGTTTCTATTAACATTACTAATAGCTTACACGGAAAAAAATATAGCTAAGAGCGCTATAAGACATATACCAAGCTAATTATAATCGCTTATTATATAAATATAAGGCTTCCTGTTACAATTATGGCATTCAGTGTAACAAATTATATGGAATACTTTAATTGTTTAGTAAATAATAATGCTAATAATGTTTATAATATAATAAAATTTCTGTAAATTTATAATAGTGCCTGTAATAAATATAATCGTTTCCAATTTATTTGTAACATTATTAGTTTTCGTGTCTCTTATAATATATAGCTTAAATCATTATAACTTGCGACTGTTACCAAATATCTTTTTTGTCTAGAGGGGTCATTTTGGGCCACTTTTCCCTACCTAGATTTTGGAGATTAGGTTTTATTATTTATTAATTTAAGCAATTAAATTACATATTGGTTAATATGTAAGTTTCCAAATGTTATGCATTTAAGAGTTTATAATTATAATAATTACAGGTGTATGTAATTTTAAAAATGTTCTGCAACTATTATAAAATAATTTTTAAATTAAGTGAAAGATATGCACGATATGCGTTGCATAATGCTAGACAATCAATCTAAGTGACTAGGAAACTTATGATGTTTATTATTTTTTACACTCCTTGCAACTTAATCCAAAAATTAAAAAACAAATGTCAAGAATCTTTTTTTTTGTACCAACGTGCGTCATATAAAAATACTTTTATTAAAACGATCAATCCTACCAAATTTGAGAAAAAAAATCCCCAGAAAAAAAATATTTAGCTTCTAAATTTTGCTATAATATTTTAAAAATATGTACTATTCCTAGTACTTCCAATTACGAGGAGAAATTTATAGAATGCAAAATAAATCCATCTTCACGGCTTGTTACATCGGCACTTAGTGCTACTAAGAGTGCCTATGTATTGAAATCTTCGCCGAAAAGTGAAAATCTTTGACCACGTTTTACTTCACATTTCTCGACGTTTTAGACCATTCTGAGTCGAAATCAGTAAAAAAAATATTTTGCGTCCGTCTGTCTGTCTGTCTATCTGGGTGTAAACTCTCTAACTCCATTTCTACATGAGATATCGACTGACGGTATTTTGCATATTGTTTCTTATTCTTATTATATTCCGAAGAGCTGATTAGATTTTGGGGGTAAGGGGGTAAAAATAGGGTAAAACTCCTATTTTTAGCGTTTTTTGTTTATAATTAAGGCAATTATTATTGTATTTGGTTAATTTAGCACTTATATAAAAGATAATTTTAAATTGGTCAAAAAATGTTATAAACAACGTTTTCCTAAAACGCATTGTTTTCGATATATTGGCGTTTAAAGCAGTAAAATGTTTTTTAGCATATCTGACATATTCATAACCCGATTTCAAAAAATTATATTTTAAATAAAAGCTCTTTTTAAGCCCTATAAAAAATGTTATATGCAGTTTTTTGCTAGAATATAAGGTTTTAAAGATACAGAATTTAAAATCAAATAAAACACCTAGTTTGAAATTTTCAAGCTAGATGGCTCTAGTGTACAATACTGCCGATGTTTTGACAGGGTGCTTGCAACGTTTTATCTAGTTTATGTTAAATGTTTATGTGGCAACTAAGCCTTTTGGTAGTGGCACGCACAAATTCTGATTAAATTCGCTCTATGGAAAATTGTTAAATGGCAGGAAAAGTCGCTGACTGCAGAATTTTCTCTGATGTAAAAGAGAGATAAGATATTATAAACTTAATTATCTAAGACACTTTTTATTAGGGTATTTGGCTTAAAAATTTATTTTTAAAAACGTTTATACTTTCAAGCAGTAAAAATGACGAAAATACCCATTTCAACCCTATTTTAAACCACAAAAAAAATGTCAAAAAAAGATATGGTAAAATGAGAAAATTAACCTGCTTGGCTCACGCCTCGCAGGTTAATTTTCGAGAGGGCAATATCGGTTTACCCATGAGTGCCATACAAGGTTTTATCCAATAAATAGCTTAGGAATTCATATTTTTATTGAAAGTTTTAATGACATTTACAAGAAAATAATTTAACAACTGACAGTTGAGTGGGTAAAATAAATAATTATCCACTCAATAAAGTAAAAGCCACGCGGGGGTTATTATTGAGTTTATCTATTTAAAATAAAGCTGGTAATTGTCTTATTATCTGTATGTATTGGATAAAATGATTTATCACACGATCCCCCTTTTCAATAAAAAAGTAACCACATTTTAAGAGCTGAAAATATCAAAAAGATAGTTTAACTTATCTTAACTAATTAAAAAGGTCAAGAGGGGGAGGGGGTGACTTATGGACCGCACAAATAAGGGCTACAAGACATTATAATGTAGCTATACTTGTCATCTCTGAATGACTTGATTAACGAAAATTAATCAGCCGTTGTCGAACAGGCTAGCCAACATATCAGAAACATCAAGTGTGCTGTTTATCTAGTCCACTAACCACCCTATTTAATTACACCCTTGCTGTCTGGCTCTACAGGGCGTCTTTTAATGAGAGAATGAGTGATGACCTATCTAGCAGGATTACAGACAGAAATTAAACAAAAATGGTAATACCATCAATTACGCCACGCTATTTTTGATCATTTGGTTAAAGGGGGGAGAGATAAATTAAATTAATATTTTTAAACTTGAAATTATATTTTTATATTAGATTAAAAAATGTGGCGTGACGTCACGGTGAATTCAATACTCCCTCTACCTCATCAGACTTCGTCACGCTTAAGCTAACCCCCTCTTCTCCTTACTTCGTGACGTAATTAATTGATGGCCCCATAAGAGGTTTGGTTTTGTTATCCTGCATAAACCAATGGAGATTTATCCCGTTAAATTAGACAGGGACAAAAGTTCTACCCAAAAAGGATAGAAGACATACATACACTCCCACTTCCACCCAACCAAACAAATTCTATATTTGTTCTTTGTTGAACAAATACAATATTTACTTGGCCGGGCGAAAAGTGTAACTATTTATTTTTATTAAAGAAATTACTGGCGCCATCTCAATTTTAGTAGAATTATCTTATTCTACAGATTCACATTAGCTATGTTCGTTCGTGCCGCTCACTGCTACACTTTCCGGCCAACCAAATAAATACTGTATTTGTTGTATGAAAAACAAATACAGTATTTATTTGGTTGGCTGGAAAGTGTAGCACAAATGAGATAGAGATAGGGTAGACGTATTTTGTTTCATAATTCTAGTTGTAGAGAGCTCTATTGGTTAAAACTATAAACTTTCAATATAACAGTGAATTCTTGAAGCAAGAAATTATTTAAATATGCAATAATTCTTGGGCGGGGAAAAATTGAAAATATGGACGAAGAAAATCAATTTTTTTTTTAAATTATGGCGAAGGCGCCACTATGTAAAATATGATTTTCAACATCCATTAATTATGTAACACTAATGTCCATCTTCGAAGGGCCGCAGCTCCCTTGGGGCTCATTTCCGGACCAACCTTTATAGAAACATTTTTTTCATATCTGTATATAAAATACAGCCGGGAAAAAATAATGAAATTAAATTTTACTATACGTAGAGCATAGACCAAGTCACTATAGTCGTATTAAAGATACAAGTCGCTTGCAAAACAACTTTACAGAACGATATCTCAAGAACGCTGTGACACAGAGACTTAAATTTTGGACCCCAGATTTTCAACGTGGCAAAGAACTGTTGGTTAGAACTTCAAGTCTCTATGTTAAAGCGTTCTTGAAATATCGTAGTGTAAAGATGTTTTGCAAGCGACTTTAATACGACTATACTTGGTGTGAATGGAAGGGTTTTTAGGCTTTTTAAAAACAGTTTTTATCATACCATTTGTATGACATCATATACGTTTATGTCTGGTATTTTTTTAAAATATATAAATAGCATACGGTTTGATTTGTAAGGATTGAAAGCTTTTTGGGGGAGAAATATGTGTTCAAGAGGTCTTGCTAAGTTTTTCTCCCGTACTTTCGACCAAGGACTAAAAACGAATTGATTTTGAACGGTGCATTCATATGGGGTTATAGTATAAAGTAAGGGGTTTACGAGAACCAAGAAACGGAACTTCTCGTCACGATTTTCGAGAGTCTCAATTTTCGAGATAAAAAATAGGCTGATCTTGTCTTGAAAATTTGTCTTTAACTTCTTGTCTCATCTCGCGAGATTCTTGATTTACAAGACTCTCGACATTCTGAAGGGTTGATTGACCTTAGTATCACGTGTCGAAATATTTCCAAACCAGGCAAGTTTTTATTATTGACAATGATTCTATATTTCCATATCTTTCAGATACCTTAATGTTAGTGCACAAAAAAAAATAAAAAATATTTACCCCCTCACTCCCGTGGGGGTGGAGTTATTTTTTTTATTATCAGATTCAAATTCAGCAACCTCAAAAACCCCTATATAGCAATTTTCGAATTTTTGTGAAAAAATATAGCATTTTTCCCATTTGCTCCATTGCCCCATCCCAATGTTTGTCAAAAACAATCCCGAGCGAGAACTTTTGGTAACATACCTGTATGCCCAGTTTCAAGTCTCTAGCTTAAAGCGTTCTTAAGTTATCGTGCTCACAAGATTTCCCGGACCGACATTTTTTTTGCTCAAAATTGATTTGTCGGCATAAAAAGTCATAAAACGCAAAAAAAATTCAAAATTTTTGCACTTAGTTTTTGTTCTTAGTCGTATTATTTGACAGGCTAGGTCACAACACACCACTCGAGACGAAAAAAGGAAAAAGAAGGAAAATGTTTCAATAGTGGATAATAATCTTCGAAATAATTACAAGCTAGACTAGATGAACAGTTGTAGGCATCTTACCTTATTAAAACATCGGCACTATTTTGTGTTTAATATGCAACCATTAATACACCCGCGTGTTATGTGAGTTGCACAAAAAAATAGAAAAGAAATAGAAGTTTTAAGGAGTTGCATAACATTTTTGTTTTAATTTAAAGACGCTTGCATTTGAGATATTTTATGAAATTGTTGTCCAATAGAGCTCTCTACAACTAGAATTATGAAACAAAATACGTCTACCCTATCTCTATCTCATTTGTGCTACACTTTCCAGCCAACCAAATAAATACTGTATTTGTGTTTCATACAACAAATACACTATTTATTTGGTTGGCCGGAAAGTGTAACACTGAGCGGCACGAACGAACATAGCTAATGTGAATCTGTAGAATAAGATAATTCTACTAAAATTGAGATGGCGCCAGTAATTTCTTTAATAAAAATAAATAGTTACACTTTTCGCCCGGCCAAGTAAATATTGTATTTGTTCAACAAAGAACAAATATAGAATTTGTTTGGTTGGGTGGAAGTGGGAGTGTATGTATGTATTCTATCCTTTTTGGGTAGAACTTTTGTCCCTGTCTAATTTAACGGGATAAATCTCCATTCTTACTTCATAGCCCTAATCGTTTTAAATTTTGGGGGTAACACCCCATAAATCCAATCAGATCTTCTAGAAATGGATTGAATTTACAAACAGAAAGACGTATTTTTTTATATACAGTGCGGTCCAAAAGTCACCCCCCCCCCTTTAACTTTTGAACGAGTTGAGATATCGACTTCAAATTTAGAACTCTTAAATAAGACAACTTAAACTATCTTTTAGGATATATTTTATATTTTCAGCTCTTAAAATGTGGGTGGGGTGCATGGGGGGACATTTTTTTAGATAGAAAGGGGGGTCGTGTGATACATCATTTTAAAGATTATAAAATTCTCTATTTAAACTAACATTTTTAAATTTTTTAAAAATGTTTTTTAAGGTTTTGAATTTTCAATTTTTTGTGCTAAAACATTCGATTTTTTAAGTTTTTTTTTATAAATTTTTATTTATGTCAATAAAATTAGTTTAAAAGTATAATTAACATTTTTTTATGATGAAATTAGGCATTTTTAAAAAATTATTTGTTTTTTTTTAGAGGAATTTTGACATTAATACCCATTTTCAACCCCATTTTAAACCCAATTTTTTTTTTATTTAAAAATATGGAATTAAATGGAAAATTTTATAAGCTTTAAAATGATGTATTACACGACCCCCTTTCCATTTAAAAAAATGTGCCCCCATGCCAGGGACCCACATTTTAAGAGCTGAAAGTATTAAATATATGCTAAAAGATAGTTTAATTTGTCTTATTTAAAAGTTCCAAATTTGAAGTCGATATCTCAACTGGTTCAAAAGTTAAGAGGGGGGGGTTGACTTTTGGACCGCTCTGTATATTTCGACTCAGGAAGGTCTAAAGCGTCGACAAGAATGAAAAAAACAGTCAAACATTTTGACTCAAACATCGGCACTCTCAGTAGAAGTGCCGATGTAATAAAATGTGAAACCATTGAAACTAATAAGAAAGATACTTAAAACGGAAAAACTTTTAGAGAGAAAACATAGAAATGTTGGCGTTTAATTGCTTGGAACAGTATGAAACATTAAACATTTTGCTAATGGTGAAGGCATCCTTAAAGTTACTATGATATATAATGTGGCTGGAAAATTTTTTATTTTAAGTCAAAAATAATTATATCCAGAGTTTAACTTTTAATTAGATACAGGCAATGTAACTGGCACCCGTCCTACTCCGCCTTGTCCATTGTCTAGATAATATGGATGCGTTGTTGCCACATTTAGCGGTTAATATGCAGTACAATGTCTAATCATAGGTTAAACGTACTGTATTATTATATTTTAACATGTGTGGGATTAAAAGTATTAGTTATTTACCCACACTGAAAAAAGATCTGGTTTCAGCAGCAAGAAAAATAGTTGGTCCGTATTTAACTACACAGGACCACAAAAAAAATTGTTTTTTATAAACCACACTTTATTTTTTCTACGTATTTTTGGGTGCTGAAAAAGCTATGATAAAATTTTGCAACTGTGCGTATGGTTTTGAAACAAACTAGGGATCAGAGAAGGCTTTTGATGTTAAATTTGTTTAAATCGCTAAAAAAATATTGAGAAAAAGGGTATCATTGAATTTTATGATATTTTTTTGACATGTGCAACGTTAAACCGCCCCCAGACTCTTCACCACTGGAGATAAAAAAATATATGTTTATTACATATATAAATTTTTGGCTGTATCTATTATTTATATAAAGTTTTGAATGAAATATATCGGAAAAACACGAAAAAAGTACTATATTTGGAATTTGTGGCCCTGTAAAAATTAACCAGGGTAGATATTTAAAATCGTTTTTAGCGCCCAAAAATACGTAGAAAAAAATGTAGTCTGGTTTATAAAAAATATAACTTTATTTTTTTTTGGTCCTGGGCTATTGATGGAGTTTATTTACTTTAAAAAATTGTTTTTCTAAATTCTAATTTTTGCTTGGGTTAATATGGATATCAATTCGGATTTTAGCTGATTCAAACCGCCGATAAGAGATGCCGCCTAAAATACATAATTTTTGTGGGCCAGTTTAATTTATCATTTTATATCATGTTGTGGTTTTCCTAAACAATCAATTACCTACCACAAAATAGCCCAGAAAAGACTATACATGTTTAAACTTGTAATATTCTACGTTTATCTTATCCAGAAGTCAAGAAAGTTTCGTGACGAAAGTCACGTGTAAGTTTATTCCTTATTCTCTTTGCATTTTATCTATTTTAAGTACATACAAAACTGTTCTTACGTTTTAAATTCATAAAATTTTTACGGGAAATATGTTTGGAATGTGTGTGTAAGTGGGAGGCCCGTTGTAAGCACGCACGCCTTATAACGCTCTTGACGGAAAGAAGAGAGCGCGAATGATTCCTCCCCCTTCCGTCGGAGACTTTCTTTCATGCGGAGAACCATAATTTCGTAGAAATTTAAACCAAATTTTATTATCTCTACTATAACATACTAGTATGGTTTGAAGAGGGTTGTTTAAATGACGTCATAGTTAGTTGTAAAATCTTTTTCGAGGTTAAAAAGTTGATTGAGTTGTTTATTTTGCGATATTTAAAATTGAGAACCAAAAATGAGGTCTACAAGGAAAAAATTAGGCTTGTCCTAACTTTGCAAGAACATTTTTGGATAAAGCTTATAAATTACTTACTTTTATTTAACTCGTTTATCGTACCTATATTATCCAGGAATGATATTTGACGATTGTTTAAAATAATATCAATAGAATTAATTCTTGCCAAGATTCTTGCAAAAGTGGCAAAACAATCTTGTACATAAGTCCGGCTTCCACAAAAACACTAACCTCCTCTTCGTCGAAAAAATATGATTTGGAAAGGACAGAAATATGATAGAAAAGGATAGAAATACTTACTATGCGAGCAAACCACCTAGGGGTACATGGTTACTAAGAATACGTCATTGTTTGTTGTAGTTAACTAATAAAATGTGTGTAGTATGCTGTTCTTCATTCTAGTAGTATGTTATAGTTTCGATAATAAAATTTGGTTTTAGTTATCAATTTTTGTTGGCACTACGTTAATTTAATATTAACTTAGATGTGTATAGTTTGTTTGAAATTAAACTGAATTATGTATTATGTAGTTCCTTTGCTCTCAACATATCCTTAGGCCCCAGGACGAAAGACAGGTAATTTATAGTACAACTTTTGTACAGTAATGCGGCCCTATAGGGCTTTATATAAAGTTACGAAGTCCTACCAATGTTTTTACCAATAAATGGCTGGTTGCAAACCGTAAATTGTTTAAATATTTAAATAAAGGGGAAACTGAGGCTAGTTTTATCTTACTTTCTTTTTGATTTCGACATACGAATAAAAAAATGGTTTATTTATTTATATAAATCGAACATGGTCGATTTTGCATAATTATTGGATTTGCTATAAACTTAAATGAAAAATTGAAATATTGTTTTTCCATGTCAATTTTAAGGGGTTCTGATATTTGGCTTAAAAAACGATTTTTTTTTTGCTTTTTTATATTTCTTAATTCACTAGAATTCACTCATAAAATAATTTGACGAAATACGTCTTCTTTAAAAAGTTATACACCTATACTTTAAAACACAAAAAACACCTATACTTTTTAAAAAACACATTTTTCATGCAATTTTTCAAAACGGGTCCAGCGATTAAAAAAAAACTATTGACCTAAATCTTTCGGAAATTTGTCGAAAATCATGTTGGCGAGTTAGATAATGTACAATTTTTTTTTCAAAACTTGTTATTTATGTTTTATCCCTCCTTATTTACCCATTTTTGGCCGGAAAAATTGCATTTTTTGTATTTTTCACTAAAATACGCATGGAATTTTGACTAATTAGCTAACTTTTAACTTAATTAAGACTGTTTTTGGTTTGTGTATTTAAGACCAATGGGGCAGAGCTGGGATCGTTTGCCATGTTATTTTTAAAGTGTCACCTTTAGCGCGTGCTGCATATTTATTTATGTCGGCAAAAAAATAAAAAATATTTTTTTTTATGAGATTGAGAGTTGCCTAATACTTTGTAAAAAGTTTTGTATGTATGTACATAAAAATAATACAGGTTTTCCGAAAAAAAAAAACAAAAATCGTAATTTTTTGCCTCAAAAATCAGAACAACCCCTTAATTATAAACATCTCGCTTAATTCTGGAAATCATGAAAAGAAAAAACACATGATTTCAGTTTTGTGTTATTTTTCAGAATTGTTTCTGGTTGCAGAAAAATAGGTGGTCCTTATTTAACTGCTTACTACCAGATACTTTCTTCACCGTCGATATATTCCCTTTTGGCTGCTTAGGCTTAGGGTATAAGACCAAAACATGTATCTATTTGATTCATCGCTAAATTTTGGCAAAAATTGTGTAGGTTAAACTTTATACATTGAATCGTTTAACATGGGCTAAATGGCCAAATGTTTGGCTTCTAAACAACTGCAATTTATAAAATTTCTATTTTATGTTTTATACACAGAGAGAACTAATATCTTAATTTAAGTAAATAATATACAGGGTGATTCAGAAATACGGTACAAAATTTTAAGGGGTAATTCTAGGTAAAAAAATATAAAAAAAAGTTCTTATAGAGTTTGGTCTGGAAATGAGCTACGATCCTCCTAAGGGTAAATCTGATAAGTAGTTTTTATTTAATAACTCCGAAACTCTATAAACTACAATAAATATTTTTTGCACATGCCTTAACATTGATAAAGGCTATCCTTTTATGTAATTTTTATATGGTGGTGGAAAGTGCAAAATGGAGAGGCAATATCACTTTTTTGCACCTAACTTTTTCATCTGTAGATTTGTTGGCATTTTATCAATAAAATATTATTCTTTAAATTAAAGACTTTAATTAAAACTACATACAAAAGGTATTTTTTATGTAACACTGTTTTTAAGAATATTACACATAAAGAAGCAATTTCATGTTTTAAGAATCAAAAATAGGAACTAAAAAATGCACCAATTAAAATTTTAATACTGCAGAAGGATTCTACCCCTTAAAATTTTGTACCTTATTTCTAAACCATCCTGTATTATGTTATTTAGTAAATGAGAGGATTGGTGTAGTGGTCTACTGCGTCTGTACATGACAAGTCTACCAGCCAACTAGCGTGAGTTCGATTCTCACCGGCGTCGATTTGCCTTTTTCAGTTAATTAATAATTGAAATTTGGCGAAGGCGTAAGTGAATGTCCCTATAAAAACTGGTTCGAAAGTCAGTATAAGCCGGTGGTTCCCTCTACTACTAACTAGCCCACACAAGTCCTGGACTTAGGGGATGCTTAATTAAGTAGAATAGTAAGAGGTTAAACAAACATGTAATGTAATGATTTCGTATATTCTTATTCTGTGTGTACAATATTATGTAATTTTTTACTATCTACATTTTTATTTCAATGCAAATAAGGTCGGGTATCACAGCGCTCACAAAACAAATTTATAAAAAATAAATTACAGTATTATATTTTTGGTGTAAACCCTGCAGGCCGCAGTCTGTGCAACCTGCAAAAAATCAATATCCTTTTACATGGGCACTGAACTTTTAAATTTACGCTAGGTGCAATGGAAAAAAATACGCTCTTTCCCCTCTAGGGCGGACAAAAAATTTGAAATATAAAAAAATATAGTAATAATTATTTATTTTTTGCTTTCTTTTAAAAATAAACAAGCCATGATGATATGTTAATAAAAATAAAAACTTTTTTTTAAGTTTAACCCCCCATAACTTTTTTGTTTTTGGGTGGATTACTTCCAAAAATAATAGGGATCTTTCTTCCCTCATAGAACTTGATTTTTCCTTTGTATATGTGTTTTTTATGTCCAGTCAAACAACTTACATAAGAAAATTCTCGGTAGCGGGGCGTTTTTTTCTTTGGGACCACTCCTTAACTTTAGGGAGTCCGATAACGGTATTGCACGAAAATTTTTGTCGGACAAGGTAACCACTTGAGTTTATCCCAAAAAAGAACGCCCCGCTATCAAAAATTTTCTTCTGTGAGAAGTTGATTGACTGGACATACAGAACACGTATACAAAGTCTCAACGGTGAGGTAATAAAAAAAATCATACTGGACGTGGGCTCCCGGACTATAAGACTCAGGTGGCTCAATATAGAACGCTCGGTATAAGTAACTATTATTCTGTAAGGTGTACTAAACTTTGGAGCGTTGAACTTTTGCCGTTGCTACAGGTTGACTGTAACTGATCGATACGTGGTCGGAAAAAGACAGACGTGCGGAGCCTGAGACACTTTTAAATCTATATGAAAACAGTTCAGGCAATTGGTTTCAAAAACAGGAATAAAAACTTATATTTTCCCAACTTTTTCCAAGTTTCTGCAAATTAACCTGATTATTTTTTAACGTTTTTATCAACCAATCATTTAACAATATTTCTGGACAAGTGTTTATTTCTGTCCAATCATATTACAGTTATATCGGGAATTTTCTACTGTAGAAAATTCTAGTGAGAATCGCTGTAGTATTTTGCCTTATCACTTTTTTCTCGAACGTTTTCCGTGTAACTTTCT
Source organism: Brachypterus glaber (assembly GCA_958510825.1). NCBI lineage: Eukaryota > Metazoa > Arthropoda > Insecta > Coleoptera > Kateretidae > Brachypterus > Brachypterus glaber. Next base: position 1,681,671 of record OY294052.1, read on the forward strand.
TGTAGGTTTTTTATTAAAATATGTTTCATTTGTGACACGTGACCATATGTCCTTCTCACTTTGTTGTTCATAAACTTAGAGTGGGAGATAGCGCACGGCGCTAGGGCTTCTCTATATCTATAAAAGTGACACTTTACCCCTGTCAAATCAAACTGTCATTTTACGCCCGATTGGACAACAAATACATTATAATAATTCAATTGGAGCACTGGATAGGTAGATTTGTTAATACCTAACCTAGGGGCGGCGGTGGCTCAGTCCTGAACACCTCGATCTAGTAATCGAGAGGCCGGGGTTCAATCCTCGGATGTGGAACAACTTTTTCACAGAAATAAAATACCGTCGTTTCCCCACCACGTTAGCTTATGCTGCCGAAGATCTAATCTAAGCACACAGTACAGAAAAAGGTTTGCAGTGGATAATGCTGCACTAGCACTCGGACCTGTGATACCGAGCTCACTTTAGCGACTTTCAAGCAACCAGGATCTGTACTAAGGCTGCAAGCGAAAATGATCCTGAAGTAGTTTGGCGCCGGTCCAAGTGCACTGGCAGCCAATAAACTTAAGAATCAAAGCCAAAAAAGACGACTAAACGAGGTTCGGATTCCTCGCTAAACTGTAGGTCCCGGGGTACAACAACAAAAATCCGCGTTAGAGTAGAAAAACTAGTGACACAGGGGTAGGCAAAAAGGTCTAGTTGCCAGGTTTGACCTCCCCACGATTACTACTAATACCTAACCTTATTAGGTTAGGTGCTAATATACTTTTTACTAGACCACTAAGTGGCTGCCACTTATGGAAAATACACGAATTCAGAAGTACAGTCTGCCAATCGGGTGTTCCTTTTCATGAAAATGTATTTCAAATTCGGATCACGATTTTGGATAAGTGTCCAGGTTATGTACCAATCTGAATATACATAATGCATTTATATTGTTAAAATCAGTACTGTACACATTATGTGCCATACAATACAAACAAATCACTTTGGGAATTTATTTACAGAGTGATACTGGGTGTCCCAAGTTTTCTGTTCCACAAAAGGTGGAAGTTTAGACCCATATAATTTTTTCCTTTTAATAAAAGTAATTTTTTCTGAAAAAATGACGTTTATCGCATTTTTTATATTTTTAGAGTTTAGACCCCTATCACTTTTATGTTTTTGGGGAGCTTTTTATCAAATTTGGTACGGTTGATCTATTTAATAAAAGTAATTTTTCCTGAAAAAATAAGTTAATTTTCTTCCACTATTTTCGTTTTTGTTTTTACGATTAGCCCTTCATAACTTTCTTATTTTTGGGGGAATTCTTTTCAACACATCGCGTCCTTACCAATATTATTTTTTTCTGAAAATTTGGAGTCGATCGGATTATTCTGCCTTATCGTGCGGACTAAAAACGTGACATACGGACAAACGGACGGAGAGACGGGTCTAGACGGACGGACATTTTTGAAAGTGGTTTAAAATAGTATATATTTTTGATTATGGAAAAAAAAATACTTTTTTCGGGGTTTGAAGTAAACGTACAATATTCTAAAGCTGCGAGGAGAATCAAAATATAAATATTGTATTCTTCGTTATCCAAGAATCACAGGAGACTATTCTAAAAATAGGCCAAGATCCGTATTATATCTAGTAGATTACCCCAGATTTTAAACCACAGTCATTTAACTTTTAACATCCATAATTCGTATTACAGAGTGTCCCGAAATTCATAACATGTCCGGGAAATAATAAAAAAAAGCTCCATAAAATTTGCCATTGAAAAATGATTTTTTATCGATTTTTGATAAAAACTAAAACATAAATTTAAAATACAGAGTGGCTGCTTTTGGTTCAAAATTCAGATAATTCATTTCTAAATTTTTATAGCTACCCTCTATCTAAAGATTGAGCACCGAAAATTTAATTTATCTGTCATAATAAATATATAAACATTCGAGTGTTTGAAAATATTATACCCTTTGCCAACCGAAGACTGTTTGAGAATAATTCTGAATACAGCGAATCAATCGTACACAGTAAACCTTTTCTTTTTAGACAAACAAAAAAAATTTTCTAACAAAAAAATTCGGCATGTAAGTAGTTATGGGACACGCAGTATTTATGTATATGAACTAAGTTCATATAGCTTACTCCATTAATTTTATTAATATTTTAAAATTATTTTGGGACGTATTTTATTTAGGTTAATGCATATGAATAAAAGTGGTTCCCTATTAAGGTAATGGAAGTTTGAAACAATACCAATATTTCATGAACTTTCCTTTCTATATGTCTTTTGTTTCCATTTTTTCTACAGCCCATTTGTTTGTAATCAAAAATCAACTCTGCATAGTAACATGGTAACAAGTTTTTTTATGTAGAGAAATAGTTTGTTAAGTATGTACATTGTACAAGATTCTAATACGAACTGCAGCTGCAGTATTTTACGGTTGGCTGGCTTAATTTTAGTTTAGGAACTTGTTCAATCAACTTTTTGCATGCAATTTTGCTTAGATTTAATCCTATCTTGGACATCAAAGTGTAAACCAGGCTACTGTTAGAAATTTCATCCCTATTATTCTTTACCAGGGGTGACGGGATAAAAGGGGGGGTAATCTACTGTCCAGTTAATAGTATATTAAAGTACTAGTTTCATAACATACGTTTTTAGTCCAAAAGTCCAAACTCGCCGCAAGCGGCTCGTTTTCTAAACTTGTACTCGTGCGCTAAAAACATGTTATGAAACGAGTGCTTAATACAATTTTTTCTATTTTGCTCTAAAATGTTAAAAAACTTACATTTAAATTGATGACTGATTTAGGGATTTTTGTTTTGGATTGGCATTACAGTTTACACCATGTTTAAAATTCTAAGAACAAATGATTTTTTGATATATTTTATAGTCATCTCTTCTCTTTTTTACTGCAATTAACCAAGCCACAATTTTAACATGGTAAAAATAACCTAAACACAATTTTTTGTAGAAAATTCAACTTTAAAGCGACATTGACATTTGCACGGAAAACGTCAAGCGATAGGCCAGGTCTGTTGCCAACCCAAAAGAACAAAAAGTACAGACCTCTTATAATAAGAACACGCAAAATGCGTGTGATTATGAGCTTATAAGAGTCGCAAAATAGAAAAAAATATTATGGAGTTGATGACAATTTATTGATGCTTAGTAAATGTGTTATTTTATAGTCGTATATTTGGGGCTATTATGTATATATTTGTGGCTATTATATATTTATTGCCCTTATTAAAATAACTATTTATCCTAAATAACTAATGTTGGAAAACTGATTAAATTTATTCTATTTACTTTACTATAAATGAAAATATGATCACAGGGATTTTTCTCGGTGTGGGTAAATGCATTCTCATTATTATACACTTGGCTCTTTTTTGGCGACTTGCATAAAATATAGTTTTAGATTAAGTTTAATTTGGCGAAAACGTACTAAATAGGAAAGTAAATTCAAGAAGTGTCCGTAGATAATTGTGTACGTTCACCAAAATAGGAACTTGTTTGTCGTTATGAAACATATGTCCAAGTCAGATAAAAAAAAACTATGCCTTCAATAACTCTCCATATTGGCATATAGCGACTTTAAATTAACGAAACGAGAACTAGTGGACTTCTTAGGGGTTGTAAATAAGGGAGTAGAAGGGAAAAAGGGATATCACTAACCTTGGTTTTGATGCTGATCGATGTTCTTGTGCACAAGTGGCTTCTTCTTGATGTTGAGGTTTGTGAGGATAAATATGGGTTTGGAACGAGAGTAGTTGACGATGACGAATAGGTTTTTACAACAAATTTTAACGACTTTTCGAATATTTAACGACGATGCATCACGTGAATTAATAAGAAAAATAGGAACGGAACATACTTCCAGGTTAAAACGTAAAAATTTTGAGCTAAAACGGTTACTGCTGATAATGGTAAGCGGTACACATAGATTAGATAAAGAGAGAAGTTCTACAGAGAAAAAAAGAGGTATTCTTATGTTTAAAAATAAAATTGTGCATATTTTAATAACATTTTAAATTATATTTTAAATCATATTAAGGTAAAATATTTATATTTGTAAACGGTAGCACAGAATTAATGTAAAGTTTGACAACCATTGAGAATAGCCCGTTGTGTGTGAAGAAAGCTAATGATTAGCTTCATTTTGACTGAAAAATAACACAGGACCACAAAAAAAACGTAAATTACTCTTAATCAGACCTTTTTACCGGTAACCAAATAAACAAGGTCTTTTTTGCGAGAGTTCACGGACAATTAGCAAAAAACCTTTGATGGTTGCGGTTCCATTGCCAAAGTATTCTCTGTAATTTTCCTGTAACCATTATGCTAAATTTATTTTATCGATTGTCATTTAGGTCTTGGTTAAAATTCTAAAATATCAAGAAAAAGAACAAGAGTACCTTTTTTATATATTTTTAATTATGAATCCTATTTTACTGAGAAACGTCAAAAATCTACAGATAAAAAAGTTTAGGGCAAAAAAGTGACATCACCCCCATATTGTAAGTCCCTGGTCAAAATTATCAAATACAGGGTGTATTTGAAATAGCGTAGGAAATTTTAACAGGTGATTCTACATGATAAAATATGACAAAAAGTTCCTATAAACATATGTCGAAAAATGCGTCATAAGGGAGCTACGCCCCTTTGAAATTGGCTAAAAAAATCGGTTTTTATTTAATAACTCAGGAACCCTTTGAGATATGTTAACGAGGTTTTGCACGTGAATTAATCCTAATAAGGCCCATCTATGTATGTCATTTTCACGTACTTATTTAAACCAGGGGTGTGCGAAACGGGCCTTATCAGTTTTTTGTAACAAACTTTTTTCTGTGTAACTTTTTTGCAATTTTATTTTTGAAATATGATTCCTTAGGTCAAAATACATAAAAAAGGTACTCTTGTTGTAATACTGTAGGATTAACCGTTTTCGAGAAAAATTCATTTGAAGGTGAAATTCCACGGTTCGAGGACGAAAAATTAAATACTAAAATGTCGAAAACCAAAATTTTAATGATGCAATGTTATTCTACATCAAAAACTAAGAAAAAAAGTTTCCATACATGTAGGTCGAAAAAACGCTTTTAAAGCTACCATAGCCCTTTAAAAATGGTGCATATTTAGGAGACCATAGCTCCATTAGGATTGATTTTTGGAAGTACCTGTATATGAAGTTTTATTCTTAGTTTTTAATGTACATTCGCCCTGCATCATTAAAATTTTGGTTTTCAATATTTTAGTATTTAATTTTTTGTCCTCGAACCGTGGAATTTCACCTTCAAATGAATTTTTCTCGAAAACGGTTAATCCTACAGTATTACAACAAGAGTACCTTTTTTATGTATTTTGACCTAAGGAATCATATTTCAAAAATAAAATTGCAAAAAAGTTACACAGAAAAAAGTTTGTTACAAAAAACTGATAAGGCCCGTTTCGCACACCCCTGGTTTAAATAAGTACGTGAAAATGACATACATAGATGGGCCTTATTAGGATTAATTCACGTGCAAAACCTCGTTAACATATCTCAAAGGGTTCCTGAGTTATTAAATAAAAACCGATTTTTTTAGCCAATTTCAAAGGGGCGTAGCTCCCTTATGACGCATTTTTCGACATATGTTTATAGGAACTTTGGATTTTATCACAGTGCAACAAAAAATGTGCATTATATGCAAAATTATTAAAGAACACAAAAACAAGTACAAAATCTTCACACATAACGGGGTATTTATTATCAATGACTGTTAAATTAGGGAGTAGGTTATAAGTTCCCTAGGAAACTTTAGACCTACTGTACACATAGCTGTGTGAAAATTAAAAAAAAAATTGTTTTTTACTTAAAAAAAAACAAATATTTTACCTTCATGTAATTTAAAATATAATCTAAAATGTCATTTTTACCTAAAATATGCATAATTTTATTTTAAGACAATAATAATTATACTTTTATCTCTTTCTGTAGAACTTCTCTCTTTATCTAAACTAAATAGGCGGCAGTCCATTCCGAGTAGAATTCCAAATAGTTGTTTAATGAAAACGAAAGATTTTCATTTTAGGTTAGGCACAGGGTAATATATAAATATCAATTTAATTGGATTTTGCACGTAACAATGGAACTTCATTTAATTAACAATAACTGTAATTTAAAGGAAAATAGACAATGGCAACAAACACAATAGGTAGACTTTTAAAAAATTAATAGATAATAGAATTGGCAATATAAATGTATGATATCGTCTATGATACTGCAATGGAGCTCTCCACAACTAGAATTATGAAACAAAAGACGTCTACCCTATCTCTATCTCATTTGTGCTACACTTTCCAGCCAACCAAATAAATACTGTATTTGTTTTTCATACAACAAATACAGTATTTATTTGGTTGACCGGAAAGTGTAGCACTGAACGGCACGAACGAACATAGCTAATGTGAATCTGTAGAATAAGATAATTCTACTAAAATTTACATGGCGGCCAGTAATTTCTTTAATAAAAATAATATAGTTACACTTTTCGCCCGGCCAAGTAAATATTGTATTTGCTCAACAAAGAACAAATACAGAATTTGTTTGGTTGGGTGGAAGTGGGAGTGTATGTATGTGTTCTATCCTTTTTGGGTAGAACTTTTGTCAGTGTCTAATCTAACGGGAGAAATCGCCATTCCACGTATCGTCATTTGACAGAAATCTAAAAATCTGTTATTCAATAAACATTTATTTCTGTCAAATGACAATACGCGGTATTGCAGTATCACAGACGATATGGTGAAATATCTCCAAATACTTTTGGGGACAGCTAAGAATATTATTTATATCTAGTGATAAAATCTTCTTTTCCAGTTTTTTTTCCTTTTAACAAAAAGTATCAGCATATTGCATACACACAACATCTTCTTTGTTATTTTTTGTAATAACATTCAAAATATGGAAAAAAAGCAGCAAAATGAAAGAAAATATTTTTATGACCGGATAAAGTATAAAAATAATCAAAATTCTGAAAAAATATAACAGTGGCATATAAAATTCGCAATAATTTTCCGATAAGGTCTATATATAGGATTGGTAACAAAGTAATCCAGAGACTGAAGTAAAAATACAACTGTCTTTTAAGTGCCTTTTTATTTGTGTTTTTTTTATCTCGGTAGTAAAATATTTTTTCGTTAAAAATATGTAGCAAATCTTTATTGTTATACCACTCTTCATCATATAGTATACTAATAGTACTTTCATTATAGACTTATTGTCTATTGAATATATTTTTTCTATAAAAACTTTGTTTTTGCTAAAATAAATGTATTAAAAATTTATGATATATGCTAGATGTTTTTTTGTTATGACAAAACCAAAAATAAAAATAAAAAACACATTTTTTTCATTTTGGAGACCAGAATTGCAAAGTATAACTGATACATTAAAAATTAAATTATATTCCATACCAATATTTAATATTAAAATGCATTTTAACTAAAGCTTTTATGGATTAAAAAGCCATTTATTATTAAATAGGCTCTAAATTTTCAATTATTACATTTTTAAAGTTAAATATAATTTATTACTTTAATGCAGACTTTTTTATTTAAAATAAAAATTTTAAAATACCGTTTTTGAAATCAAAACATACGCATCATGGTTTTACGGATGATTTTTCTCTTGTTTTAAGGCTGGCATTTCATTGGACCAAAATCAATGTCCTTGAATGAAGGATATTTACTTTGGTTCAAAGAAATGCTAACCTTAAAACAAGATAATATGGCTTTGAACACATCGAAAGACACGTGTCCTTGATTCAATAAATCCTTTTTTTTTAGTGTATGAGCATGTACATCATTTTTGTTGGATTTGTTTTATATTAGTTTTGTGTGTAATACATATTAGCTATCTATATTCATAAAATCTAATAAATCTGATTTACAAATTTGTAACGAATTATTTGTTACTATGTCACTGGCGTTAAATTTTAATTTATTGCGTGACCTATTCTAGTCCATAAATTGCCATTGTGCGCCGGAAACAATTATAATTAATTTGACAGAGTATTACTATGCTCTTCGCGGTAATACAGGGCACGGTTCACCAGGAACCAATGATTAGAGGAATAAGGATAAGGCTTTTAATTCTACGCGAGTGACATCTATGTTGAATCCTATTTTTTAAGCGAAATTTCAATTGCCGGATTGGGATTGGATATATCACGAACTGTAACAAAAGTCCCTAGAAACGGTTTTACAATTTACATTCAAGTATTAGGCGATCAAGCGTCAGCATCGTGCTGCCATCTTTTATGATGTGCCTCGTGTATTTTTGGTTTGCAATCTTCTATGATGTGCATAGAGAATTTTTGTATTAATGTTTTAAGTGCACGTTAAAGTCAACCATAGATATGGTTATTAATCGTGTGAACTTTTGAATTTTAAGTGAATAATAATGGACGTTTGAAGATATTTTTTTTGTATGTTTTTAATGATAACTTTTTATATTACTACAGTAGTAATTTATTAGTGATAGTGCGCAAAGAGAACAAAGCTTAAAATATTAGGCCGCCCTATTAGATCTATAGATAGATTCCGCACGCGATAATAATGGGACAGCTACGTCATAAACTTAATGACGACACTGCACACAACAGTGTGGGCGGAGTGAATGGCTTTATTCCAAGTGTTTTTTTTTTCGAAAAAAGAATATTTTTGAAAAAAAATCAATTTTTTCTTCAAAAAAGTTTCTTTTTTTTTAAACGAAAAATAAAAAGGAGTCCATGTTCCAAAAAAGTCTTTGGCTTAAAGCGTTCTCGAGTTATCGTGGTCAAAAACGTTAAAAAGCAATAGAATTTTTATTTTTGACCCCTTTGGGCAAATAAAGTCAATAAAGAGTATTCTATAGAATGTGAAGTATTTTAAATCTTAATTTTATTTACAAAAAACTAAATCCATGAATTTGTGAGAAACACGCAGACAAAGGATTTGGGGTGCAAACGTTGACCTTCTGGAAATCCGGCCAAAAGGTTGAGCAGGACAATCGACCTAATCAGTAGCTCGATTCTTCAGGGTTGCGCTACATAGGTGCACAGTGTATTTTAAATAGCGTCAATAATTTCAAGGGGTGATTCTACATCAGGAAATATAAAAAAAGTTCTCATAAACATGTCTAAAAATTCGTCGTAAGGGATCTACGCCCCGTTAAAAGAGCTAAAAATTTATTCAATAACTCAGGAACCCTTTGGGAACGTTCAAATATTACGTAACGCAAACTTTGATCATTGGACCTTGAAATTTCACGTTTTAAGGACAAAAAATTAAACGATAAAATGTTGAAAACCAAAATTTCAATGATACGGGGTTATTCTATATCAAAAACTAAGAAAAAACGTTTTTATACATGTAGGCACAAAAATCGCTTTTAAAGCTACTATGGTCCTTTAAAAATAAGCATTTTTAGGAGACCATAACTCGTTTGGTTTTGATTTTTGGAAGTAAATGCATAAAAAAAGTTTTTTTCTTAGTTTTTGATATACGTTCAACCATTTTAGGCACTTACGAATTTGGCAGTGTTGTTCATTACCTGAAATTAAAAAAAAATAAATATATCTAAGATACCTATAGGTAAAATAACCTGCAAAAAATATAGATTTTTTGTCCAGGTTATGTTGCAATAAAAATGATTTAAGGGAACTAACTAGGACAATTATTAATCTCTTCAGTGCGCATGTATGTATATGTAGATATGATAGAAATAAGTGGTTAAAATAACTAATGGTGCGCAGTGAGGTGATAATTAATATATTTTCTTAATTAATTCACACAGTAAACCAGCCACAAATAATTTGAATCATTTTAATATACAGGGTGTTTTATGAATATGTTTATTAAACACCCTGTATATATTTTTTGAAAAATATAACAACAAACTCAGAAGAAATTGAATTCAATTAATTAATTAACTAAAAAAGTATTGGCTTTTATTTTAAATAACTTAGTTATTTCTTCTTAACTTGTTATGTTTTATCTCAGATTTTGTTGAAATCAGTTTTTTTTTAAGTCTGCAAAAAAAGTGTTATTAATTATAAATATTAATAATAATAACTATTTATGAGTTGTTATAATTAAGTTCTAAACCAGATAATGTTTTTATTATTATAATATATTAATATTAATTTTCTGAAAACTAAGATCAAACATTTTAGCATAAATTCAAATACCAATATCCTATTTGCTTGCGTGCTATTGCAAATTAATTAAATTTTCGTCAAAGATATTGAAAAGTTTTCCTAAATTGACGTTTGTACGAATTCAGCAAATAATAAAAAAAACTGGTTCAACAAATTTGAAATAATTGATTTCCCTTTATATTAATTAATATGCACACAGAAAAAATTTATTCCTTGAACCAAGAACACGTGCCTTTCGATATGTACAAAACCATATTTTTTTGTTTCAAGGCTAGCATTTCTTTGAACCAAAGTCCTTGAATAAAGAGCGCGGATCTTCATTCAAAGACCCGTGCTCTTCATTTAAGGACACTGACTTTGGTTCAAAGAAATGTTAGTCTTGAAACAAGAGAATAGGGCTTTGAACATATCGAAAGACACTTTATCTAGCGGCGACTTCAGCAGTGGCAAAACTGACACCTCAAGATGACCTTATATGAAACCCAAATTTTGCAGAAATTATTTTTGGCTCAAAAACTTTTTCATGTTTTCAAAAAAAAAACTTATTTTACTCCACCCTAATGGACATACCCTCTAATCAATATGTGACTAGAATTTAATAAATTAATTATGTAATTTGACACTGATTAGTTTCTCATTAAATTATATTTGTAATTAAAGTCAAAATCAATTTTATATTGAATTATGTACGGATTAAGAAATTATCGATTAACAAATGAGGGACTGCAAAATCACGGATTAATAAAGTTATTTCTTATCTGCTAGTTTTTTACTACACTGAAAAAATACCTGGGGTTTCAAGAGTATCGACTTTTCCTACGACCTAGTTACATAGAAAAGAAGTATTCCTTGTACCAAGTACACACGTCTTTCGATATGTTTAAAGTCATATTCTCTTGTTTTAAGGCTAGCATTTTTTTGAACCAAAGTCTATATCCTTGAATGAAGAGCACGGGTTTTTAAATGAAGATCCGCGCTCTTGGAAATTGAACCTTGTGGTTGGAAATTTCGAGTTTGCCAACCAACTATTGTTTTTAGCAATGTCCCCACCACACCTATCCCAGACACCCTCGCAAAGTCTCTGCAAAAAAATACCTTGGTTTTTTGGTCTATTTTATACAAAAACATACAAAAGGTAACAAATTGGCTCATAAATATCAGACAAATAAATGTATGTAATTAATTATAGCGGACAAATTGTGGTAGGCCATGATACAACATTAATCTACAATATCCTCTATGGCTTTGGCAGTCAAGTAAGAGTGATAAAGGAAATATCTAATAAAAAAGCTTTTCAATATAATACAAAGCATTTTCTTTTGTGTATTGATGGGATTAGAAAAGGCCATGGTAGAAGAGAATATAATTTTACTCGGATATTATTGTTGTATTTAATAATAACACTGGCCCATAAAAATACCTCAATTAGGTACTCTTAACCAGACTATGTTTTCCTTACTATACGTATTTTTTAGCGCTAAAATGAATGAATTTAGAAATGAAATTCGCTGACCCCCAGGACCACGCTTCAATCTTAAAACTTTATAAATAATAAAATTTATTATTAATATTTCAAGATTTTTAACTTCTGCACCAGCTGTATTATTGATTTTCGAGGGTTGTGCAGCACAACTTGTGTCCTTGAACAGATCTATAAAAAATTCAAAATTGAGCCATCTGAGCCAGATTTGGTTTCTGTCAGATTATCTGAAACCATATGTGCACAGGGCATGCAAGATTTTTGATTTTGGGTATTCCTCATGAATCAGGGGACGCTAAGGCATATTTATAAATACTTTGTTGAGAAAGTTTTGTTGAGGGTGACTTAATTCAATAATAAATAAGGTTTATTCCAAACTGGGACTTCGTAAGGAAGTACTAACTTAAGAGTTTTTGCAATAAAACTTAAACAGAAGTCTGGATAGTGGATTTTTTCTATCTAGTAGGGACGTCGACTGTTTTAAGAGCGTTTATGGCTGATTCCAATTTGGGTTTTTGTATAGGGTAATGCCTAGATATTTAACATGGTTTCGCAAATATTTTAAATGGTTTTGTAAAAAGTCCAAACCCTAAAAAAGTTATTTATTATTTAAGTTAATGATAGACTCGTGCACATTATTCACTTATATTTTAGAACTTGCGCAAATAGGTAGAAAATATAAATCCTTTAACTAAAAGCCTTTTAGCGTATATTTCTCTTTATGGCTTTGTTTTTGAGTTTATAATATTAGTTTATGCATTTAAAGTTAGCTTATATTAGCCATAGTTTAAACTTTATCCTTCTATACACACTACACTGAAAAAAATTACGTTCTTTGCTCAAAGTAGTCAACACTCTTGGCAGTTATTCTTTTGGCTTAAAAGATGTGTATCTTCAAACAAAAGATTTATCTTGTCCCAAGAAAAGTGTCGCTTTAAAAATAATTTTAAAACTCTCTTGGACCTGGCGCTTTTGAGGCAAAAACCATTTATCTTGTTTTAAGATTGTTAAAAATTAAATACTTTGTCCCAAGAATTTTTCTTTTGTGACAAGACCACTTGCATTTCACACAAGATCAAAGAATTTTAAGTTAAAGAATCAGAAAGATATTGACAAGTTTCATGTTAAGAGAAGGCGCTTTTGGACGTATTCAAGAGTGCGAAGCATTTGGCCTAATTTCATATGCCATTACCGCAAAGGATCCTTTTTTTCAGTGTAGTATATTCAAATGTTAAATTTAGCTTGAGCTATCCTAATTAGAAATAAGCTCGATACCGATATTCAATCGGGATAACGCTTCAATGGGTTAAATACTCATATCCTTTAAGGGAATTTCGACTATATTTGGTATACCCAATGACGTTTTGCTTTGTTAATCTGTGTCTGTTGAATATCAGGCTAGGAACTGAACATACTGTTCTATAGTCTAGATTTAATTTCAAAGCTCTTGCAAATAGTTGCAAAGCTACTTCAAGGGGCACCTGTACATTTAGATTAGATAGAGAAGTTCTACAGAAAAAGAGAGACTTTTTAAGATTATATTTTAAAATAAAATTATGCATATTTTAGGTAAAAATATAATTAAATTAAAAACATATTTAATTTAATTCTGTCCTTTTGTTAAGAGTAACTATAATTGATCTATTGTTATAATAGTTATTTATGGTACTAGAGGGCAATATCGGTTTACCCATGAGTGCCATACAAGGTTTTATCCAATAAATAGCTTAGGAATTCATATTTTTCATTTAAAATTTTAATGACATTTACAAGAAAATAATTTGACAAGTGACAGTTGAGTGGGTAAAATAAATAGTTATCCACTCAATAAAGTAAAAGCCACGCGGGGGTTATTATTGAGTTTATCTATTTAAAATAAAGCTGGTAATTGTCTTATTATCTGTATGTATTGGATAAATATTGTTTATTTGATGCCAACTGTTGGAAAAATAAATAACATTTATTTATTTAAGAAATATCAATACTATTGGAAAAGTTCGAAAGGACATATTAAATCCCAACAATGGAAAATAATGATTGTTCTATCTGATCTGATACAGTAGAATGTTTACAGACTAATGTGAGACAAGGGCGTACTTTATTTATTATATGAAGTACGTAGAAAACGTTCTGATTGGACGACTGGTGACAATATACCTTGACACGTGTCGGAAAAAATGTTCGCTGCTGAGAGGAATTATTTCATATATGTGGCGTCTACTATACCAATATAGGTAAACTGGCAATTGTGTCTTTCTTTTTTAACGGTGTGGTTCTCTTTAAGTCTTAATTCAAATTATTGTTGCTTTTAAAGCTTTGTGAGACCTTTCAACAATTCCATTTGATCAAGGATGATAAGGCGTTGTCCAAATATGATAAATAGTAGACGAAAATAGTGGAACTGAATCTTGGTAAAAACAAAAACACCAGTTAATCTATGTTTACGTTTCATCTTATGTTAAGACATCTTCAGGACTAACATTAATTTTATGAATATGGGTTCTATAAGAAATAGAAGCTTTGCTATATATATATATATACAGAGCGGTCCAAAAGTCACCCCCCCCCCCTCTTAACTTTTGAACCAGTTGAGATATCGACTTCAAATTTGGAACTTTTAAATAAGACAACTTAAACTATCTTTAAGCATATATTTGATACTTTTAGCTCTTAAAATGTGGGCAGGGGGGCATGGGGCGACATTTTTTTAAATGGAAAGGTGGGTCGTGTGATACATCATTTTAAAGCTTATAAAAGTCTCCATTTAACTGTATATTTTTTAAACATTTTTGTTTGGGTTTAAAATAGGGTTGAAAATGGGTATTTTTGTCAAAATTTTTCTAAAAAATCCAAACAATTTTTTAAAAATGCCTAATTTCATAATGAAAAAAAGTAAATTATACTTTTCAACTAATTTTAGTTGACATACATAAAAATTAACAAAAAAAAACTTAAAAATTTATGTTTTTGGCACAAAAAACTGAAAAGTCAAAACCTTAAATAACATGTTTAAAAAAAATTAAAATGTATGGTTATATAGAGAATTTTAAAGGCTTTAAAATGATGTATCACACGACCCCCCTTTCCATTTAAAAAAAATTCCCCCCATGCGCCCCTGCCCACATTTTAAGAGATAAAAGTATCAAATATATGCTTAAAGATAGTTTAAGTTGTCTTATTTAAGAGTTCTAAATTTAAAATCGATATCTCAACTCGTTCAAAAGTTAAGAGGGGGGGGGTGACTTTTGGACCGCACTGTATATATATATATATATATATATATATATATATATATATATATATATAATGTTCTTTAAAAATATAAATTATACCTTAATTCTTAAGAAGATCTTTAATATCGTGTCTTAGATGTGCTTTATAATTTGATCTCATCTTTTATCATCTAGAGCTTATCAACGGCGAACGTACAAAGCAAAAATAATTATAATTATTACGGTATTAAAGTAAAACAAAATGGAATAAGCCTCTACTTATAAGCCTATATTTATAATTTCTTTGCTTTAAAGACTGTACGTTAAAACTTTTCTATACACACAAAGGATAATACTCTTCAAATAAATTTATTGTTTTTCTAAGAAATATTGTCTTTGTTTAAAGCAAATTTTTACAAACAAAAATAATATTTTCAATATACAAAATTATGTTCGTGTATTCTTATCGTATACCTGGTGTCCCAATAGGGTCTTGAGAAGCCATATTTTCGTTATTTAAAAAGATATGTCGTTATAAATATACATTGATCGTTAGTTACCAAATTTTCAATAAAAAAAATATCTTTTAAAAACGCATAACCTACCATAAAGGGTAAGGTTCCTTTTCTCGTGGAACATCACACAGTCCTTCGCAGTTTTCTGCACAATAATTTATAATACTGCTGTAAAACAAATATTAATTAATCTCTAATGGATTTTTTAATTAAAGGCTTTTTTATCGATTACGCTTATCTTAAATTTAAAACTGTAAAATTCATAAGAATTATGTGACAGAAGCCGTTGCTTTAACTAATAAGCTCTGAAGATAATATCATCGCATTTCACAGCGGATAGTATGTTGGTAAAAAGAATTTTCACCTTCGGGTTTGGACCGTTTTAATGGATTTTCACTTCCCGACGTTTCGTCTCTGCTAGATACATTTTCAGAGATTAATCTGAAACTGTTTTAGATTAATCCCTAAAGATGTCTCTAGCAGTAAGGGACGTAACGTCGGAAAGTGAAAATCCATTAACACGGTCTAAACCCGAAAGTGAAAGTTCTTTATATCTTATTGATAGTGAAACAGTATCAGTGCCATCACAATTTTCCCTTCAATTTTTTATTATATAATTTTCTTCATTCAGGATGCTCAAGGACATTACCTTCGGTTTAAAGTAATGCTAGCCTTGAAAGAAGAGAATATGGCTTTGAACATGTCCTCAGTTTAAGGAATCCTTTATTTCTGTGTTAATACTCTTCAAGCAATTCGTGCTGTGGAGAGTGCACTAACTATTCTAAGGATGCCAAACAGTTAATTCTCATTTTTAATGGAACACTTCTTTAGAATTTTACTTGTAATCATTTTCCAGGATAAAATGCCAATAAAAAGTCCAAAATTATAAGATAAAAGTATATGAACTAAATCTTGTAACGACTAGAGTTTTTCAATTTCATTCATTATCGCCTTGGTAACTATACCTAGTGTCCCTACTGCCCGCCTTTCTTTCAACACTAGAATTTTTGTATATTTATACCAATGTACGCCTTTCCTTTTTTCTAAATATCGAAAAACTGGCCTAAAACCCCTAAAAATCTCAAAATTTGCGCTTCAGTTACGAAAAGTAACTATATGAACCGGCTTTAATTTGAATTAAAAAATTTCCTTCTCCAGTTTTTGCGATTTTTAGGGTTTTTGAACCGGTTTTTTGATATTAAAAGAAAACGAGAGGCAAATGACACCATATACGGATTGAGCAGACCAAAATACGTAGAGATATCATAGTAACATATTTCGTACATTACAGAAAAAAAGGAATTCCTTGCATCAAGGAAACGCGTCTTTCGATATGTTCAAAGCCATATTCTCTTTTTCAAAGCTAGCATTTCAAGATCTGCGCTGTTTATTCAAGGGGAGTGACTTGAAAGAAATGCTAGTCTTGAAACAAGAGAATATGGCTTTGAACATATTTAAAGACGCGTGTCCTTCACTCAAGGAATCCTTTTTTAAGTGCATTTATTTTTGTGTGGCCCTGTGTAGTTAATTAAGCAAAAGTCGTTCTTGGTCATTTTGGTCGACAAAATAATTCTAAATGCTGGATAATTTCACCAATGACGTAACTTTTTCGTTTAGTTCATTTGATGAAAAACTCATTCGCCATTTAATGGCTATCCACATAAAATAAATTTTATTTTGCCAAAATTACACTGGTGTATATATTTTATAGCAAATAACACAGGTCCACAAACAGGACCGTAGCTAGGGGGAGATAAGGGCAGCACCTCCCCACCTATCTTGAGACCATATAGTTGTAAATTTCATGGGTTGAAAATAAAAAAGTTGGATTTTTCAAACCTTGAAAATAATATAAATAACTTAACCAAAGGGTTATTAACTGACAACTTTTATATTTTTTTAAGGTTTTACAACTCTTTCGTGTTGAAAAACTAAAAATATTTAATTCAGTGTTGGAAAAAGGTGTAAAATTTACATTAAATTTACTTTTGTATTTATAAAATTTTCAACTTTTTCGTAATTTAACACGTTCGCTAACGACAACCCACCTGGGTATGTATTCTCGGGCTCGAGAGAACGCATTCCCGGGAGAAAGGTAGTGTGGGTTGCATATTATTTCTCTCGAAACGCAAAACTACTTATTCTTGAACTTCACTTCGCACGAAAATTGAGGAACTTTACTTCTACTACTCGGGATCGTGAGAAGCGGTCGTTCACGGAAATTTTGACATATAAGTTAGTCGCTCGCATTCGAACATAACCCTATTTTTGCTTTGGTTTTGTGTTGTTAATTTGAATACCGTTTTGTTTTATAATAGTTAATCGTAATTAATAAAAGATTTTTTATATTTATAAATTATTATACATTATTATACATATTATAATAATAATATAACGATGGACGATTTGGAAATTGTGGGGGCTGTTGCCCTTTTGGGAGATCTGCAAGATGCGGAAGATCAAATGGAGAACGAATAACGGGAAGTGTTGGCTAGGGCCGATCCTTTCCAACTTTCCAACAAAAAAGAGGGTTGTCCTGAATAAAAATTTAAAGTATTTTTTTTGTTGGCTGCTGGTGGGCGCAGATCTTTTTCTGTTTTTATTCTCATTTCTTACACATTAATTTTTAGATAATTATTATAAAAATTATTCAAACCACAGAAACTTGTTTACAAATAATGAAAATAATTACAGCCTGCGCACGCAAACTCGTTTCGCATAATCTGATTGGTTAAAATCCGCTAAAATACTTGGCAACGCTGCAGCCGGCTGCAGAGATCCCATCACGCTCACTAATGTTCAAGAATAGCATTTTTTAACTTTGGGGAACTTTTATATGATATGATCAGTTCCCTTCCTAGGAAAATTGTTCACGTTCTCTCGAGCCCGAGAATAGATACCCTGGTGGGTCCATCCCTTATTCATAGTCAATGACGAGGGCCCGCCTGGCGGGTTCACTGTAGACTTGAATATAAGTAAAGTTACATCGTTTGGACTTTTTCTCTACAAAATAAAATTAAATTCACTTTCCTATCTCTACTAATATAGCGAGAAATTAATTTTGAACGCGGCCGCTACATTCTATACAAATTTCTTCGGCAGCGAACGTGTTAAAAAAGTAACAATTGAAAATTTAAATAACTTGGCTATAATTTTTATATTATAAAATTAACAACTTTTTAATTCTTAATTCCTAAAATTTACTTTTTTGAATGAATAAAGTTGGGAATTGCTTCTATTGGAAAATAGTTATTTATGGTACTAGTGGGTAAAGATATTGCCCATGAGAAACTTAACCTGCGAGGCGTCAGCCAAGCAGGTTAATTTTCGAGAGGGCAATATCGGTTTACTCATGAGTGCCATACAAGGTTTTATCCAATAAATAGTTTATTCATATTTTTATTAAAATTTTTAATGACATTTACAAGAAAATAATTTGACAAGTGACAGTTGAGTGGGTAAAATAAATAATTATCCACTCAATAAAGTAAAAGCCACGCGGGGGTTATTATTGAGTTTATCTATTTAAAATAAAGCTGGTAATTGTCTTATTATCTGTATGTATTGGATAAAATAATTTTACCAAAAGGTATAAAATTTACAATCTTAGAATCTATATCGCAATCTATATCGCACCCTATT
The DNA here is from genome assembly GCA_958510825.1 of Brachypterus glaber. Lineage (NCBI taxonomy): Eukaryota > Metazoa > Arthropoda > Insecta > Coleoptera > Kateretidae > Brachypterus > Brachypterus glaber. Next base: position 1,700,699 of record OY294052.1, read on the forward strand.
GGTTTGTGAATTTATTTTCTGCAGAAAACAGCTCCACATGTGGAGCTGTATTATTTCAGGTGATTTATATTCATAGCCGATTTATGTCTTCATTCGTCCATACTATGGACATTGACTTATTTATATTTTTTATTGATATATTTTATATTCGTTTTATATCTCAGATTGTCTAAGTAAGATATGGAATTTAAATCAGATATAAAAATATATTTTATTACGGGCCATGTCATTAAAATTTTAATATATGTATTCAATGGCGTATCCAGGATTTTTTTCGGGGGGTGGGGAGGCTCAAAACATTGCTTCCCATGTTAGGAAAATAATTAAAATGGCACCGCAGGCAAATTTTTTTGTATATTTTTTTAACTAATTAAAATGGCCAATTAGTAGAAATTATACACTGAAAAAAAGGATCCTTTGCGGTAATGGCATATGAAATTAGGCCAAATGCTTCGCACTCTTGAATACGTCCAAAAGCGCCTTCTCTTAACATGAAAATATAATTCACTTGCCAAGATCTTTCTGATTCTTTAACTTAAAATTCTTTAATCTTGTGTGAAATGCAAGTGGTCTTGTCTCAAAAGAAAAATTCTTGGGCCAAAGTATTTAAAATTATTTAATTTTGAACAATCTTAAAACAAGATAAATGGTTTTTGCCTCAAATGCGCCAGGTCCAAGAGTATTTTAAAAATATTTCAAAAGCGACATTTTTTTTGGGACAAGATAAATACTTTTGTTTGAAGATACACATCTTTTAAGCTAAAAGAATAACTGCCAAGAGTGTTGACTACTTTGAGCCAAGAAAGTAATTTTTTTCAGTGTACAGAAATTTTCTTAAATTAGTAAACACATAGAAAATCTCGCGCCGCGGAGAAAAATAATATTTTTTTAAAAACATATAAAAAAATAATTGCATAGAAAATAAACAGATATTATAATTATAATACAAACAATATTTTCTGAGTGTAATTATATTTTTTTATCAGAATCCACCAACATTTTATCAAATTTCACCAAATTTTGCCCCCACAGAGTGTGCGGGGTTCTTTATGTGTGGTATATTCGTCTGTCATAGCGATAAACATCTGAGCTACCAAAACGTTGCATCCAATGCGTTGGCCAGATTTCATAAATTTCAATTTGTCCCAGACTATTGTGCATAGTGTGTAATGGTCGTTACGGCCAGCTGACGCTTTGAGGACCAAGCCACTAGAACGGATTTGGCAGGCGAATTGAAATCGCGTCTGTCACCAGAGCCGCACACTTTTTAAACTAGCATAAACATTTTTTCTGGCGCGTGTCTAAGTACAGCTTGTCAAGCTGGAGGATGAGACGTGAGTTTTTGAATATAGACACGGCCCCCTAGTAAGCACTGGACAGCGGCTGAATTCACCAGTTGTTAGGGTTACGCGTACCGCCTATCTTTGCTATATATTGGGACCAGTCGTCCAATGGCGATTTCTCCCGTTAGATTAGACAGGGACAAAAGTTCTACCCAAAAAGGATAGAAGACATACATACACTCCCACTTCCACCCAACCAAACAAATTCTGTATTTGTTCTTTGTTGAACAAATACAATATTTAGTTGGCCGGGCGAAAAGTGTAACTATATTATTTTTATTAAAGAAATTACTGGCGCCATCTAAATTTTAGTAGAACTATCTTATTCTACAGATTCACATTAGCTATGTTCGTTCGTGCCGCTCACTGCTACACTTTCCGGCCAACCAAATAAATACTGTTTTTGTTGTATGAAAAACAAATACAGTATTTTATTTATTTATTTATTTATTCGTTTATAGTCTTTCTGGGACCTTACTCGAAGGTAGTTTATACCATATTTGACTGTTAATTACAATTAAATTTTAATTACAAAAACTTCCCCCGTATGTTCCAAAATGTTCTTATCTGCATTTATCCATAAGGTATATAGCAGTTTTCTTATGTCCATTATTGATTTCATATAAAAGATTCAGAAGAATTTCATGAAAAATGTATAAAATGTAAAATTACAAAATATATCTGTTGACTTTGACATTAAACGTCAATATTTATTTGGTTGGCTGGAAAGTGTAGCACAAATGAGATAGAGATAGGGTAGACGTCTTTTGTTTCATAATTCTAGTTGTAGAGAGCTCCATTAGAACGTCTACTACGACTAATACCTAATTAATATTATAAATTTTAATATATAATGGAGTAGGGATGTTAAAGAGTAGAGAAAAAAATAGTAGGGATCTTAGTCTGAGGATTATATTCCGTACAAATTAGTTCAAAATAAAGGTTGTGTCTCGGGTTGCCTATTACACAATGTGTAACTTTAAAATCAATTGAAAAATGTCCGCCCGTAGCGACGGACGTACTAAATTCGACGGAATGCATTTGCTGTGCATACAAGCGAGTATCAAAGGATTACCTACAATGGCAAAAACACAATGCCTGTCTAATCAAATGCCAGGATCAATGCAAAATACATCAATTTGGTTGCACAAATACCAGTTTTCACCTGGATCAGCAAATATTAAGTGAAATTTCAACTGAATAAACTGAACTGAATAAAATTCATAAATGTTAATTTTCGAGGGGAAATATATAGGGTGACTGATTAAAAATTTTTGAAAACATGTTTAAATAAATATGGCGTTGGGTTCTGCTTTGTTTTAAATCAAAAATACGTGAAAAAAAAATATTTTTCTTTGTCAGAAAAATAAGTTATCATACTAAATTTGTCCTATCTGAGAAAATTAGGCCAAAATGATCTAAAAAGTCCAATCAAATTGCTAAGATCTGCAAAGTTAGTCCTAGTCCTGACTTATTCGTCTACTAAAGACTAGTTAGGACAATTTTATTTAGAAAACATTGAAATTTTTCCACATAGGACAAATATCTGAGGCTAATTTTCAGGATTTGAGTTTTAGATAAAACAATTCTTTTTAGTACGCACATGAATCTAGTGTAATACAATACAATGGTGTGCTTATCCCAAAAAGTGAATTTTTGCAGATAGGATAACTTTCCTTAAAAGGGCAGTATACCGGGTGTAACATGACCAAGGTACACCTCTTTTTTTTATTTCTTTATTTTAAAAGTTAGAGATTCCAAATTTGAAACATCCCTTATTGCCCTAAAACGTCAACTTTTAACATAAAAAATATATGTAAGTCACTTCCGGTTTAACCGGAAATGACACCGACTTTCAATTTTTGAATGAGACACCCTGTATATTTTTATATAATATAATTCTACGCGTCATTATCTAGTCTCTACACTGAAAGAAATTACATTGAAAAGGTGTAAAAAAATACACTCTATAAATGTGTAAATTTTACACCTTTATATAAACGTACATCAACATTGAAGTGACACTACACACGTGAGGTGATTTTGACCTAGAGTGTGTATTTTTACATCCATACCTTCTGCAACAATACACTCGGAGCTCAAGAAAGTGTATTTTTATAAACATACCTTTAGCAACAACCGTGTAAAAATCACACTTCTGATGTACAAGCCAGTCAATCGCGGGCGTTAAGCTAGTCACGTGACTCGAGAAGCCAGAATCCCTGCTTCATCGAGTCTGGTGGCTGTCGACCATTATAATTGTTTACGTTTATAAGAGCGTACGTATAATTTTGTGTGTGCTAGATTTTTCAAAGAAATAATTGGTAAGTGTTGATTAAAAGTAAATATTTAAAAAGTGTGATTAATACAATATCCTTAAAACATACATTTTATAATATTTTACTTATTTAGGCGGTAACACTGGCCTGCAAATTTTGAGTTGTTAATACTTGTGTATGTTTTCTGTATCCAGTTTGTAAACTTTACACACTGGATGTAAAAATATAATACACACCGCATTTATATTAACACTTCGAGCGTAAATTTACATCAGCAGCAACTGCAAGTAAATTACCCATGCACGTGGATGTAAAAATTTATCTCAGTGTAGTCACCATAAAATTACATCGATGTAATCTGTAGTACACTTGCTCGTTTGGACTATAGTTTAAACTTACTTTATATCTTACTTTATAAAGTTTGGACTAACACACAACTGGCCCCTAAGTTAATTAATTTCGAAAGTAATTTTCACAATTTTACTTCTAAAACTTTTTTATATAAAGTATTTGAATTTTTCGATTATAAAAAGTTATCATATCGAACTTGCAGAAAAATTATTTTAAACTTTAGCAATTAAAAAAGTTTAGTCGCTATAGAAGAAAAACAAGAAAAACCTTATTGACTCAATAATATTTGTAAGTTACAAATTGTAACTTTTCTATTTTAGATTTTTCAGAGAACAGATAGAAAAAAAATAGAGTAGGTATCATATATTAAAACGTAGAGAATTTTAAACATAAAATGACCAGATAGTGTTAAAAATGAGAGCGTATTGAATTTCTTGAACTAAGGACACGTGTCTCTCGATATGATCAGAGCCTTGTTTCAAGGCTAGCATTTTCCTTGAATGAAGAGCGGATCTTCATTAAAAACCCGTGTTCTTTATTCAAGGATATTCAATTTGGTTCGAAGAAATGCTAGCCTTAAAACAAGAGAATATGGCATTGAACAAATCAAAATACACGTGTCCTTGCTTCAAGGAATGAAAGAATTAACTACACTACAGATTTAGCTCAGCGGTCAATGCCATCCATATAGCCTGACACTGATCTAATGATCGTGAGTTCAAACCTCACTGGCGCCGATTGCCTTTTTCAGTTAATTAATAATTGAAATTTGGCGAAGGCGTACTCCCTAGATATATTGGTTCGAAAGTCAATTAAAGCCGGTGGTTCCCTCTACTACTAGCCCACACAAGTCCTGGACTTAGGGGATGCTTAATTAAGTAGAATAGTACGAGGTTAAAAACAAACATAAACATAAACACTGAGATAAATTTTTACATCCACGTGCATGGGTAATTTACTTGCAGTTGCTGCTGATGTGAATTTACACTCGAAGCGTTAATATAAATGCGGTGTGTATTATATTTTTACATCCAGTCTGTAAAGTTTACACACTGGATACAGAAAACATACACAAGTCTTAACAACTCAAAATTTGCAGGCCAGTGTTACCGCCTAAACAAGTAAAATATTATAAAATGTATGTTTTAAGGATATTGTATTAATCACACTTTTTAAATATTTACTTTTAATCAACACTTACCAATTATTTCTTTGAAAAATCTAGCACAAACAAAATTATACGTACGCTCTTAAAAACGTAAACAATTATAATGGTCGACAGCCACCAGACTCGATGAAGCAGGGATTCTGGCTTCTCGAGGCACGTGACTAGCTTAACGCCCGCGACTGGCTTGTACATCAGAAGTGTGATTTTTACACTTCGGGTGTATTGTTGCTAAAGGTATGTTTATAAAAATACACTTTCTTGAGCTCCGAGTGTATTGTTGCAGAAGGTATGGATGTAAAAATACACACTCTAGGTCAAAATCACCTCACGTGTGTAGTGTCACTTCAATGTTGATGTACGTTTATATAGAGGTGTAAAATTTACACATTTATAGTGTATTTTTTACACCTTTTTAATGTTATTTCTTTCAGTGGAGTAATGGATAAGGGGCTCCTTTAACATTTTAAGTTTTGTGATACTTACATAATTTTAAAAATTAATGAAGTAAAAAAGATTCTAATCTATAGTTGATTTGCAAACATTTATGCTTAAGAACTAATGCATTATTCCACTGATCTGCTAATATGAATAGAAATAGTATTACTTATTTAATCTTCGGCTGAAATCTGAATATGAAATATTAAATTATGTTAATTTTTTAAAAACGAAACATTTAAATGTATCAAGTACATCTTGATACAGGTTTGGTTATGTGTAGGTATTGTATTATTATTCTAAATCGTAATAGTAAGTACGGTGTTTTTTTTTATTAAATAAATAGGCAAAAATTGAGTTTTAGTTTGACTTAGGAAGACGAGAGTTTTTTTGAAGTCAAAGTAAAAATGAATAACGGCGAACCGTGTATACAGTGATAAGTAATTCCCTTGCGACTTTACAATCACGCTGAAAAAACTCTGGAAACATTCTAATAATATTTTGTAATCATGCTGTTACCAGAGTATTTCCAGAGTGTATTTGTGCCCTTTATCCATAACGTTCCCAGAGTAAAATCAGACCGTTTTCAGAGTGTTTTCGTTTGGACTTTTTTTTTTTTTTTTTAAAGTCCAAACCCACTTTGGATCTACTGTGAATCAAGCCTGGAACCACTCTGATTCAACTCTGACAAAATGGCACAAAACCACTCTGGAAACACGTTGGCAGCAGAATGTTTTCACTCTGACTCTGTTTCCAGAGTGTTTCCAGAGTAAGTTGAAGGTCGCAAGGGTTGGCATGTCAAAATTTAAGGGATAATTCTACATTTAAATATATGAAAATAAGTTTCTATACAGGTTATTCCGGAAATAAGCTAAGCTCCTTCGAAGATGACATATTAAATGGGGAACAAAAAAAAAGCATCAATAAAATTTTAATGCTGCTTCTTAATTTAAAACTTAACAAAAAACTATTCTTCACCAAACCACCTATAATATATATATAAGGAATCTATATTTTTTACAAAAAATTCAAAAAAATACACATAAAAAAGTCAGCGGCAAAAATGTGTTAAGCCCCACATATTTTGTCTGTCTATACAAGCCTCTGGATAAATTCAAAAAAATAAATTAACATAAACTTATGGCCCTTATTATTACTGGTATACATGCAAAATCTCGTCGCTCTAGCTTAAAGGGTACCAGAGTTATTAATTAAAAACCTTATTTTTATTGCAATTTTAAAGGGCTGTAGCTCCCTTAGGGCTCATTTCCGGACCTACCTTTATGAGAACTTTTTTTGAAATTTTTGGGTGAAGAATCACCTATTAAATTTTTGACATTCCAGTTATTGATCACCCTGTACATAACTAATAAAATTTAAATATTTGTTAAATATTATAAAAACGCTAAATAAATAGTAAACGCTAAATTAAATATTAACTATGGATAAATATGTACACAATTATAAATTTTAAATAAAATTGTAAATATTTGCTCTCCAAGTTTCTACAATTTTAACGAATTTAAATATCTCGCGGAAAGTGAATTATATCTTTATTTATACTAGAAAATTAAACGTATACCTTTCTACTTTCACATATTTTAGTCATTTATTCAACGAACTAATAACTCTTCTTTCTAGAATACGCATACCGTTAAAATAAAGTATCGCCAACATCTCGGTTTGTTTGTAAACAAATAGTAGGTATATTCAGGCCTGAACAATAATTACCAGTAACTGCACTGAAAAAAAGGATCCTTTGCGGTAATGGCATATGAAATTAGGCCAAATGCTTCGCACTCTTGAATACGTCCAAAAGCGCCTTCTCTTAACATGAAAATATAATTCACTTGCCAAGATCTTTCTGATTCTTCAACTTAAAATTCTTTGATCTTGTGTGAAATGCAAGTGGTCTTGTCTCAAAAGAAAAATTCTTGGAACAAAGTATTTAAAATTATTTAATTTTTAACAATCTTAAAACAAGATAAATGTTTTTTGCCTTAAATGCGTCAAGTCCAAGAGAATTTTAAAAATATTTCAAAAGCGACACTTTTCTTGGGACAAGATAAATACTTTTGTTTGAAGATACACATCTTTTAAGCTAAAAGAATAACTGCCAAGAGTGTCGACTACTTTGAGCCAAGAACGTCATTTTTTTCAGTGTAAATCTTAATTAAAGCAGTAATAATACTAAACACCTTTTTCAAAATTTTGTGTTTGACCGAAGTCAGTATTCTTAAATAAAGATCAGGGGTTTTTGAATACAGATCGGAGAACTTTGATTTTGGTTCAAAGAAATGCTAGTCTTGAAACAAGAAAATATATCTAGCTTTGAACATATCGAAAGACACGTGTCCTTGGTTCAAGGAATCCTTTTTTTTTTCTGTGTATAATAACAGCGTTTTCAGTAAACCAGACATCTTTAATTAAGAGTAGTTAAGTAGTGTTCTGGTACCATTTGGGTTAATGAATGCAATTTGAACGCTTTTTTTTAGTTTTTGCCGACTGAATCGCTCGAATTACCAAAACAATCATCTAATAAACTACCGTTGATGTCACACACAATGGCGATTTCTCCCGTTAGATTAAACAGGGACAAAAGTTCTACCCAAAAAGGATAGAAGACATACATACACTCCCACTTCCACCCAACCAAACAAATTCTGTATTTGTTCTTTGTTGAACAAATACAATATTTACTTGGCTGGGCGAAAAGTGTAACTATATTATTTTAATTAATGAAATTACTGGCGCCATCTAAATTTTAGTAGAATTATCTTATTCTACAGATTCACATTAGCTATGTTTGTTCGTGCCACTCAGTGCTACACTTTCCGGTCAACCAAATGGAACGAAATGAAAAACAAATACAGTATTTATTTGGTTGGCTGGAAAGTGTAGCACAAATGAGATAGAGATAGGGTAGACGTCTTTTGTTTCATAATTCTAGTTGTAGAGAGCTCCATTAAAATAAAAATAGTTATTTGGGTATCTCTTCAAGAAAAGGTCCCAAGTTGTAACAGATATTAGAGAGCCCTAATGTGACGTTTTCTGTTTATTTGTTTTAAAAGTTTATTGGTTTTTAAACTAATGGTGTGTTTTTAAAGTTGGAAGAAAATGGGTTCCATTTACTCAAAACTCCATTTGGTAATAACAGAATGAAGAAAGAATATGATTAGTCCCAACTGGAGAACAAAAAAAGTTCAAAAATATGCGAGCTATGACAAAGAAGTATATTTTTGCATAAGGCACTGTAAAAATATGTTATGATAAATAACCCTTAATACGTAATTTGACAAATTTAGCCTGTATAGCAAACAAACTCCTCGTTAAACGAGGAGGGTACAAATATATATGATTTTTCTACAGCCAAAATTAAAGTCCGCGTGGGACTTTTTCTTCTGGAAAACGATTTTTTTTACTTAATTATACACTTGCTGGAAATGATAATAATAAATATAGTTTCGCGAAACAGGAGCAAATTATGTGTACACTTTATGACGCTTATTAAATTGTTAAACCCATTTATTTTAATCATTGTTACTAAACTTATTGTAGTTTTATAAAGCTAAAGCTATTAGAGTGTAAGTTTCTATCTCATATTTATTCTGTTATACCTAGTTTTACCTAAAACCAAAGAACTTTTACCTCAAGAAGTAATTTTAGACCAATGTTTATGAAGGTGTTATCTTTTTGTTTGTTTATTTACTGACAGAAACGCGATACAGCTTTGTTGTGTAAAATTTAGATGTCGCTAGTCGACTTTCAGGCTACCTAGTAGCGATGTTGCGTAGTTTCCACCTTATCATGAATTCAAATCATTATACTTAAATTAAAAATGTAGAAAACTTTATTGTGTATACTATAATTATGTTTAATAATATAGTATATTTAAATCTATTAAAATTAAACTACTAGTTCATATAAAACTCATACAGAACTAATGTTTCTTAAAATTTACAATAAAATATCCATATATTTCCAATCGGCAACACTGTACCCCTGTCAGTCATTTTACGACATTACACATTCTTTCTCTCCCTCTCTTTACACGTACTAAGTGTAAACAATAGTCACTCCCCACCAGCCCCTCACCGTAGTTGGTTCACGCTTCAAACAAAGCATACGGTAGATTTCATCATGTTCTTTCTTGAGGTAAAAGTTCTTTGCCTAAAACTATCAAAAAAGACTTTAATCTGGTGAAGAGAGAGAGAGAGAGGGTCTAAGGCGTTGCGTATAATTTAATTTAATTTAGTTTCCTAATAAAAGGCAAAAATATTATATTTTTATTTATTTTTATATATATTTTTTATTTTAAAACCAATTAAAAGCAGAATAATAAAATTATTACCCTTAGGCTATTATCCCTTGGAACGTCGCTTATTGTTTTCTGTTTTGCTTGTCCTCCTGTTGTGTGTTCAGGGTAACATTACGGCTGTAGAAACTTTTGCAAAACTTTTCTAACCTTTCCAACCCTATCGCGGACTAGTCAAAAACTTTTGCCTTTTTGTAAATTTGGGCCTTTGTTACGAAATATCAAAAACAAGATAAATCTCACTGTCGCCTCCTACCAGTGACAAGATACGGTTCAAGTCACACGCTTTTTGCTGACTTAAGTTTTCAGTATCATCTGAAGTGCCGGATTAAGAATTTTTAAAGTCTACTGCCAACAGAGATTAAATAAGTGGAGTGTAACGCCCATGTTAATGGTATAGGAAAATGGCGTTACAGGGGGGGGGGTCCAAAATGATCAAAATTTGCGTTACGTAATACTTGAACGTTCCCTTAGCAAAAAAAATAAACATGAAACCTTAAAAAAGATCTTAAAAAAATAAAAAACAAAATGGTCAATTAGAGAATTTAATTTGCTTTAAGATGATGTATCACACGACCCCCTTTCGATTAAAAAAAATCTCCCCTCTGGCCCTGGCCACATTTTTTAATAGCTACAAAAATCAAATCCATGCGAAAAGATAGTTTAAGTTGTATTATTGTGTTCCAAATTTGAAGCCGATATCTCAACCCGTCCAAAAGTTAAGAGGTGACTTTTGGACCGCACTGTGTAATACGGTCTTTTGAATAAGCAGGGCACTATTGTCTAGGCGACATAATCAATGCCATTACCAATTTTACATAATTAAAATAATTGGGTTATCCAAAGCATGACTCTACATAATCAAGTTGGCATTAGTTTAAGTAATTAATGTCTTCGAAGGCGTACCAATGATGACAAGCCTAGTATTTTGGAAATAGGCACAATAATAATAATAATAATAAGCCGTAAAGATGTGTAATGATTCGTACTCCATTATATACTATTCAAAGTAAAATTGCATTTTCCCAAATAATAAAAAAAAATTAAAAAAATTTCAACAATTTATTTTCTTTTTGCGAAAAATATTTGAAAATGTTTTCATTTTTAAGGGATCTTCCCCTCATAGAACTTGATTTTTCGGATGGACAGACAGACAGATCGGCAGACAGACGGACATTTTCAAAGTTTCTTATTTTTTCATGAAACATATTTGTATCCAAGGATTTTTTGTCTAGGACGTTTGAGCATGATGAAATCTACCGTATGCTTCGTTTGAAGTGTGAACCAACTTTGGTGAGCGGCTGGTGGGGAGTGACTATTGTTTACACTTAGTACGCGTAAAGAGAGAGAAAGAATGTGTAAACTCACAGTCTAATGTCGTAAAATGACTGACAGGGGTCAGTGTTGCCGATTGGAAACATATACTTTGGATATTTTATTGTAAATTTTAAGAAACATTAGTTCTGTATGAGTTTAATATGAACTAGTAGTTTAATTTTAATAGATTTAAATATACTATATTATTAAACATAATTATAGTATACACAATAAAGTTTTTTACATTTTTAATTGAAGTATAATGATTTGAATTCATGATGAGGCGGAAACTACGCAACATCGCTACTAGGTAGCCTGAAAGTCGACTAGCGACATCTACATTTTACACCACAAAGCTGATCGCGTTTCTGTTAGTAAATAAACAAACAAAAAGATGATACATTCATAAACATTGGTCTGAAATTACTTCTTGAGGTAAAAGTTCTTTGCGTATAATACTATTCCAGCGCTGGCACTGTGAATAGTATAACAAGCAGTAAAGATGTGTAATGATAAAAATTGTATGTATTGTATGTATTCCATGGTGTGCTCTCCACAGTTTCTAGTTTTTATAATTTTTCTGAAAGCTGTGCTGTTGAGAGCAGGGTTTGCTCCAGCTAGAAACGACGCTTTCGCGCCTAACATACCGAAGCAACTTGACAGTAGTAGACAGACGGATTTTTTTGAAAATTGTTTAGTATTAAATAAGCATTGTGTATTATTATAAAAAAAAAATGGCTAGGATAATTTTTGTCAACTTTGTTTTGAAAACTATCGTATAATACTCTTCCAGATAGAGAGCTATGATGAGTTCAATAATTAACAACATGGATCATTAATTCCCAATTGGTTTGGCTGTAAATCATAATACATTATGGGTGGGCATAGCAACAGTTTTGAGTCATAATTTGACAAGGATACTCTATTGAGTGTATATGTCGCACTACGGCATTTTCGCAAGCATTTATACACTGAGAGCTTGTTACCGTAGTAAATACGAGACGTTTTTGCTTATATGGAACCCCACGAAACTTTAGTTAACATTTATTGGTTGTTACAATTACCAGTACTATAACAACGTTAAGTATTACTGTAACAACCAGTGAATGTTAACAAAACTTTCGTGGGGTTCCATATAAGCAAAAACGTTTAGTATTTACTACGGTAACAAGCTCTTAATGTATTACTAGAATTACCCTGCATCATTCAAAATTTTGATTTCTAACATTTCACTGCTTAATTTAAGGCCCTCGAAACGTAAAATTTTACATTTAAATGCATTTTTATTAAAAACGGTTAATACTACGCTATTACAACAAGAGTACCTTCTTTAGGTGATTTTACCTGAGGAATGCTAAAAATAAAACTAAAAAGAGTTACGTATGTGTTTGGGGCATAGAAAGCCCCTCTGTTTCGTATGTATATGTATATTCAGAATATATCGATGGAGGTAATTAACACCTCGAAAATTTAGTATATAGTAAATGCCAGTTTTTATTATTTATAAAAATATAAAAAGGATTAACAAAGAAAATTAAACTTCAAAGCGATGTTGACATTTGTACAAAAAAAAAACGTTAAGCGATATTCATTTGTCCTGTTGCCAACCCAAAAGAAACAAAAGTACTAACCTCTTACGGGCCTATAAGAAAAATAAATTAAACTCGTGGAGAGCACAAACTACTGACAGGTTAAATTTTTGGCTTGTCTTGTTTCAAACGTGCTATAGTATTAATCTAAATTTATTTAGATTAGAGTGGTTCATAGTAGGGTTTACAGCGTTTTTTAAGCAATTTCTAATGGGTATCCATTTTTGCAAAAAGAACCACTTTTAGCCAAAATATGTCCATTTTTACCTGACCGACCCCACCCTTCCCGACACCCCTAAAAGGGGTAAACAAATATTTTAATTTCAAAATGATTTATTAATGGAAACAAAATAGTTTATTTGACAGAAATAAATTTATTTGACACACCACATAATTCAAATGGCCATTAAATAAAATATTTTGTTGATACAAATAAACTGTTTTATCAGTGTGAGTAGGTAATAGGGGTAAACCTGTAATATACTATTACCTTTCCTTAACCCCATTACCACACCAGAAACAATCCCAGTTAATGATGATTTGTAATCTACACTCAGAAACCGTTATCTTATTCAATAAATAACGGAGCTAGAAGATACAATGTGTTATTGGATAATACAAGTCATGTGTTATATATTAACAAAACATTAATAAATATTACTGACACATATATGTAATATATTAGTTAACAATACTGTAACATAAGTAAATTATACTCATTGGGTCTCACCAATAACAAGAGTTATTTTGTCTACACAGAAAAAAAGGATTCTTTGAACCAAAGTCAATGTCCTTGAATAAAGAGCGCAGATCTTCATTCAAAAACCCGTGCTCTTCACTCAAGGACTTTGACTTTGGTTTAAGAAAGCCTTTTTTCTGTGTATAAGTCTTCCTGGCCGGTTAGTTAATTTGACGCACATCGCCGGATTAGTATGGACTTTTTATGCTTTTGGGCCTAAACTGTGCTGATGAGTCCAAATAAAGCCGCCCACAGTTTTCCCTTTAACTCTGTGACCATGTTGGTCAGATACAAACTTTTTTCCTGACTTTCAACCAATGTTTCTATTTATCCGATACGCCACGAATAGGTGAGTTTTTAAATATTAATTTTTTGTGGCCCTGTGTAATTTATGTTCCATCCTAGTTTGTGTCACTACAATGTTGCAATTTATGCCACTACAATGTTGCAATTTTGTCGACGCCGGAAAGTGCTTGATGTGCTGCGGAATCACAGATGCATAAGCGTAACATTTTACGTTTCAGTCAGGACAGCGTTGCGCGTGTCGTACGATTACGAAAAAATTAATTTAAGGAATTTAAGGAAATGTAGAGGAAAGTCGCCTAATTTCGGATACCATTTACAATGTATTCAATATTTAATACTCGGTATTACTTTTTGATATTTTTTTTATATAACCAGATACAACTTATTATAGCGAACCATGATTTATTATAAAAGCAATTTTATTACAGTTTATTTTTTCCAAAAAACACGGTTAAAAAAAATCAGCGCATTTAAGTGCATTTGAAAAAGGGCTCCTAATTTCGGACATATCCGAAAAAATTTTTTCAAGAGTAGATCTGGATCCCATTGCTTATGTTTCTTGTTATTCCTTCACATTTAAGACGTAATTTAATCATTAAGCGATTTTCTACGAAATACTATAGGAACTATAATTTTAGATTCCCAATTTCGAATATCTTAGTATCTTAGGTAATTTTCGTTTTTTCAAAATTGTTTATCTTAGTTTGTTGTATCATTATAAAAAAAATAATTAATGGTTGGTTATCCTGAATAATAATTACCTTGAGGATATCCGAAATTGGGAATCAAATGCACAAAAATGGTCTATCCGAAATTAGGCAACTTTCTGCTTTTTAGATTAGAAATTTGTAGAATGTTTACGTTTTCAAATTGCTTAATTATGAATAGTGGATCAACTTAACTAACATCATAACTTACCCAAGACAGAATCACGAACTTTTATAACGATTATTTATAAAATAAACAAGCATAATAATGCAACTGAGCACAAAACTGCCATTTGCAATATAAACGATTTGTGCTGCCATTTAAAGGGGAGAAGCTCTACCGTTATCATATTACAGGACGGATTTAGTTTGACTTTTGGCTTCACATAAAAGTAGGTTTCTGTTTACCTTTGCAGACAGTATCTTAAATACACTACTATCCGAAATTTGGAAACCATCCGAAATTAGGCGCATTTCCTCTACTAAGAGTGCCAAAAAGTCAACTCGTAGATGATTAATATAGAAAAAACTTAACAATAAACTGAACATTTTGTTAAACATTTTAGATAGTATTTTTTGAGCTGATTCGAAACATGTTATAGAGAAAATTTCTATTTTTTTTTATTTTCGAGCAAAAATGCGTTTCAAAAGTGCTTACAGAAAAATTACTATAAAATCATATTCATACACTGAAAAAAATGACGTTCTTGGCTCAAAGTAGTCAACACTCTTGGTAGTTATTCTTTCAGCTTAAAAGTTGTGTATCTTCAAACAAAAGTATTTATCTTGTCCCAATAAAAATGTCGCTTTTTAAATATTTTTAAAATTCTCTTGGACCTGGCGCATTTGAGGCAAAAACCATTTATTTTGTTTTAAGATTTTCTATAAATTAAATAAAGTTAAATACTTTGGCCCAAGAATTTTTCTTTTGAGACAAGACCACTTGCATTTCACACAAGATCAAAGAATTTTAAGTTGAAGAATCAGAAAGATCTTGGCAAGTGAATTACATTTTCATGTTAAGAGAATGCGCTTTTGGACGTATTCAAGAGTGCGAAGCATTTGGCCTAATTTCATATGCCATTACCGCAAAGGATCCTTTTTTCAGTGTATCTTTCAAAGGCTACTTGTTTTTTCGCGGTTAATTAAGATCCAGCCAACATTTTACTTTATTCATATAAAAACATTTAAATAATAAGAATGAATGTGCAAGTAGTAAAATTTTTTATATATAACCCACGGTAAAGAGGACTTTTATAGCCTCGCACTCTTATATCCCTCGATGGTTCGCATCTCGGGATATTTAACACTTGCTATAAAAGATGTCTTCTTTACCTTGCTATATAATTAATATTTATCATAGTTATTTTAATATGTAGCTTTTTCATTAAATTTTTAATATAAAGTTTAAAATTTAATAAACATGGTATATCAAATTTATTACATTTTAAAATATATTATCGCAGAGTTTAATTTAACTATGGTCTGTTTCATCAAGCAAGAGAGTAAATTAAAAATCGCACAGTAATAGTTATTTATGGTACTAGTGGGTACAGTAAGATATTGCCCATGAGAAAATTATCGAGAGGGCAATATCGGTTTACCCATGAGTGCCATACAAGGTTTTATCCAATAAATAGCTTAGGAATTCATATTTTTATTACAAATTTTAATGAAATTTACAAGAAAATAATTTGACAGTTGAGTGGGTAAAATAAATAATTATCCACTCAATAAAGTAAAAGCCACGCGGGGGTTATTATTGAGTTTATCTATTTAAAATAAAGCTGGTAATTGTCTTATTATCTGTTATGTATTGGATAAATATTTTTATAGTTATGTTTTATAAAATAAACTACGCAGTATATTCGCACATGCAATATTTGAATCTGTTTTAAAAATATTCACTGTACGATTTTTAATTTACTCTCTTGCTGGATGAAACAGACCATAGAGATGTGAAATTTTACACTAGTGAATTTTTTAATTAAAAAATATAAAACATTTTTTGGTAATTAAGTTTTAGGCAGTTGGCGTAGGACTTTAAGTGTTGAAAGTAAGTCAGTACAAAAACAATTATTAGTTCAGTCAAAAAATAAATGTGGCTTGGTTCTAAAAGGTTCTGTGTACACAGAAAAAAGAATGCCTTAAGGACACGTGCCTTTCGATATGTTTAAAGCCATATTCTCTTGTTTCAAGGCTAGCATTTCTTTGAACCAAAGTCAATGTCCTTGAATGAAGACCACGGATTTCTGAATGAATATCCGCGTTCTTCATTCAAGGACATTAACTTTGGTTCAAAGAAATGCTAGCCTTGAAACAAGAGAATATGCTTTTGAACATATCGATAAAGTATAATTTTTATCCTTAAGGTTTCTTTTTGCGAAAAATGTCACATTTCAGTTTAAATCAGATCTTTTGGCCAGTATCCAAGAGTTATTACTTACGGCCCGTAATATTTTTTGCACGTGTCACTTTACAACTGCATACATTTACATTGTTCGCAACTGAAATTCATCATTTGTGATACCTCCAAACGTTTATACTTTCTCGGAATCGTTTTATATTGTTTTATTTTTCTACACGGAAAAAAATGTCTGCCTCAGTCTGTGGCCTGCACACATAAAAACAAGCCGTGAAGATGTATAATGCTTCACGTTCTATAGAATACTCCTCCTCCTGTTTATAATTTTTAAGTTTTTACTTTCTCATAAAAGAAAGTATTGTGATGAAAAAAAAATCTATTTTTTATTTTGCTTAAATCGCCTTATTTTTTCCTGAAACGTCGAAAAAAATCAAAATAAGCAAAACTAAATTGATTGTCTGTCTGTCTGTCTGTCTGTCGGTCGGTCTGTCTGTCTGTCTGTCTGTATCCACGATAACTTAAGAACGCTTTAAGCTAGCGACTTTTTGCGAATTTGGTATGCAGATGTATTTTTATATTACCTTGGACAAGTTCGCATTTGAGCAAAAACGGCTGGGGGAAAGGGGAGTAAAAGGAGGGTTACAATTTTGTTTTGGTCGTATTTTTTATTATTTATAAAAGAAGAATTGCTTAAAAACCACATAAAACGTTAAATAAAACTAGACAAAAACTGTTATTATCATTTTTTTTTCAGCTTCCCTTAGGGAACGTTGAAGTATTACGTAACGCAAATTTTGGACAGTAACGCTATTTTCCTATACCATTAGCATGGGCGTAACACTCCAAAATGACCCCCCCAGGAGCGTTACGTAATACTTGAACGTTCCCTTACCCCCAAAATGTAAACAATTGTTTCTTATTATTCATAATAAAAGAAAAATTTAAAACCCACCTAAAAGGTAAAATAAAATTACACAAAAAATGTTACTATCATTTTTTTCCATGACCCCCCGCCCAAAAAAAAAGGTAATAAATTGTTTTTGGACAACTTTTTTAGTATTTTCAATAAAAGAATTTTTTAAAAACCACCTAAAAGGTAAGATAAAATTACACAAAAAAAATTATTTTTTTCATGAACCAAAATGTGCCAAAATGTAATAAATTGTTTCTGGACTTTTTTTATGAAAAAGTATTCTCGCTCATTCGAGACGGCTGGTTTGTTTTCAAATTGACTTTTTTCTTTGGTATGATTAGGAGTTTTTGTCGTTTTAGGAACTATTCTGTCGTGGCGATATTTTCCCCAATTTTTTACAGTGTAATTTCTAAAAAACGGTCTAGACTATGACATTTAAATTTCATATAACTAAGTACAATACATATATTATTATTTTGCATTTAATAATACAATACATTGTATAAATTACATTTATGTAATTTTTGAATTTTCTTCATATATTGTTAATTTATTTTGTACGTTAGTTTTTATTTTAACAAACATTAAAATTATTTATAAATGTAAATATAATTTCATTTCTAAATGGAATAACTGGTTTTATTTTTATTTTAAAACAGATAATGAGATTATAATAGTACTTATTATACTTAAAATATGATTTACCACATTTATTATGGCACACTGCATTGTCACATGAAAATTGTTTTTTTTTTTATTTATAATTAGGTGCTGTTCAACAATTATGTCGAATTTTTGCTATTTTGTCACGTATTTTATCCGGAGCGTCACTTCTAGTTTTTTTTTTAATTTTTACTTATATCAATGGCGATTTCTCCCGTTAGATTAGACAGGGACAAAAGTTCTACCCAAAAAAGATAGAAGACATACATACACTCCCACTTCCACCCAACCAAACAAATTCTGTATTTGTTCTTTGTTGAACAAATACAATATTTACTTGGCCGGGCGAAGTGTTATTTTTATTAAAGAAATTACTGGCGCCATCTAAATTTTAGTAGAATTATCTTATTCTACAGATTCACATTAGCTATGTTCGTTCGTGGCGCTCAGTGCTACACTTTCCGGCCAACCAAATAAATACTGTATTTGTTGTATGAAAAACAAATACAGTATTTATTTGGTTGGCTGAAAAGTGTAGCACAAATGAGATAGAGATAGGGTAGACGTCTTTTGTTTCATAATTCTAGTTGTAGAGAGCTCCATTAAAATTGGTTAAAAAGTATAATTTACGTTTTTGCATTATGGTCAATCAAACTTTTAAAAGCTGAAAATATCAAATATAGTTGTCTTATTACGTATTTAAAATTTGGTCGATATCTCAACTCGTTCAAAAGTTAAGAGGGAGGGGGTGACTTTTGCACCACGCTGTATGTGTAATAACTCCAATTTTGAAAAAAGCAATTCCCATTTAACTTTTTAATGTTATTATTTTTAGCTTTTTGTCTAAAAATGCTTTAAAATTGTAAAAGTAAGTAATCTAATAAAATCCCGTGAACTTTGGGAATATCCTATCAAAGACTTTTTCTGTATTTGACATACAAAATTAATTAAATCCGCAATAAATTTCTTTGAAAGGTATTTTTCTATAAAGCGTAGACTGAAAGAAAAAAAAAAAGAAAATTAAAAAAGAAAATTTAAAAAGAAAAACCCGTTTCCCGCTCGTCATTAAATTCTTCAACCGAATGAAACCTTATTGCCTATACTTTCACAGCGCAGAAAAAAAATATTAGGGGTTGAACTTTTAAAAAAATCAAAAAAGGAAGGAAAAAATAAAATGTCGGATTAACGTAATTTTACAGGAACAATATGTTTTATTATTAAGGATTGAAAGCGCTAAGGCTTTCGTAAGGGTTTCTATTTGGAGGGAAGCGCGTGGTATAGGATAATAGATTTGCACTCACCGAAATAGCCGAAATAGCCTTTCTTCCTGTTAATTGGGGTACCCCGTAGTTGCTGTCCTGCTTGGTGCTTTGGATCATGGATGCTTGGATTTAGAAGTCTATATAACTTTTAACCAACCCTGCATGTCGAATGTCGAGAAATGGTCAAAGCAAAAAATTCGAAAATCGAGACGAAAAGTTACATTTCTCGACTCGGAAAAACGGGGGTTAGTGCTCTTTCATTTAGGACGGAAGCATAAACAAATGACTGGAGAAAATGAAAATGACATTTAAACAAATAATTTCTGTAGTGGAGCTATTTAATTAATATAATTAAAACTTGACATTTAAAACACAAACCAATTAATTTAGCTCTCGCAATGAAAGTTTTCTTTGTCATATGTTATATACATTTATTCTATTTTATTTTAAAATTAAAATTAAATATACCTGGTGCGTAAGAAATTAAAAAAATAGGCATAAATACGATAACAAGTTATAATTTATGCAGAAAGAAAAGCAAATTCATACTCTTATTTCCCAGTTAACAATTACAAATACAGTATAATATACACAGAAAAAAATATATGACTATAAAATGTCACATTTATTAAACATCAGTAATTATACAAATTATAATCTGTATATGTTTTTTTACGGAATATTTAAGGCAACTAGATTGTATATTAGTTTTTAAGCGCTATGGCTTTCGGGAGGAAACAAGTTTGAAAGGAAACGTGTGAAATAGAAAAGTAAATTTGCACTCACCGTAAAAGCCGTTTCTTCCTGTGAATTGGGGTACCCCGTAGTTGCTGTGGTACACAAACCGAACTTGTGTTTTTCGAGTGAAGGTTATTGTATCTCTCTGTCTTGACCGCACGAATATTGTGTGAAGTCGCGTTGTATTCTAGGCAACCATTTATACAGTAAAATAAAAACCTGGCTGCATATTTTAAGTTAACTAACTAAATACTACGTGGAAGTAACAACGTGAATTAATCAACCTTATTGGTAAAATGAAACTCTATAATTACATACAAGGTGATCCTGTGCTTATTTAGTTTCATTGTGCTTCTCAGTTTCAAAATAATTAATTTAGGTATTCTAAAAGCATTTTTTTCTAAAATCAGCTTTGTTACTACCTTTATTAATTAATTTTCTGTATAATTAATGATAATTCTGAAATAAACAAGCGATGTGTATCTCAGAAACTAATTAAAATTAACCGCAAATTTGGAAACGGGGCAAATTTTTCATGAAAACCAAAACCAAATGTCGAGAAACGAACACGCACATATATTATAAATTTGAAATACTGGCTAATTGGCATTCAAATTTTAATTCGTATTTTTAGAATGCCGTTAAAATATGTGGTCGCTGTAAAAAAATCTCTACCCAACACGGAGGTCCTGGACGAAATTTAATACCGGTGAAAATGACAATTTAAATGATAACAATATTTATACATCAGGGTATTGCAAAAAAAACACATTTTTCTAATTTTTCATATGTAACCCATCCTATGTTGTTTCAATTGTAAAACTATGATTGCATACCAAATTTCTGGGTAAAAATTATCTTAAAATTAGAGGTTATGTGTTTGACGTTTACTAATTTTCTGACAGCAGATATAATCAATCAGCTAATCGTCGCTTCCCATCCGTTGTCATAGGCAACGGATGGGAAATAAGCATACGCACCTCGAAGAAAACCATTTCATGGCACATCGAGTGCTTTTTTACTCGGCTGCGCCTCACACTCTCGTGCACTAAAACTAGGTTCGCGTACTCGGTGCGTAATATACCATTTTATACACATATTGGTGTAGAAATGCTACGAGAAAAATTTGAGTAAATGAAGTACATTTTTCCGCAATTTTTTTTTATATACATTTTTTTATATTCAGATTTCAATTATAATTTACCCTAAAGTAAATTAATTTTAATTACAATGGAACTTTTTCAGCTGGCAAAAAATATAATTAATCTTTTTTTTTTGTTTGCCTGCAGACGAACGTGTTAAACGAAAAAATTAAAAGGGTATTATATATTTTAATCCAATTATAAAAATTGAGTAAAGTTTTTTTACTTGTGCGCTAAAAACGGGTGTTATAAAACCTAGTACTTTAATATACTAATTTCTTAGCACTAAATTGAATTGCCTTTCTTGACAGAAAACGTCACTCTACAGAAAGCTACTGTCATTTAACAATGTGGTTTAATATGATATTGAAAAACACTGTCTATTTTTGTCTACCTTGTATAGGAAAATGAAAATAGTATTGATCTGTTTACCGTGTCCGCAATTTATTTTTATTCGCTTTGAGGGTAAAACTTTTGGAACGATGAAACGAAACGTAAGAGATGCTAATCTAGCAAATGAAATTGTTAT
Source organism: Brachypterus glaber (assembly GCA_958510825.1). Classification (NCBI taxonomy): domain Eukaryota; kingdom Metazoa; phylum Arthropoda; class Insecta; order Coleoptera; family Kateretidae; genus Brachypterus; species Brachypterus glaber. The sequence goes on from OY294052.1 coordinate 1,722,860, forward strand.
ATAGCAGACATGTGTCATTTTAACTGACTTTATGCAGGATATTTTCTCTTTCCTGCTGCATCAGAATGGCCGCGCTTATTGGAAATGACTAAGAATGAAATCAAAAACTGGAGCAACTGGCTGACGCCTCGCAGGTTAATTTTTTTATTGGCAATATCTTACTTTAGCCACTAGTACCATAAATAACTATTATTTCTTCTTCTACTTCTAGTAATAAATCAGCTGCATGCAACGATGTCAATAGTAATTTTCATTTGTTTTTGCAATAAGCAACGTCGATTGTCAATAAATGACAGTTCTTATACATAACCTCAAATAATATACCCTGTCATATAATGAGCAACTCACCGTCAAGATGTTAAAACATCTAAGACAGGATAATATGTATATATGTAATATATTACTTTTTTCGCGTCAAAATTACTCTCAGGTATTACAAAACTTAATGTTAATAAATTGTTAAAATATCGAAAATATGTAGGGTTCGTTGCTAACTTCTTGTCCCACCTTTTTGTGGATAGGTTAGTACTTTGTGTAGAATTAATTTGACCTACTTTTAATGAAATGGAGCGAAATTTTTGGTTTTCGCTTCAAATGAACATCATTTCGTTCTTAGTCCTTGTTTTCAGGATTAAATTGGTTAGTATGCGGGAGGAAATATCGACGAGGGAAACTCTATTTTTCTTATCTTTGTTCATTTTAGGACCTGATATACGGTTATAGATATTGCAATTGCCCAATGAGCAATGCCCATTATGCGTAACGTAAAAAATGTCGTAAAGAATGCAAAGACAAAGACGATATAATCAATCAAATCATTATTTTTATTCCTTTTTATTTTAGCTAACTGTATTTTTTTGGGTGGATTTTTTTTAATTTGATAAAGCCTAAAGTCGATCGGATTATTAATTTTTGAGTTTTCGTGCTAGCAAGAAAACGTGACATACGGACAGACTTTATTACAATTTATTTTAATTTTCGACAATTTTTTTTCTATTTTTGGGACAAGAAGTAAACGTACTGTTACGAAATTATAAAAGTCAAAGAGTGACCTACAGTTTGGCGAAGCAATAAGCAAAGAACAAAAGCTTCGGGAAGGCTCTGGAACAGCGCTTTGGGTGAAGGTTCTAGAACAACCCAGCGGCGCGAAAACTCTATAAAGTTCCATGCTGTGCATATAAATAATAAATATTGAAAAGTAGTGTTATTGTTAAATAATTGTTTCTAGATCATTTTTTGTTTTGCCCACAGTTTTTAGTGAATCCGGATTAAGTAACAGTATAACACTCCTCTACTGTTAAGCTGCGAGGAGTATTATAATGTAAAAACGAATCTTATAAATCTTATTTGCTGCCTCGATAATAATCCTTATTTTGTTGAATATTTTATAGAAAAATATAGCACGATTTTATATTATAAAATATGTATGTAAAATGTTCACAAGGTATTGATTCTTCCTGTTGTTACCTACGTACAAACCAAAAGCATAATTGAAAATACATTAAATTTTATACAATAAAACTTTTCTAGGTTTAGTTTACTCAACATTAGGCTGAGCCGAAAAATTTTTAGAATGCATATTAGTTTTTGTCAATTTTTAAAACCGTGACTCTTTTAGAAAAGTCAAACAAAATATATAAAAGATCAAAAATTAGGACAATGCACGCGTTTCATTTTGTTATAAATCCCACAATCCAACCACCTTTCCATATCGATGCCACCAAGACATGAGCAGATGAAGTACGGGGTACCCCAGAAAGGAAGAAAACATGGTAAGCGAACAATTTTATCTTATCTTTCCCTCCAAAAGATATCCTTTTGAAATCCCTTGCGCTTACAACAATATTAAACAAAAAAAACTAAGGAACATTAAAATAGAGTTATTAAGGTACCAGTTTCAAATTTATTTCATTATTACGTACTTGTTTTTAGTAATCATTTCTCTATGTATACAAATAGAATAGCAAATCTTGAGAATGAATATTCAGAGCACAGGAAAGATTAATGCATTCACATATTGATGAATCAAGTAATCTTAGTAAATACGGCCACAGTAGGATAGCGGAGCGACAAATTTTCATTAGACGTAACACAGATACATAAATAGTTTTAATTACCGTCAACCGGGGCGACTTTGCGGAACACTTTGGCCAACCAGCCGTTAAAAAAATATTTTATCCAATAAATCAATATAAAGACCTAGTTTACTGTCAATTTACCTAAAGAAATTGACATTTTATTCATTGTTTATAAATTGTCTCAAGTCTCCTCTAGCAACGTGAGTATTATTTTTACCCAACGAACTAATAACTCTTCTCTCTAGAATAGGCATTTCATTTGTAAAAATTGAAAAAAACGTAGCCAACAGATACATTTGTCTGTCTTACTCGCACAGCTTTGTTCTAACAGAGACAACAATAACAGTTACTGGTAACTGTTATTGTTCAGACCTGAATATACCTACTATTTGTTTACAAACAAACCGAGATTTTGGCGATACTTTATATTAACGGTATACGTATTCTATAGAGAAGAGTTATTAGTTCGTTGTTTTTACCCCACCCTTTTAGAAAATGCAGTTTTTTCACAAAATACTTACTTTTTAGGGACTGGGGTGCATGTGGGTTTATACCGGGATCCCATTTAATTGATCTTACAAACACAACATTTTGTAGAAAATTAAACTTTAAAGCGACATTCAGGTCTATTCACGTGCGTAAACAATATTATTATTTTGGCTATATTGACAAAATAGCAATATTGTTTCGCACGTCAATAGACCTGATTAACATTTGCACGGAAAACGTCAAGCGATAGGCTTTTGTCTGTTGCCAACCCAAAAGAAAAGAAAAACAAACCTCTTATGGGCCTATAAGAACCAAAGAACGGTTTGTTTGTAAACAAATAGTAGGTATATTCAGGCCTGAACAATAAGAGTTACCAGTAACTGTTATTGTTGTCTCTGTTAGAACAAAGCTGTGCGAGTAAGACAGACAAATGTATATGTTGGCTACGTTTTTGTCAGTTTTTACAAATAAAATGCCTATTCTAGAGAGAAAAGTTATTAGTTCGTTGATAAGAACACGCAATGCATGTGATTATGAGCTTAGAGGAGTCGCAAAATAGAAAAAATACAAATTTTATGACCAGGGGCACTATTTTCCGAAAAAAAAAATACCTGGCCCTGTTGACATTTGTATTTTTTTTATAAAATAACTAAATTGATGTTTATGTATTAAAACGAATTTGACCGCAAAGGGTTAACGTACTGTATAATACATAAATGTATATAAATTCTGCTAGAAATTCTGTAAATGGATTCTAATCAATAAATGGGTAGGGTTACAGTGTTGAAATTGTGGTGCAACATGCCGATAGTGTTCAATGAGTTTATGAAAATTTAACGAATAAATTTTAGGAATAGTCCAAACCAACGCGTTGCACAATGGTTCAGAATTAAATAAAAATTGACAAAATTCTGAATTTTTGTGTACTTATATTTACGATACCGCTGATTACGAATATCATAATGAAAAATCTGAAAAGATAGTCATAAAATAACCCTTTTAAAATTAAAACTAGCATCAAAACAGTTAAATTTCTCTATCAGGAAAATATAAAAATATTTAAATCAAGTTTTTTCAAAAACGTGCCATTTCGTGAAACTTTCTTTTTCATATTTTGATAGTACCATATGTTGGGAAAAAAAAGCATATAAAAAAAACCTGGGCGATTTTAAGCGTTTTTTTAAATTGATAATTACTATTTTTTCTCCTGTTCTCAAGTTAAACTGTCTTAATGGTAGAGTAAAACATATTTTAAAAATAAAATATAGTGTTTTTAAGCATACATAGGGATAAAATAAGACACTACTTTCATCTATAAAATTATTGTTTGTCGCAATATGGCGCATGACCTTGAAACTTCAATTATTACAATAATTGACCTATTTTTTTATTTTTTACATTGGTATGGACTTTATCATATTCAGGGGCTTAATTATGAACAGATGTAAGTAATAAATAATATAAACCTAATTATAAGGCTTAATTTAGATCAATTAAGACCACATCTTAAAAGTCGAACCACCCTAACTTTTTCTCTATACCAAATTTTGAACTTTTAGGTATTGATTCATATAAAGGATCTTAAATGAAGCATACATACCAAATTTCATCAAAATCGAAAATATAAAATAAAATATGTTCCACACTAGTGGCGCGAAAAAATTTTTTTCAGATTTTTCATTATGATATTCGTAATCAGCGGTATCGAAAATATAAGTACACAAAAATTCAGAATTTTGTCAATTTTTATTTAATTCTGAACCACTGTGCGTTGGTTTGGTCTATTCGTTAATTTATTGGTTGCAACGGCGCATCTGGGAATTTCCATTACTAATATTTTAGTTATAATTAATGGAAACAAATGTGTTTCATAAAAAAACAAGTCGTGAAGATATGCAATGCAACGCATTTCCATTATATACTATTCACAGTAAATGGTGAATTGCATTTTCCCAAATACATACTTAAAAAAAAAATAGAAAACAAAACATTTATACTTAAGTTTTAAAAAAATCGAAAAAAAAATCAAAAGAAAAAGGCTGCTGATTGACTTTTTTTAGGAAAATGTTGATTTAATTTAATCTGCCCTACTCGCAGCTCAATTTTGAAAAAAAAATTCAAAAACTAAAATGTTATAAGGACACACTGTACTATAAACCTTAGAAACAAAGCTTAAAAGTCGACTCGTGGTGTGGAGGTAGTGTGGCTTCCATCCCAAAGGGCCCAAGTTCGGGGTCCATTACTGGGCTGCTTTTTTTCGTTATTTTTTACTTTTTTATTTATTTTTTTTTTAGTTGAATCATTTTAGCTTGGGTAAAATCACTTTTTTCTCGATCTGTCTCATAGTCTGTCAGATCTATACTCGAATTTTACAACTGTTATAGTATCGTTGCTTTTCACCCGTGAAACGAGGAATATGTACTCTTGGCAGAATTTTATAATCCGTTAATCGCGTTTAATTTTTAGCATCAAGTGTTTTAGTATTAGTTATTTATTTATTTATTTGCTATCTTAGATATACCCCGGATTCGATTTTATATATTTTATAGGGATTGTATGGAAGATGTGCAGTAAAATGACGAACATGTGATTATATTGGAGTAAGAAGGGAATTTTATGCCTTTTAATCATTTATAATGCTGATAAATTTTGATTTGGAAGCAATTAACACGTGAAGAAGTTTTTATACGTACAAAATTTTCTTTATATACTAGCACATGCGCAAATATAATTACAAATTAGAACAAACTGCCTTGGCAACAGCTAACACAACCAACAGTAAACACTAAGGACTACAGGGATGGAGTCTAGAACTCCAGAATACTTTGCTGTGACCTGAAGCCCAGAATACCACTTTGATATATAGTATAAATACAAATTTATACTGAGCTGACCAAATTTCAAAAGAAAAAGGCCAAAGCAAATTAGAAGAAGAAGAACTGTTATAGTGGGTATTCGAAGTTCCTGACGGGAGACTGCTCATATACTTTTTTTAATTTAATCTTCTGACTTCCCAGTTTTCTTTTTTAATTCCGCAGAAAAGCAAAATATTTAATTAAAGTGTAAAAAGAGTATAAAAATGTCTTTCATCCAGAGCTTATAAAATTAAAAGAGACTATCTGTAAAAAACATAACATTTGTCTGCTGGCTAAAGAAATAGATAAAAAACAAACCAGTCCCATAATAAATTACTGAAAGTTGCAACCTAAAACCGAAAGAGAGGTATTATTTTCTGGTATCTGAAAAACATGTTTTTCTAAAGAAAATTTACGGTAACCTGATCGATTTTACAATTTGTTCCTCTTTTTTTTATTACTGCCTCCTCATTAAACGATTTTATTATGATAAATTTTACCTATAATACTGCATAAATTATCACACTCTTATACTGCTACTGCTGAAAAGAAAGTCGGATAAACTCTTAACTTTCAGGAAAAAAATATTTCAATAGGAATTATTTATAAAAATCTAAAAAAAACAACAATAATGAAGTTATAAAAAAGTAAGTAAAGTATTTTTAATAAAATTTTAAAATTCACTTAAAGCAAAATGAATGTTAGTTTGTAGAGTGTTTGGTATATTTAAGAGACAGGTTTAGGGAACGTTCTAGTATTACGTAACGCAAATTGTACCAAAATTCATACACTTCATAGACCGGTTCTCGCGTTATTATAGATTATAGAGATTTCATATTGTGGCTACCCCCCCTAATAGGGGGTGTGTTAGGAAGGGGGTAGCCAAAATATGAAATCTCTACAGCCTTGAATAACGCGAGAACCGAGGTATGAAGTGTATGAATTTTGGAACATTTTGCGTTGCGTTATACTTGAACGTTCCCTTAGTGCCCTTTGTCTTAATGGAAATTAGTTTGAATGAGGATTTAAAACGAATGTAATGAACAAGTAATCTATAAATATAGCAATATGAATATAGGACTGCGCACTAAGGAATGTAACTGAATTGCAAATTTCGAAAAGGGCTGATCTCCGAAAATTCACTTCACTTCTAGAAAAAAATGATGGTTATTTTCTGTCCTTTAAGGACCCAAGCAATGATTTTATAAGGGTCAGAAAACTTCCGCAGCTAGGCCAAAAATCGCCGTTTCCTGACATCCTCCTGTGTAATTTAACTAGAAATACAGTTGGTATTACTATTAACGCCCCTTTTATCACATTCTACGGATCGTGGGTCGTAGCTCAGACATATTCGTGTAAAAACAGGGTGATTTTGGACGTCTAACACATAAAAAGGTTAGAAATCTGACCGGGCACAAAGTATACAAAAAGAAATAAGCCGAAGTTGGTATTTTTGATGGAGTTCTATGGTAGAACTTCTACCTGTGAATGTGAACGTTGTCTGGAGTGAAAAAAATTAACATCTTTTGCAGATTTGAGAATAGTTTTCTGATTGGTCGAGGGTTTGGCGGCAAACAATGCATCTCTCTCTTGCAATCAGTACTCATAAATACCAACCGTTTGAATCTAGTGCGCATTGCTATAATTGCGTTGCTGTAAAAATATATTATGAAAAAAAAATAAACGTTTTATAACATAAAAATATAGAGTATACTCGGGAAAAGACTTTTTTTTAAGTGCCTAAGCAATAAAGTAATATACTATCTACTGTTAAGTGTATACTATAAAATGCAAAACATTATATATCTTCAGACCTTGTTATTTTATGAAATGACAAACGATCTAGACGCCTTTTTTATTAAATTTAAATGCTATTCCATCGTTAGAAAATAATATGATACGGAAAGAAAATTTAATGCGGAGATTTCAGTTTAGCAAAACACGAAAGAAGTCACTGAAAAATGATGAGGACACCCCTAGTAACAATTTTTGTCAAGTCTTAAGCAAGTCATAAGTGATCTAGTAGGTCATGTACTATGTAAACGTCAAAAACTAAGTCATTAAATGACATTCTTGTTAACTTTTAAATAACGAAAAGAATTAAGGCGTGAAAATATGAATTTGACTAATAGTGCCCGAGTAAAATCGTTGTACAAAAAGGCCATACGAACACTGGAAGATTGGTATGATCGGAGGGAAGTTTTTCGGTATCACGCCATACTGATGAGAGAAAGATTTGATGAGAACAAATGCGCTGAACAAGAAGAAGCCGGTAAACTCGTGAGTGCTGGCGAATTGGAATGGAACAATAAAAAGCACTGGCATTCCAAAAAATTTCCAAGCTCCCCAGGTAAACTATACTGCCATATAAGCAAAAAGGTCGTATATGACAATTTGAGTTTTCTACTTCTTAGCGTCTTTGCACCTACAGAAAAAAAGGATTCCTTGAACCAAGGACACATGTTTTTCAATATGTTTAAAGCCATTTTCTCTTATTTTAAGGCTAGAATTTATTTGAACTAAAGTCAATGTCCTTGAATTAAGAGCACGGGGTTTTGTATGAAGATCGGCGCTCTTCATTCAAGGATATTGACTTTGGTTCAAAGAAATGCTAGCCTTGAAACAAGAGAATATGGCTATGTAGATATCGAAAGACACGTGTGCTTGGTTCAAGGAATTCTTTTTTCTGTGACTTACTTCAACTCTTATGATACGAAAAAAAGTCGTATATTATATTTTGAGAGATTTATTTAGAAATGAAAAAACAACTTTCTAAAATTTTAAAATTTAGATGGTCCAAATTAAAAAACGATATCTCAAGTTGAGAATCTCAAAGAAAAATAAAACCATGTAAAAGAGCTACAAAAAAAGTTAAAAAAAAAAGAAATACAATTTCCCTCCTTTATTTCAACTTGTTTTAACGTTACATGTAAGTTTAATTTAAAAAATATATTTGAATATAATTTAATTTTAAATCTTTTGTGTCAAAAAATAATTGGAATTTAATTCAGGGTACAAAAAATGTACGTTTATAAAATTCCATTAAAGTTTAAGCATTTTTTGTAAAGGTACGAAGCTACGGAGTTAATTATAATATTCACCATGTACCAGGAACATTAAAAAAGTATATTATTTACCAAGTGAGAGAAGTTTAACATTTTTGACCTGCGTCAAATTGCGGGATGAGCGCGCCAGCGCGAAGCCCGCAAGACGCGTCTAAAATGTTAAATCTTCACTCACGTGGAAAATATAGTATTTTTTTCACTACCAGTACAATTAATTAGCTATTTATTTATTTTACTAAAATTTAATGAAAAAGCTTATAAATTTAAAATATCACGCTGGCCGTTCGCGGCCATTAAAAAAACAAATGAATAACTTGACATTTCTGGCAGAAATTTTCTGGTGATCTGCTGAAATTATTAAGTTTGAAAGTGTTTCCGTGTTAAGTGTAATAAAATATATAAAAATGGAAAGTGAAATGCAAAGTGATGATTCTGGTACTCCCCCAGAAATAAGGGGACAGGCGAAAACTGTGAGGGAGAATCTATTTCCTCAAAAATCAATATATGGGGGTTGTACCTCTAGTAATCTATGATCCTTCACTTTTCGAAGTGTTTTTTTGTAAAACATGTTTTTAGGTACTAATTTAGTTAATATTTTTTAATTTATCATGCAAGAAATAAATTTGGTGCCTAAAGACACTTGTAAATAGCAATGTGATTAATTAATTAAGTGAAACGTCAGATGCCAAAGCAGCTGAATAAAAATTCATTATTAACCATGGTGCAATTTCATTATTTTTAGAACCTCTGACGTCATAGGTAGAGAAATAATATTTCTACCAATGAAAAGAACAGTAATAAAGATGTGCTTTTAGGCTGGTAGTGAAAAAAAGTAATTTTTATACACGGGTAGAAAAATGTGGAAGTAATAAAATAAGATACCAAACTGAATTCACTTTTCCTGTATTTCTGGACCATTTCTTTTAGTTTTTTCTTTGTATCTTTATCGGATTGATTTTCTGGCCGCACCATTATCAGAAATTTATTAAAAGAAAAATTAATTGAAATTAATTTTACCTATGATTGAAATTTTACTAGTGTCAAAATATAACATATAATTAAAAATACATACAAAACTAATAGTCCTACGAGAAAAATTATCATGTTTTTGTAGGGAATTAAACATTATTTTCATTTATGCAAAAAAAATTGTCCTACTATAAATATGTGAGATATCGCTAAAAATTTTAGTTTTGTCTATTTTGCCCCCCTTGCCCTAATGTTAACCATATTTGATGTGACGCAAACAAAAAAGGTTCTGAATTGTTTGGTGAAAGAATTTTTCAAATCGGACATTCCGTTCAAAAGTTATAAAGTTTACATACATACAGACCGACAGACAGGCAGACATTTTTTTAACACACACTTTTCTCACATTTTCTCGACGTTTCATATCCACCCGTAATAAAAATTTTATTTTCATTTAAAAGGTGGGTCGGGTTGAAAAATTCATAACTTTAAACGGAATCATACTATAATAGTATAATACTGTATAAGGGAACGTTCAAGTATTACGTAACGCTCCTAGGGGGTGGGTGGGGGTCATTTTGGAGTTTTACGCCCATGTTAATGGTATAGGAAAATTGCGTTACAGGGGGGGGGTCCAAAATGATCAAAATTTGCGTTACGTAATACTTGAACGTTTCCTAATTATAAACACTGATGACAAAAAAACACCAAACAGGCGAAAAACCGACACCAAAGAGGTTATGTTACGTCGGACGTTTTAAATAGTCAGTTTGTACTTTTTATTGAGACCTCGTATTCTTAAGTCAAACAAATCTTCCAGAGAATAATTTAGCTCAGGTAAAATATAAACTTCAGACTAATATGAAAACTTAATAAATAAATATTTACTTAAGCCATCAAAAAACGGTGTGGAATTATTTATACTAAGCTGTCCCGAAAAAGCACTTTTTTAGTGCCTCACAAATCTATAGACTGGTGACAATAACTTTAAGTGATTGTATCTCAAAAACTAATAGTTATAAGACAAAATACATTTTTTTTATGTAAAATTTAAGATACTTCTTAACTGTGCAAAAATGTTTGTCCTACTATCAATCACAAGCAAGTTTCCAACGCAAGTGATATAATAATAATAAAAAAAAAACGAAATTCATCATTTTAAACAAACAAAGCGGTTTCTGGCTCGAGTATTTTTTATAAAAGAAATTTTATTTTCCAGGTGGAACGGCATACGCCCGAGAAGTAATTCCTCCAGACTGGGTGCTGGATTACTGGCATCCTCTGGAAAAAGCCCAGTATCCGAATTATTTCAAGACAAGGGAAGAAAGAAAAATTGAATACGTCAAGTTTTATAAAACTCTGTTTCCTGATAAAAAGGATAAGGAGCCTATATCTGAATCCTGAAATTGATTTTACATGTAAAATGTAAATTTACATGTTAACACTACTTTTAAAACCTTGTAAATCTGTGAGAGTATAGCATTTTTTTAGTAAAGCTTTTGTCGGAGGTGAGGACATTTTTTTGTAGGATACCAACTTTTTCCAAATGGAGGCGCCAAACCAAAAGGGCGCCGAAATGCAAAGGCTGGCTGTTAGTTAGACTAAAAGGTTGCAGTTTTTGGTTTTATTTGATCGTATTGTATTGCATTATAAGGTGGAATTCGACCCGCCTTAAAGTACTCAATTATTTTACAACAATGTACGTAAATTATACCAGTAATGTTTTAACATGGTAAATAAATAGTTTTTTAACAAAGTGCTTTAATTAAGATAATTTTATTTATTGATGACAAAAATGCACATAAATTTAAAACGTGTGGCTTTATCTAAATACGTCTACGTTTTAAATTTATTAAATATGATTATTAACTGACAATTTTAATTGGTATGCAATAATGATATGCAATTGGTATGCAATATTGGTATGAAATGCGTCTTTTTAGGGGATCCCGCACTGAAAAAAATGACGTTCTTGGCTCCAAGTAGTCAACGCTCTTGGTAGTTATTCTTTTAGCTTAAAAGATATGTATCTTCAAACAAAAGTATTTATCTTGTCCCAAGAAAAGTGTTGCTTTTGAAATATTTTTAAAATTCTCTTGAACCTGGCGCATTCGAGGCAAAAACCATTTATCTTGTTTTAAGATTGTTAAAAATTAAATAATTTTAAATACTTTGGCCCAAGAATTTCTCTTTTGAGACCATACCACTTGCATTTCACACAAGATCAAACAATTTTAAGTTAAAGAATCAGAAAGATCTTGGCAAGTGAATTATATTTTCATGTTAAGAGAAGGCGCTTTTGGACGTATTCAAGAGTGCGAAGCATTTGGCCTAATTTCATATGCCGTTACCGCAAAGGATCCTTTTTTTCAGTGCGGGCACAGAAAAAAATATTTTCTTAAATCAAGAATGTGTGATTTGGATATAACGAAGAGAATATATATATATATGGTATGCTTGAAAGGAGAATATATTCTCAAATATAAGTATAAGAATATGGTAGGTATAAGTATAAGAATATCGTAGGTATGCATAAAAGAAGAATATATTCTCTTCGTTATCTACAAATCACCATATTCTTGATTTAAGACAATATTTTTCTGTGTGCGGGTAGGGTTTCACGACAATCGAGATATTGAGATTTCTCGTCTCGATTTCTAGAAAAGACAAGTACACAGAAAAAAGGACTTCTTGAACCAAGGACACGTGTCTTTCGAATGATCAAAGCCATATTCTCTTGCTTCAAGGCTAGAATTTCTTTGAACCCAAATAAATGTCCTTGAATGTCCTTTAAATGAAAATCCGCGCTCTTCATTCAAGGACATTGACTTAGTTTAAAAGAAATGCTAGCCATGAAGCAAGAGAACATGGCTAAGAACATATCGGAAGACACGTGTCCTTGGTTTAAGGAACCCTTTTTTCCTTTGTATGGTTTCACGAGAATCAAGATATCGAGATATACCGTCTTGTCTCGATTTCGAAAAACTCAAGACAAGTATACATAAAAAAAGATTCCTTGAACCAAGGACACGTGTTTGTCGATATGTTCAAAGCCATATTTGCTTGTTTTAGGCTAGAATTTCTCTGAACCAAAGTCGATATCCTTGAATGAAGAGCACGTATTTTTAATTGAAGCTCCGAGTTCTTTATTTAAAGACATTAACTGGTTCAAAGAAACGCTAGCCTTGAAACAAGAGAATACGGCTTTGAACATATCGAAAGACACGTGTCCTTGGTTCAAGAAATCCTTTTTTTCTGTGTAATACAATAAAATACTTATATGCTTTATCATATACCGTTAGAAAGCTTATTAAATAAACTTTTCAACGATGTGTCACAAGGGGTAGGTTGCTATTTAAAAAAAAATTGTGATGGGAGATTGCAAGGGGGTGAAAATTTTGATAATTTTTTTTTACACAGAAATTTGCTAAATTAAAATTAAAATCGACCTGTCCTAGCGTTTTCTTAAAAGGCTTATAACTGAAAAGTTAATCGGGTGATTCCAGACCTAAGGTACGCACTGTATGTTTCACTTTTTTTTATTCGGAAGGACCCTTAAATAATTCACTATACTCCGTCCAGTTATGCAAGATAGTAAGGGACGCGGCCCGTTTTACAACACAGAGCGCATAAATAGCATATTTATGCATACATCGTAGTGTATCAAAAATTTAACAGATGTCGGTACAGTTTTGCTGGAAAGGGCCTATCCAAAGACTTGCATAACAAGCAAAGTACATAAGAATGCGATGCCAGGATTGGCTTGATGTGTCGTCATGTATCTTGTAATGATTGTTAGGCGAGCCTCTGGATATGCCTTAAGTTGTAATTGTAACCCAAAATTTTGACGTTTTCCTTGTGTTCAATATAATTTACGTTTGTACAATATGTAGAATATGCTAATTTAGTGTGAGTTTATGAAGAATAAACCAAAAAAGTACCTTTTTCAATACCATACAAAATAACATTAAGTATAACGATTTTTTTATGTAACACTTCTTTTATTAGCTTTAATGACCGTCAATCATTGTCATATACAAAAAATGTCACAATATTTTATATGTTAAAAGGTACGAGTTTTTAACCAATGATGTAGCTAAAAAATGGCGGGAATTTTAAACTACTATCTTGCATAATTGGACGGACTATAGATTAATTACTATATAATCTGTTGTTTTTGTTTGGTCATCGTGAATATTTTTTAGACCCACCCGCTCGTCGTTTATAAATCACTTTGAACTTAAAATTCTACATCTAGCTCTACACAGTATACATTATTTCTGCCTAATGATCTTATAAATATTCACTTTGTAAATTTCCCTTTCAAAGTTTCAATCTTTCTCATGTTAGTTTGGCAGTTTGGGGCTTTTAGCAGCAGCGACATGGTTAGGCAAACCTTTTACCCTTTTCAAACATCCCGAGGTTGTAAGTTCGACACCCACCTAGGTCAAGAACTTTATAGTGAAAAAAAGCCGTGAAGATATGTAATGCTACGCATTCCATTATATGCTATTCACAGTAAATGGTATACTACATTTTCCCATATACTTAAAAAAAATATGTATTTTCAAAAAATAAAAAAAATTACATGTTTTGTAAAAAAAGATCTTTCTTAAAAAACGAATAATTTTTGAATAATCTCGTAAATTTAACGTGCTCCTCCTTGGCAACATATTACCTCTGATTTGGCATGTAAATTTACACATTTTTTTTTTGTAACTGAATATTCAGTTTCCTTTTTACAGTGCATTTGTGTATTTCGTTCAACTAAAATTGCTTTAACTGGTAATTTAAATAAAATTGGATTCATCTATAATGAAAGATAATTTATTGATAATCACGTTCTGTTTCTATGCAATAAAATTGCACAGAATACATATCCTTGGCTATGTCATAGGAAAGGAGATATGAGGGTAAGCCTCCCCCCTCCCTCCCCGCTGTTAAGATGGTAAATTATCCTGTAAAACTGTAAAAGTTGGTTAAGTGTCCGCCCAAATTGGGAAAGCTTTTTTTTAGTCATTAAGATTTTCGCTAGGGATAAAGACTTTTCTCAGATGACAGAGTTGGTGGTAAATTTGGGTTTTTGGGTAAATCAGTTAGTAAATTTTGGTACCGGTCTCCCACCAACCCCTCGGTACGTCCCTGGTCTCACCTATTTCAGCTTATCCGCCTGAAGTAATTGCGTAAAAGTCATCATGCTGAAATGTATTAAAGATAAATTTATTCAAAAATATAATTTGCAGATTTAAGTTGCAAATTTTCATGTGATTAAAAGACGACCTAATTTTGAAGTGACTTTACTAATTATATCTTGCTACATCCTCCTTTAGCTTTAAATTTAATATTTCAATAAAAAAGAATTTATATTTAGAACTAATAAAATTTTAATTTAAACAAGTCCTAAAGATATGCTATATAACATTTTTCAGTAGTAATAAGTAATTACTAATAATCACTGGTCGGATAGAATTTCATTTACACACTGTAAAAAGCAAAACTGAATATTCAGTTACAAATGGATAGGAAGTTATTATCCAATGGCGAGTTCTACCCAAAAAGGATAGAAGACATACATACACTCCCACTTCCACCCAACCAAACAAATTCTGTATTTGTTCTTTGTTGAACCAATACTATATTTACTTGGCCGAGCGAAAAGTGTAACTATATTATTTTTATTAAAGAAATTACTGGCGCCATCTAAATTTTAGTAAAATTATCTTATTCTACAGATTCACATTAGCTATGTTCGTTCGTGCCGCTCAGTGTTACACTTTCCGGCCAACCAAATAAATAGTGTATTTGTTGTATAAAAAACAAATACAGTATTTATTTGGATGGCTGGAAAGTGTAGCACAAATGAGATAGAGATAGGGTAGACGTCTTTTGTTTCATAATTCTAGTTGTAGAGAGCTCCATTAAATACTAATAGTCCAGGAGCCCACGCCCAGTAGAAAAGTCCAAACCAAAAACGTTACTTTTTACTCCTTTAATATTAAATTTAGGTGTTTTGGTAAAGAATACTTTTTGCTCAGTTTTAAATGAAGAATCACCCTGCAGCATTAAAATTTTATAGATGCTTTTTTTTGTTCCCCATTCAATATGTCATCTTCGAAGGGCCGTAGCATAGGGCTCATTTCCGGACCAACCTCTATAGGAGCTTTTTTTCATATTTTTGGATATAGAATCACCTCTTAAATTTTGGCATGGCAGTTACTGATCACCCTGCATATATATAAAATATAAATTTTATAATATAAAATATTATAAAATATTATAAAATATTAATCAATTAACATTTAAGCAACCTATTGTTTTGCATTTAATTCGCGAACGGTTTACAATGCAACAAGAATAAATTGACCTGTCAAGATTAGTCGAAAAATGGATGTTCATGCACGCAAGTTATATAATTAAGTATAACCATATTATTATCCTTACATTGTAAGCCTGTACTTTAGACTGGAGAGAAAACACGGTTTTAAATTTTTAACCTTTTCGGATCTAATATCCGTGTCTAAAATAGACTGCAATGACTCATTTGCGAAAGTGAGTTAAAAAGCGAGGATCAGCACGCGTTCCTTTTGTGAGGTTAGCTTTTTATCCAAAAATGAACAATTAAATTAAGTGCTCCCAATCCAATCCTCCATGATCCAAAGCACCAAGCAGCACTACAGCAACTACGGGGTACCCCGGAGTAGAAAGAAAACATTCACATGGTGAGCGAACAATTAAATCTTTCTAATCAAACTTGTTTCCTTTCGAACGCCCTAGCGCTTACAGCTTAAAATACATAAAAATAAAAGGAATTGATATGTTTTCAGCCACACACTCCACCCTTGCAATGAAGTGAACTTTTGAAATTTTCAGGTTTAAGACTAGTTTTTTTTCCATTTTTGCAAAAAAAAATGCGAATGGGCAATTCTGATATTATAGTTGGATTCAGCAGCCCTAAACCCTAAAAACTACCGTCAGATTCGTTTTCACCGCCCAAAAATATAGCCTGGTCAAGATTAATTGACATTTTTTTTTGTATGGGCCTATGTTATGTTTACAAGTTTAATTTTTAATTATTAATTAAACATTTTTGCCCTGCTTAATCATGATTTATGCATTTTATTTTTTTTTTCGCTTTTTTTTAGTTTTTTTTATCCAGCCTACTGCCAGGGCATGCCCAGTATTTAATTTTATACTGCTATATATAAGTGTCCAATGCAGTGGCGGTCAACAATTTTTTGACCAGTTTACTTATATATTTTTTCAGTCTTAACTAAAAATAAAAGCGTGTGGTTTTATATTGGTTTTAAAAAAGGTAAGAAAATGCAACAGTTTTTTAATTTCAAGACTTTCCCCATTTTTAGCTGTTATGATAAAGGAAAGTAAATAATATTATAAAAAAAAACTGAAACAAAGACCTGGTTGGGGCAACCACGGCAACTTTCCGGTAGTCAACAAAATAACCTACTATTTTGCTATTTCACGCTTATTTGCGATCATTACTGGTTTGGTTTGGTGGCTTTCGCATCGATCGTTGAAAAGTTCCGATTCTCATTGAATCAGAACATTTCTATTTTGAGAGCGTACAACTGGTGGCGCCATCTAATGTTGCACAAAAGTACTACATAAGGAAATAACACATATAAGCATGAAAAAGAAGCTATATGGCATTTTGGTAGGGATTTTCTCATTGATTATGAAAAATTCTGTGCAAAATTTCTTTATAATAATTTTTTCGCTATTTTTCCTAATTTTCCAGATCTATGAGCCGCCTATGTTAACTCGTTTTTGCATCCTTATCCATCACACTTGCTAGAAAAGGAAAAAGCGAGACCGGGGTCTAATTTGTGCCGCGTGTATGCACGTATTATAATTTGCAACAATGTTGCAGATTTTAATTTAAACCCGTCAAGACAGTTTAACCAGACGAGATGCAAAAAAAAGATATTGAAACTTATAGCAGGCGAGATTTATAGCGTATTTTATTTCAAAAACGGATATTATCAATTAGGTTATGAGTCGACAGAAATACACTAAGAAACAGACGTTTGTTTTTGAATATTTTTTTTCAAATACATTTATTTATTATTTAATATTGGTAGAGACCAGATCTGCAGACCTGTAGCCAGGATTTCGATTCAGTTACAGCAAGGCTTTTGAAAGGGACGGATGTAGCCTTCTTGGCACCTGAATTCAGTACATCGAATTCGTCATCTTTTATGATGTGCCTTGTGTATTTTTGTTTTGCCATCTTTTATGATGTGCCTAGAGTATATTTATATTAATGTTTTATGAACAAGTTAAAGTGAACCATAGATATGGTTATTAATCGTGTAAACTATTGGATTTTAAATTGATAATAATGGGTGTTTCAAGTTTTTTTTTTGTGTTTTTAATGATAACTTTTTATATTAGCGTGGAAGTTACTACAACAGTAATTTATCAGTGATAGTGCGCAAGTCAGGATACATATCCGATTAGTACTTGCGCACTGGAAACTTCATCATTATATAGAGAAACCCTGGTTAATTATTCGGAAGAAAAAGACCAAATAAATTGAGAGAGAAAGAGGATTTCGATTATACCGAATCTTGGTTATTTATAAAGATAATATTATGTATTTTGTGCGTGACTTCTTATTGTTATTTATTTGTTTATTATGTTATTATTTATTTTTTTGTGATTATTATTTATTTAGTTAGGTATTTGTTTATTAGTTATTCATTATTTATATTCAAAATTGTAAATCCCAGTGTCTACAGTTTAAATTAATGAATAAAGGATATTCGATTCTATTCTATTCTAATGCATGCGAAAATAAAGTAACTTACCTTTTTTTGGTGTTTAACTTTAATTGCCCTTAGGAATTTGGTAACAACTTGAAGTTTATAAGTTATATAGACGGTCCTATCGCGTAAAAGAAGGAATCCTTTGGACCAGGACTGTTTGTGCTCGTCTCGAATCCAGACTTGAGAAAATATGACAGGAACTATACCTTCTTGTATTAAATTCTGCAAAAGAATATAAGCAGTCAACGTAACGTGCTTGCTTGCGCTAGCCCCTAGCTTTTATCATATAAAATTATATAAGGTAAAAAAATTATGGGTTTGATTTACTTTAAAATTTATTTTCTTCTTTTTAAAGCACTTAAATAAAAGCTTGTTCTTAAAAATGTTTTTTTACTATTCTTAAACATAGTGTATAGTAGTATTACAGCAAAAATCGCAATAAAAAGTCAATTTTGTATATTTTAGTCAATAAATTAAACTGGCGGAAACGTGAATAATATGGTATTAAAGCCGTGATATCGCGTATTCGCGAAAGGGGCAATATTTATGAAGGGAAAACTTGGCGAGAATCTTTAGCGGCTTAAACGATTTCAATAAATCGGCGATAAAAAGAACCTACGCACCATATAGTCTAGTAAAGTTAGTAGTTTTTTGCACTTCAGGGAGTAAAGTAGGTCGTTGAAGAATAAATATGAAAAAGCTCCCTGAAGACTAAATTAAAAATGTATCCATGATAAAACACTGTACATACAACCTATAACCTATGACATTGTATGCTAATTTCATTTTTAGATAATATTGGAAGTGAAACTAGCATATTCTTATTTTGAGCAAACATATATTGAAATGAATATCATATATCATAAATAGTTATTTATGGTACTAGTGGGTAAAGTAAGATATTGTCCATGAGAAAACTAACTTGCGAGGCGTCAGCCAAGAGGGCAATATCGGTTTACCCATGAGTGCCATACAAGGTTTTATCCAATAAATAGCTTAGAAATTCATATTTTTATTAAAAATTTTAATGACATTTACAAGAAAATGACAGTTTAATTTTCGAGAGGGCTATATCGGTTTACCCATGAGTGCCATACAAGGTTTTATGCAATAAATAGCTTAGAAATTCATATTTTTATTAAAAATTTTAATCACATTTACAAGAAAATAATTTGACAAGTGACAGTTGAGTGGGTAAAATAAATAATTATGCACTCAATAAAGTAAAAGCCACGCGGGGGTTATTATTGAGTTTATCTATTTAAAATAAAGCTGGTAATTGTCTTATTATCTGTATGTATTGGATAAAGACTATTTATACACACCAAAAAAGTTTATTAAAAAAAAATAGAAACAAATAGAAATAAATATAGTTAAAAATTAATAAACAAATAAAATAAATAAATATTCAATTCTAGTATACTTTTTTATGTGTGTATGGCGTAAGGCATGTGCTACTTTAAACTTTTGGTGAGTATCACCGAGAGATACTAACATAAAAAAAAATAAGAAAAAAGTTCTATGGTCTGAGAATAAATCTTTTATAGGTCTCAAAATGCTATTTGTAGGGCGCTATATAGTAGACAACAAAGATATAGTAGAATATTTACATATGAAACAGAATAATGTGAGACAGGGGCGTTATTAAATTTTATTTAAGTACGAGGGGTTTATTTATTGGACAATCCTTGTACACATATCTAGCAATCTTCTACAATCCTTGACAATGCCTTCTTTCATAATCATCTACAATCCTCCAGAATCCTCCACAATTATCTACAATCTTTCACAATGATCTGAAATCTTCCCACAATCTTTAACAATCTTTATTAAAATTTTGTACAATCTTTCACAATCTTTTTGACAATATTCCACAATCCTTTGATTCTCACAATTCTTGTACACTCTTTTTTCAATAAATAAAACCCTCGACTAAGTACGTTGTAGGCATTCTGATTGTACGACTGGTGCCAATATACCTTCACACTCACCAGAAAAAAATGTTTGCTGCTAAATTTATGTTTTTATATTTGTGGCGTCTACTATAAAAGTAGCGACAGAAGGATTTTTTTTTATATTTGGATAAAATAGATTCAAAAGGATAAAAAAACAGTTGGTTAAAAGAACTTGGTCTTTCAAAAATAATTATAAAAAATAAAAATAATTTTTATCCAATACATACAGATAATAAGACAATTACCAGCCTTATTTTAAATAGATAAACTCAATAATAAATCCCGCGTGACTTTTACTTTATTGAGTGGATAATTATTTATTTTACCCACTCAACTGTCACTTGTCAAATTATTTTCTTGTAAATGTGATTAAAATTTTTAATAAAAATATGAATTCCTAAGCTATTTATTGGATAAAACCTTGTATGGCACTCATGGGTAAACCGATATAGCCCTCTCGAAAATTAACCTGCTTGGCTGACGCCTCGCAGGTTAATTTTCTCATGGGCAATATCTTACTTTACCCACTAGTACCATAAATAACTATTATTCAGAAAAAGAGCATTATTTATCACACTACCAACTTGCCGATTAAAAAATAAATAAATAAAATTAGCGCGATTTTTCTGGTTCGTTTCTTTTTTACTCATTTGACTGGGTTAACTTTCCTACGCGTAAACATTCAATAAAAACCGACGAGGTGTAAAATCGCTTTGGCCTACGGGCGTAAATAAA
This sequence comes from Brachypterus glaber, assembly GCA_958510825.1. Classification (NCBI taxonomy): domain Eukaryota; kingdom Metazoa; phylum Arthropoda; class Insecta; order Coleoptera; family Kateretidae; genus Brachypterus; species Brachypterus glaber. Next base: position 1,743,792 of record OY294052.1, read on the forward strand.
ATGATAAAATTTCTTTGAGGGTAACTTATTGAAAATATCTGGGTATAGATTCTATACCTAATATATTACGGAACTAAACTGAATATTTTTAAAATAAAAAAAAAACTGGGTTTCGTGCTAAAGTCTTAAGGGTTCTTAAGTTAAGTTCTTAAGAATATACATCACGGTGGTGATGCACTAGTCATTTTTTTTTTATTAAATCTTTTTATTAATTTTACTCACTAACTATTTACGCCATTTAATGGCGTTCTGACTTAAGTCACGGGAAATTATTTTGGGTTTATTACACCTAGTTAATTATTAAATAGGGACATACATGTAAATTGGCTGTGATCATGTTTGCATTTTCCATCTCTGTTTCCATATCCAGCATATCGGTGGGAAAAAATTGCTGTAATAAAAAAAATACTATTAGTTTGTAGCATTTTTTTGTTTCAAAGGGATAAAATTAATGGATTTATCATAAGCACGTATGGAAACGTTCAAGTATTACGTAACGCTCCTAGGGGTGGGGGGGGGGGGGGTTGTGGGTCATTTTGGAGTGTTACGCCCATGTTAATGCTATAGGAAAATATGGGGGTCCAAAATAATCAAAATTTGCGTTACGTAATACTTGAACTTTCCCTATGGGCTTTTGGCTGTAGTAAAGGCAAAATAACAATGCCAAAATAAAATTTAATAGTTCGATATAAAAATTACAAGCTCGTAAAAATTATAGGGTTTTCGATTTCAATTAATTTACAGCCAATAAAAGAAACGATTCGTTTTTAAATTATCTATGTTGCTATTGCCGTAAATTCAGCAATTATTGACTTATTAATTGCTGAATTTTATTATTATTATTGCATATAATTTATAACTGGAACTTAAGCCTGAGCCCGTGCAGTAAGTACGCCTTCGCCATTTTTCAAATAATTTTTTTTGTCTATTAACACATTGACTTTAGTCCCATTAGAATAGTCAAGAAAAAATATTTACTTAATCTTTTCTATTTATCATGGTTAGAACGCCCTTAGAGTAAAAATTTATATAGACGACCCTAAGTGGTACCTACTTTTAGGGCCCTAAAAACCCTAAAATCACGTAATTATCGATAAAATTCGTATAAAACCAGCCCTAGTATTTGTAATTTTATAAAATTTAAAAGCCTTGATATCTATACCCACCCCCCCAAATAGGGGGGGGGGGAGTATCCAAAATTTAAAATCTCTAGAGCCTTTAATAACGCGAGAACCGGGGTATGAAGTGTATGAATTTTGGTACAATTTGCGTTACGTAATATATGGACAGCCTCTTATTAAATTAAAAAATAAAAAATATCGTTTTTGTTGTGTGATATAAACATCCAAATTTGAAGTTTTTATCTCATTCCGTTCAAAAGTTACGGGGGGTGTGCCATTTAAAAGAAAAACCCTGTATAGCCGAGAAATTGATGGTCCAAATTCGAAATATTTATCGAGCGTTCTCGAGTTATTGTGGTCACAAATTTCCCGGACAGACAGACAAGTGTTTTTTTACCTTTTACCACAAACAGGGGCTTTTACGCCAATAAAATACTTTTGATACTAATCTAGAAATTTAAAATTGTTTTATTTTTGGGTTTATTTATTAAAAATATACATTTTCCTGACTTTTCCCCGATCTCCCTAATCTGTGGGCACCTTGTAGTTACGCCACTGTCTACATGATATTTTATTGAATTTTCAGTTTTCAGAATTTCAGTCTGAAAATATACAAGCGTCGCCATCTAGTGTCAATGACGTGATATTCAAATTTCGTCCTTCATGAAACTTCCGCAGTAAATGAAATTTAAAGTATCCTCACGCTAGATGTCGCTAGCATCGCGAATTATCCTTTTTCCTAACATTCATATACTATTGTCCTTTAGAAAATTCAGTCATTAGTTTACCGAAAAAAAAATTAAGAAAATTACATTTAAAATATATTTTGTATCATTTTTGAATTATTCTTTTTGTTTTTGTTTTTTTTTTTTTGTAAAAGAATCGTAATTTTTATCATTATGATTGCTATTCTATGAAGGTATGGAAATGACAACAGAACCTTTATTGAGGACAACAAACTGATTTTCAAAACAATAACAAATCCACGTGTTCTTGTTTATAAATGAATAGGTTTATCACGGTGCTTGTTGGGGCGAAAAACACTTTATCCACGGCCGTGATTAATAGGTCTATTAATCACGGGTCTGTAAAAATTATCCGTTTAAAATTTAAAACAGACGTGGATAAAGTATAGTATTATACTCGCGTATAATAGCTATTATACGCTCGTTGAATAATATACTACTAAAGTTAACCCCTCCCCCGCCTAAGAGTGTGGCTGAAAAAGAAATCTGCTTTGATAAAAAGGTGTCCCCCTTGATATTAAGCTGAGTACCAAATTTGAAAAACCTAACTCTTACGGTTTCTGAGATATCGACTTGTAACACTTTGAATGGACCACCCGGTATCTACTATTCCATTCCGCTGGCACGACGTGGAAAAATAGTTATTTATGGTACTAGTGGGTAAAGTAAGATATTGCCCATGAAAAAATTAACCTGCGAGGCGTCAGCCAAGCAGGTTAATTTTCGAGAGGGCAATATCGGTTTACCCATGAGTGCCATACAAGGTTTTATCCAATAAATAGCTTAGGAATTCATATTTTTATTAAAAATTTTAATGACATTTACAAGAAAATAATTTGACAAGTGACAGTTGAGTGGGTAAAATAAATAATTATCCACTCAATCAAGTAAAAGCCACGCGGGGGTTATTATGGCAGACTAACATCTCTACTCTAAATTTCTCTACTCCCTAACATCCCTACTCCATAACATCCCTACTCCACAACAACTCTACTCCGTAACATCTCTACTCCGTAACAACTCTACTCCACACTATAGACACTCGATTAGCCACTTGTCTTAACTCAAAAGAATATATGTCATGCTAAGTCACTGTCAAAAATGAATTCAGTTTATTAATTACTAACATATTAGTGCATGTTAAGAGTACGCGGTCATTGTTGCTTTTAGAATAATTCATTTATGATTGTTCTAGATTTACATTTAAAGATAAGCGTTTTTTAGGAAAAAAATAAAATATTCTAGAAGAAGAAGATTCTTTGTTCTTTGAACTGCTCATTTATTATTAAGTGGCTAATAAAGTGCATATAGTATGGAGTAGAGTTGTTACGGAGTAGAGATGTTATGGAGTAGAGATGTTACGGAGTAGAGTTGTTATGGAGTAGGGATGTTATGGAGTAGGGATGTTAGGGAGTAGAGAAATTTAGAGTAGAGATGTTAGTCTGCCGTTATTATTGAGTTTATCTATCTAAAATAAAGCTGGTAATTGTCTTATTATCAGTATGTATTGGATAAAACCTCTTTTCTAGACTACTTTTTTTTTTGGTTTCAAACGTGCGTTACGTATGGCCCCAAAATAGTATCTGGGCAAGAATATGACGCGTCATGAAGTAGTAAAAAATATAACAATAATAATATTGGAATATATTTGCAATTTTGGCGAAGGCGCGTACATGCAATACACATACAGCGTGGAAATTTCAAATTCAGTTATAAATTATACTTAATATGTTATATTATATTTTGGGATACGGAACACTAAAAAGTATACTGAAAACACATACATACCTCTGGATTATGGAAGAATTCGTATTTCCTAAAATCCTTACGGAATATAAACTTGAATTGAGCGTGCCTGGAATAGCTTCGCATATCCCGGAATGCGGTCAAAATGTATTCGTGATCTTCCAATAAACGTTCTGAAAAAATAAATATATTTCAGAAAAAAAATTTCAGGTGTTCAATTTTCATTTTTTTTTTTGCTAAAAAATGCGACTTTGTTAGGTTTTTTTTTTGAAATTTTTATTTACATCATTTAAAATTAGTTTAATTACTATGAAATCATTCATTAAACAAAAATGTTTGATTTTTTAAAGAAAATTTGACAAAAAATTTTGAAAAAAATAATAAATATATGGTCGAATGGAAAATGTTCTTTAAAATTAAAATAATGTATCACACGACTTCCCTTTGCATTTAAAAAATCCCCCCTTGTCTCACTGCGCCTCCGTTGTGCCCCCTAAACATATCAATAATATAGCAAACAGATATTTGGGTTATTTCAAGCTGATATCTTAAGCGGTTCAAAAGTTGAAGGGGGGAGAACTTGACACGCATTGTATAATATCGACACTCCCAAGCAACAAGGACGTAACTCAAGTTAGACCCATTTTGAGATATACTCATAGGTAAACGTCTTGAAAAAAGACACACATGGTGGTACTACTCAGATTTCTCCACAGGCCATTTTGACCAAAAGTTTACCTAAAAACACCAAAGTAAAAAATTTTAAACTTGAATATTATCAGAAACAAACAATAAATAAACAATAAATACTTATACAGTTAAATAGAGAATTTTATAAGCTTTCAAATGACGTATCGCATGGCTTCCTTTTCCACTTCAATCATTTACCCACCCTTAAATAACAAAAAAAATATTTTAGAAATTTAGCTGTCGTGAAAAATAACAATATATGAGTTACGGCTTTGTTGCTTGGGGGTATCGATATGATTGAAAATGCTCGACGTATACTGTAAAAAAATATTAAATAAATTTTACCGCATTCTAAGTCATTATTACCCACACATTTCTGGATATACCGGATGACACAAATCCAATGTACACCCCTCTTAATTTCTGTATTTTTAAAGAAAAAATTTTGTGTGCAGATTCCAAAAATGTAAGGCTTTAGGAAGTCGCACTTAAAATATGAAAGTTGGCAGCACTTCCGGTAAAACCGGAAGTAGCAAAATGTGGATTTATATGTAAAAAGTTGAGATTCCTTAAGTACATTATAGGTAGAAAATTTCAAAATTTTATCTTAAGAAATACAGAAGTTAAGGGGGTGTACATTGGATCTGTGACACCCGGTATAACACCAAAATTTAAAATTAAATAACAATCTTCCCACGATAAGTGGAAAGTTCAAGAGTTAATAGATTTGTGGAAAAGCAGTAAAAGCTCAACCATTAGTTTTTATCGAGGTTTTTATTAAACTGTGCTCAACTAGAACAGTAATATACGTTTTTCAAATCAACTAGATGTTTTCCTTTAATTTCTTCTATATACATGTGTACAAAATGATTTTTGACTGGCTACACTTCTTTTAAGGAGTGATGTTAGTTTCATGTAGTTATTTTAATTTGACCAGGGACGTGCAAAATGGGCGGGCCTTATCACTTATTTGCCCTAAACTTCTTCTCCTTTACTTTTTAGTAGTTTTATTATTATAATATAGTTATGATGGTAAAAATAGATAAAAAAGGTACTCTTGTTGTAATACCGTAGAATTAACTCTCGGATTAACCGTTTTCGAGAAAAATGCAATTGAGGATAAATTAAAAAAAAAACAAACCCAGCCAAACTTTTTATGTACTATGGTCCTTTAAAAAGGTGTATTTTTGCAAAATGGTATTTATTTTTTATTTATAATACATAATATGTAAATATTGTTTATAACAAACAAAATAATTATGGTCCTTGTTAAGGAAATACTTTTTATATACTGATTCTTTTTAAAATACAGAATTAAGCATTAGTTTTCCATCAGAAAATTTCAAAAACATGAGAAATAAATCTTGAAAAAATAAACAAAAGGCAGTATTGCTTTGTACAACAAAAAGCATAAAACAAAAGATAAAAGCTTTGTTGACATTTGGGAAATTGGTATTACTCTACTTCTCGCAGCTCCACAGGCTGTGACTCCTTTGCTACCATTCACAGCAGAGGAGTATTATGCGTTTACTTTGGACCTTAAAAAAAGGAAAATTTTGTCCAAAATTAAACCTTTTTGTACCAAAGTGCGCTGTTATATATCAACTTTTAAGAATGCCCGTCTGTGCAACCTTGTCCGACAAAAATTTTCTGGCAATACCGTTGTCAGACGCCCTAAACGGTTGGTCCCAACAAAAAAAAAACGCCCCGATACCGATAATTTTCTTATGTAAGACGTTGTCTGACTGGACATAAAGAACACATATACAAAGTCTCAACGGTGAGGTAATAAAAAAAGTTCTACTGGACGTGGGCTCCCAGACTAATGCTAAACGTAATTTTTTCAGAAAAAAATACCTTCATTTAAAGAGTCGATCAAACTAAATTTGCAAAATATCCATTTAAAAACAAAAAAGTTACGGAGACGCCACTTAAAAATTAGAAATATCCCACTACAAGTTAATGAAGTTTAACTTAAAACTTCACAAGTAAAAGACTACTTGCAACTGCGAGGAGTATACCATAGAGTGCGAATCATATATCTTCACGGGTTGTTGTTTCGAGGTTTAGTTTAAAGATAAAATCTAGGTCGGGATTCAATGGAGCTCTCTACAACTAGAATTATGAAACAAAAGACGTCTACCCTATCTCTATCTCATTTGTGCTACATTTTCCAGCCAACCAAATAAATACTGTATTTGTTTTTCATACAACAAATACACTATTTATTTGGTTTGCCGGAAAGTGTAGCACTAAGCGGCACGAACGAACATAGCTAATGTGGATCTGTAGAATAAGATAATTCTACTAAAATTTAGATGGCGCCAGTAATTTCTTCAATAAAAATAATACTCTTCGCCCGGCCAAGTAAATATTGTATTTGTTCAACAAAGAACAAATACAGAATTTGTTTGGTTGGCTGGAAGTGGGAGTGTATGTATGTCTTCTATCCTTTTTGGGTAGAACTTTTTTCCCTGCCTAATCTAACGGGAGAAATCGCCAAAAGACGTCTACCCTATCTCTATCTCATTTGTGCTACACTTTCCAGCCAACCAAATAAATACTGTATTTGTTTTTCATACAACAAATACAGTATTTATTTGGTTTGCCGGAAAGTGTAGCACTAAGCGGCACGAACGAACAATGTGGATCTGTAGAATAAGATAATTCTACTAAAATTTAGATGGCGCCAGTAATTTCTTCAATAAAAATAATACTCTTCGCCCGGCCAAGTAAATATTGTATTTGTTCAACAAAGAACAAATACAGAATTTGTTTGGTTGGGTGGAAGTGGGAGTGTATGTATGTCTTCTATCCTTTTTGGGTAGAACTTTTGTCCCTGCCTAATCTAACGGGAGAAATCGCCATTACTACTCGACTACTTGATGGATGTGGTCCACGTCGAGTTCGAAAATAAAATATGTTACCCTAAGAATAGGTCGTCATTTTTCATATTTTGGTGTTTCAAAAGCCCAGGTTTAGATAATATTTTAACGCAGAAGCCTGAATGATATTTTTTTAATTAAAGGCGTTTTTTTGGATTTTAGATCTTTTTCTACACCTAAATATTCCCTGGCGCGGCCCTGCTCTTAGATATTGAGGGCTAATCTCTATAGAGACTAAGTCTTTAAACAAAAAGCCACATTTACTCAAAATCTCATCAAGTGACAAAAATTTTTACTGACATTTAATGCCATTAGCTAAATTTCATACGAAACTAACCTTAAAAAATAATTATCCTTCAAGATTAATTTTTAAATGAAATTCACTATGTAAATAAATATATAAAAATTGTTATAACCTAGAATTATGAATGAAAACAATCCACCGCCAGGACTTAAAGTGGTAAATAGTAAATAAAAAACTTTTAAATATTATTAATTATAATAATTATTATGGTCTGTTTCATCAAGCCCAGTAAATATTTTCAAAACAGATTCGAATATTGGATGTGCGAATATACTGCGTAGTTTATTTTATAAAACATAACTATATTCTATACACAAACATATACTATTCAAATCTGTTGTAAAAATACTTACTGTGCGATTTTTAATTTACTCTCTTGATTGATAGACCATAGTAATGTTATTGGCATGTCTGACATAATATTTAAGATAAGAATATTAAATAAAAGGAAAGTCTCAAGTTCAAATTCTGGATGTGGAAAAAACGTTTTTATTTATTACCCTTATCTCAAATATTATATCCGAAATGCTAATAATCTCATTACTATTACAATTAATATTAAAAAAAACTTAAAAAAAAATATTATTACTTTTATTATTATTATTATTATTATTATTATTTTAGATTTTAAGCTTTCACGGCCATTAAGATATAAAGAACTTTCACTTTCGGGTTTAGACCGTGTTAATGGATTTTCACTTTCCGACGTTTCGTCTCTTACTACTACTACTAGTGTCAGGCGCCGCAATGGGATCCCCATTATCACCCCCTGCGGCCAATGCTTTCATGGAATACTTCGAGAAAAAAGCTATTGAGTCATTTCCATTAAAACCTAAAATTTGGCGCAGATACGTAGACGATGTCTATGCTATTTGGCCCCATGGCATGGAAAGCCTTCAAGGTTTTCTAAATCACCTCAATTCCCAACATAAATCTATACGGTTTACGATGGAAATTGAGATAACGGATCACTTCCCTTTTTGGACGTTTTGGTTTACAAAACGGAAAATGGCTCAATAGGACACTCGGTATACAGGAAGAAAACCCACACTGACAGATACCTAAACGCATTTTCACATCACCATCCCTCTCAAAAACGCTCGGTAGTTAATTCACTTGTTCATAGGGCTTTCATGATTTCAGACAAGAATTCCCTAGACACAGAACTCCTTAAACTAACCAAAGCCTTGACCATGAACGGTTATACCAAAAAAGACATTAATAAGACCATATACAAATACAGAAATCCCAGACCCAAACAACAGGACAATAGTGACAATGACAGACAGACACAAGTTATACTTCCCTATGTAAGCGGTATCACGGATAAAATAGGTAAACTTTTGAAGAAGTCAAATATTAAGCCTATATTTCGGTCCAACCAAAAATTAGGTCAATGTTTGACTTCAACAAAAGACAAAATACCCCTGAGTTCAGAAGGCGTATATAAAATACCCTGCTCCTGTGGTACGGTTTACATAGGTGAAACTAAGAGAAAAATTTCTACAAGACTTCAAGAGCATGAGCGCAATATAAGAAAGAAACAAATTTCCTTATCGGCAGTAGCCGAACATGTACATGAAACAGGTCATAAAATCAATTTGTCTGAAACAAAACAAATATTAACAGAAAACAGAAAAATGCCAAGGAAGATACGGGAATCGATAGAAATCATCAAGCATCCTAACAATATCAATCGGGACACTGGTTACCACTTACCTGCAATATGGAAGTCTTTGATAGGAAAAAGCTCGTCACGGGTGAATAACCACAACTCGTCATAAATAGTGACACAAGTTGATTCGAAACTTAGTTTCAGATTAATCCCTGAAGATGTCTCTGGTAGTAAGAGACGAAACGTCGGAAAGTGAAAATCCATTAACACGGTCTAAACCCGAAAGTGAAAGTTCTTTATATTATTATTATTATTATTATTATTATTATTATTATTATTATGATTATTTATTTACTGACTAACTATATATTATAATTTTAGTATGTATTTACACCAGATGAAGTAAGAACCCTGGAAGAATGCGAATCTGAGAGCTTTTACCAACGGTGTCTACCACTTCAGTTTATTTTTGGATTTGGTACTTATTACGGAATACGATCAGGTTTGCATTTTATTGTTTTACTTAACAGATACAAAGAAAAACAGTAAAGTAATAAATACCAATGGTGGCGATATAAATAAAAAATGAGTGCATGCATCGCTTAAAATAAAAGTAAAAACTTCAGCTTTTACACAGGATGTCAATAAAATCTTCTGTCAAATGGAAACTCCCATATACTAGACTTGATTTTGAGTCAATTTAACCTAAATTATCTTAATCCAAAAATGCATTTTAAAGATTGCACCACGTCATTTTTTTTAAATGGCAGGAGTTTTCTGATACCCTGTATATTTTTCTGAAATTAAATCCTGCCTTACTGTTTCAGGGCATTTATCAGCGAACAGACGTTTTGGAGCAATTCCAAAGGTAACTCTAGCCGTAATATTGGGTTATTTTCTTGGAAAACTGTCCTATGTACGAACATGTGAGGAAAAACTAATGCAGCTCCCAAACAGTCCACTAGGTCAAATGATAAGAGAAAAACGAAGAGGGTACTAGTAGGGACACTAGATTATTTAAGGGGTTATAAACCTTCTGGCTCGGGAAAATTATTGGAAAGTTCGGAAAATTGTGGAAACCATGGCCCTTGCCCCGAAACGATTTTTTGCGGTGACCACGATTTCTCAAAAACCGGTCAATCTGAAATGTTTAGGTGTGGTTCCTAATTACAACAGCTTGTTTGTGAACGAAGGGATTTTTATTTGAACGAAAATTTCTACTTTTTTCGGCCGGAAAAGTCAATATTTGGAACATCAAAAATCGTTTTTTTGGGAAAATCATCGCCATTTTCATATTTTTTTTGCGAAACACTTCATTCATGAACTAGATATTGTAATTAGGAATAACACCTAAAAATGTCAGATTAATCGGTAAATTGGTTTTCGAGAAATCGTGGTCATCGCAAAAAAACGGCGTTTCGGGGCAAGGGTCATGGTTTTCACAATTTTCCGAATTTTCTAATAAAAAAATTTTCACAAACAAATCAAAATATATTGTTTGATATTTTGTAGGTCGTTCGAATAAAGTTGTGATTACATAACTGAAAAAAATCAATAAAAACCCTTAATTTTCCCGAGCCAGAAGATATATAACCCCTTAAGTCTAGTTCACTTTCCACTTGTCTAGTGTCCTTAGGTACTAGAAGAATTTCCTTCTGATTAAATAATTTCATAAATAATTTTAAAATATTAATTTATTTGTGAATTATTTCAAATACTTGACTATAACAATATTTATATAATTATCTATTAAATTTTTTTTATAAGTTGTGTTTTTTTTATTTTTTAATTGATTACAAAGTACCACAAAAAAAATCAGTTTTTTAGGAACCAGACTATATTTGTTCTACGTATTTAGGGGCGCTGAAAACGAATATGGCAATAAAAAAATTCTTGACCCTCAAAATCTTGAGATATAGCACACAATGGTTTTTTTGAATGCATTCGGGGCAAAAAAATAAATCCGCAAGAATTCATCAAATTTTTTTTATGAAAATATGCCATTACTTGCAGATTTTAAATATCTAGTTAATTTTTTACAGGGCCTCAAATTCCAAATATGGCAATTTTTTCGCGTTTTTTGAATTATATTATTAAAAATTTTATATAAAAAATACAGATGCAGCCAAAAATTTATACATGTAATACTTTTCATGAAAAATGAATGGCAAAGGCGTTAAATTGCAATAATAATAAAAAACATCCTACACAGAAAAAAAAAGGATTCTTTGAACTAAGTACACGTGCTTTTCATTGAAGGGCATTTATTTTGGTTTAAAGGAAAGCTAGCCTTGAAACAAGAGAATTTGGTTTTGAACATATCGTGTCCTTGGTTTAATGAATCTTTTTTTTGTGTATGAAGGGGCATAGTGGAATTGAAACACTGTACCAGCTATACGTAATAGTAAATAGTTTTTCAATTTTCATTTAATAGATTCTATCTATTGTAATCCAATCACATTAAAATTGTCCTTTTCTAAAATATAAATTACGTTCTGAACATATTGAATTCTCTTTAATCCCTCGGAGATTACAATTCGTTTTATTTCAGTTAAATTCCACTGTCTGGAATTATTCCACTGGAATATCAAAATATTTGCCGAGGTATTAAAAAATTCATAACTGCTCCGGAAAAATCTCATTGCTGAATAAAAGCGAATTTAATAAAATATTAATTAGTTTTTAGAAATGGTTTTTAATATTGAATGTATCAAGAAAAATCGGAGAAATACACGGTGTATTTTTATTAGGGTTAGTAAGGTGTAATTTGACATTAGAAAATATGACAAAAAGTTCCTACAAACATATGTCTAAAAATTCGTTGTAAGGGAGCTAAGCCCCTATGAAAGTGGCTAAAAAATTCGGCGTTTATTTAATAACTCAGGAACCCTTTGAGATATATCACGAAGTTTTACAAGTAAACTATTTCTGATAAGACCCATCTTCATATGTTGTTTTCATGTATTTATTTTAACTAGAGGCGTGCGAAACGGGGGGCCTTATCAATTTCTTGTCCCAAAAACCGCTTTTAAAGGTAGATACTATGACCCTTTAAAGATGGTGCATTTTTAGGACACCATATGGGATTGATTTTTGGAAGTACCTGTGTATCAGATTTTTTTCTTATTTTTGATGTACATCTTACAGTAAGTTACTTACCCAATCCAAAATCGGTCCAATGTTCGATAAGACTCCAGTGTATACTTTTTGAGGCCCGATTTTTTACAGTTAGTAACTGACATAAGTCGCTGGTACACAAGTTTCTTTCCACAACTACGGACTGGAAACTTCCATCGTCATTGTAGAATACTAGTTCCTCCTGAAACAATCACAAAAGTTTCTTAATTGCAAATTATAGTTTTTGTTTTGTGATATACACCCTGATTTATTAGCCGCTCTGCAATAACAAGTAGATTTAATTTCCTGAAGAAATGTTCATATAAACGTAGGTCCTATCTTTCTTCGTTCAAAAGTTTTAAAATTTTAAGTTAAAAAAGAACGTAGTAGCCATGATTTAGAAAAACCAAATTTGGTAACTATCATTTTAAATAATCACCTTTCAAAAATAGTTTGTCTATGTCAATGGTCAGCGCTACATTTAGATTAGATAAAGAAAGAAGTTCTACAGCGGAAGACGAAAGTTTAATTATTATTTTTCGCAGAAACGAACCATCTCACATAAAATTATAATTTTGTAATAATTATTTATACATATGTAAGAATTTCAAATTTGAAAATTTGTGGGATGGTTCCTTTCTGCATAAAGCCATCCAGTTTTCAATCATCTATGCATGCATTAAATCGTCATTCACATGTCCAAGGGTTAATTGGTCAACTGACACAATAATTAAATACATCAACCTTACTATTATTCGAAGGACATTTATAGATTATAGAATTTAAACTGATAAGCCAAATTTAAAGATAATTTTTTTAAATACGGGATAACCTTTTACTTGTGCAATTTTTTAAAGAAAATAGCTAAAAGAAGGATATCGTCTTAAATGAGAGTCCAAACTCCATAATCGTACTGAAACTTAAGAACGATACCCTCCTTTGGCATTTTTTGCCGAAAAATAGATTTTTTAGAAAGGCCGGGTATAGACGTACATGTAGTACATCTAGTGGTTCGCCCCTCTGTCTGTCCAACTAAATCATAACTTCAGAACGCTTTGAACTAAAGGCTTTATTACAAAAATTGGTACATAGGTTTCTTATCAAAAGTTCTCAGATCGGTTTCTTTTTGGAAAAAATATAAATTGGGTATAGAAACTTTTTTTGAAATGTTTGATTTAAATAATTTTGTTTAATTACCTCTTTTTCATTAGTGGTAGCGTCTTTATTCTCCCCATCGTTACTCTGATTGTCAAGGCCTTCCTGAAGACGTTCATATCGTGAAGATTCTGAACACACACATTTCATTATCGGAAAACGACACCACGCTGTAATAAAAAAAAACAATAAGAATATTTATATATTGGATTCGGTTTCAGTATTCTCAAAATACACATTTTTATTAAAATTCATTAAAATTCACGAAATTTTGACGGCATATTGGATCCGGCATTTTGAATTTTTAATTTTCAATAATAGATTTAGTTTTTGCATGTCCGAAAACCCCTAGATACTAATTTTTATCAAAATCCATTATTCGGCATATTTTTCCGCCATAATAATAAAAAAGTCACGTGACTATCGTGTGCTCTTTTCCCCTTATATAAGGGCTTATCTCAAAATGACACTTATACATAAAGTGACATTGGCAAATCAATAGACATGTCAGTATTTTGAGATAAGCCCCTTTGTAAGGACTTTTCGAATACGGGCTTGAATCTAACGACTCCCGGTAAATAATTCAATGGCGATTTCTCCCGTTAGATTAGACAGGGACAAAAGTTCTACCCAAAAAGGATAGAAGACATACATACACTCCTACTTCCACCCAACCAAACAAATTCTGTATTTGTTCTTTGTTGAACAAATACAATATTTACTTGGCCGGGCGAAAAGTGTAATTATATTTATTTTATTAAAGAAATTACTGGCGCCATCTAAATGTTAGTAGAATTATCTTATTAGGTATTAGGTATATTCGTTCGTGCCGCTTAGTGCTACACTTTCCGGCCAACCAAATAAATACTGTATTTGTTGTATGAAAAACAAATACAGTATTTATTTGGTTGGCTGAAAAGTGTAGCACAAATGAGATAGAGATAGGGTAGACGTCTTTTGTTTCATAATTGTAGTTGTAAAGAGCTCCATTGTTTCAAATTAAATACAATAATAATAAAATAAAGATATAAAAACAAAACATTTTTTATTTGTCTAATTATCTTTTTAATTATTTGTTATTGTAGGTGTTTACGAGTTAAAAATAAAAGGTAAATGTTTTGATTAAAATAAAAATAGTTGGGATCAAAAACAGTTTTATCTTTGTGAAAGAATGTTCCACCTGTTGACAGTAACACTGTAAAAGTGATAATTTAAATTATCACAGATAAATAATAGCAGACAAAACAAAATATTATGTACATGTATAATATATATATATTTTTTTTAAATAACATAGTTTACTTAGTTTTTTAAGAATATTTTATATATTAAAATGTTTATATTTTAAGTTTATTGTAAATTTATAATGTTAGGTATGGTTATATGTATAGTAAACGTTTTCAATTAAAAATAGGTTTTTAGGGTACCCCATTTCACCACCTTTTTGGGGCTTCTAGCACCCAAAGAAACCGGATAAAAGTGACTCCCCTTCAACAAACAATTCGTCCCTGAAGAGGTTAAAGAGCATTAAACGTAATATATTTCACGGTTTTAAGTCCAAACAAATCTAAATCTTATTACATGTAATATACTATAAAGTATCATAATACATATAGTAATAATAATATAATAATAGTATACAATATGTATATTGTTAATGTTGCTTTCTACTTCCTGCGAAGGTTGTCACGCAATGCCATTATGTTATATGAGAAATTTAGGTAAAAATACCATCCAACAAAAGGAAGCAACCATTTGACTACATGAGCCAAGGGAACCAATCCACGACAATAAAAAATTAATTAAACATTAATTATCAAAACCACTCTGGCTATATTTTAATTTGTATTTTAATTGAAGATTTTTTGAAAATTTAAAGTATTAACTGTCGACTTTGTAAATATTTCGACTATTTTTTTTCTCAAAATTAATGGAGAGCCCCTAGCACAAGCCAGAAGCTTATTTGGGGCTCAGAGCCCCGGGCTCTCCCTGATAAAACGCTATATTAAATATGTAAATAAATAAATAAATAAATAAATAAATATCAAGCAAGGTTCCGAAAACAGCGCATCAAATAGGTCTAAAATCAACTTAAATGGTCTCGGCAAGTTTTTGAGTGTAGAACCGAGTGTAGAACAGTGTTATTAACATTCATCGGCGAATTTCTAGTGCTCGCATAGGCGCCGCGTCGATTCTAGCGTTGACGCGAGGTTTTAAATATTTACATTTTTATTTTCTTCGAAAAACACCGATATATATACATATTTATAGTTAATATGTATAGTCAATATTGTTGTGTGTAACAAATTAATCGTCAAATGTTTCGATTTAGTGACCTTTATAAAAATTTCCCTCATAATTCGGCAAAATTATTCCGTAAGCCTATGTTTCTGTGTTTATTTTCAACGTTGATGAGTCATAACTGAGTTTATTCCGATTACTGGTTATTAATATTAAAAAATCCTTTAGTATAATGACCTTAAGGTTCACTATACCGAATGAATGAACATATAATATTCATGCATTCATTCATGAACACATATCTTAAATGTATAACGTAAATAGTAATTAAAATAGTATAGCATAATAATAATTACTCGATTTAATAAATATATATATATATGAAATATAATAATAATAATAATAATTATTATTATTATTGCAATTATTTTTTTACATAAATTAGTCGTAGTAGTTGCCATGGGAAAAGAGCCACTTTCGGCGAGTTTTCCAATGAACAAGAGCGCCAAAAAAGGTATTTTGAAACAAATCCATAATAATATTTTTCTTGAGTTGAAAAATCAATTTTTAAGTAAATTTTTAGGTTAATTTTGACAGTTTTCATTTGTTTTTGACGGTGTTTTAAAGTTGTACTTTGAGAATCCCGTTTGCGTGTCACAAAATTAACTTCGTGAAACGCAAATAGAAAAAAACAAATATTTTATTATAGTATCATTCATAAAAAAAAAATATTCCACTTGAACTTGAATTTATTTTATGCAGTGTCAGACTGGAAAGCCCAAGGCTACTGAGATTTCTGGCCTATTAAATTTTATTTTATTCCTTTCGAAAATAAAAATTTTCAGTCAAAATTTGGCGCCCCTACCAAAACAAAAACAAAACACCCTTAGAAAAAAGCTTTGTCCCTGAGCGTTTCTACAAAATTTGGCGCCCCTACCAAAACAAAAGAAAAAACAAGAAAAAGCTTTGTCCCTGAACTTTTGTAGAAAATTTGAAAATTTGGCGGCGCGCCCACCTTGAAAAAATAATACGGCGCGCCCTGGGCGTTTCTACAAAATTTGGCGCCCACCTTGACGCCCCTACCAAATAAAATAAAAAAATATCCCCCGATAAAAACGTTTTTTCCTTAAAAAGTTTGACGCCCCTCGCCCAAGGGGGCCCCCAAAAGTGGGGGGAGATTTTTTCTCACTAAAAGTCCGAACTGATTTTATGTCAGATAGACTGATAAAAATGATTTTTAACCTAAAATGCAATAATTTAACTTACGATAATTTTTGAGTTTATGCTTGTGCATTTTCAAAATTTAAATAGTCCACAAAACAAAACACAAAATACACAGCACACCACGTTAACTAAACACCTCTACAAAATTAAAACAAAACAAATTCGAAAAGGAACGTCAATTGAACTCAATTAAAGGAGTCACTCGGTCAGTAAAAAATCTCGTTGAAAAAATACTTGGTTTTAATCGCACATTTTTTTATTAGTAATTCATTATAATAAATTATAAATAATTACACAGGCCCACAAAACAAAAAAAGATGTCTGTACTGGGATTGATACTCACCTGTTCTTATATTTTGGGATGCTGAACCCGGATCTGTTAAAAAAAAGGAACTTCATGGGCTTATTTTTTTGCTACACCGAATGCTACATAAGAATAGGTGGGTCTCAACCCCAGCACAGACAACTTTTTTCTGTGGGCCTGTGTTATTATAAGCGAGGGCCGAAAATTTATTGGTAACTGCGTCATTTATGGATAACGCCGATGTACAGTTATTAAAAGATCTCGTCATTTAAATTTATTGAGATTCAGACAGTGGTGTACACTAGCCAGCAAAAAAAAACCATCATCGAATGACCCTATGTTCATTAAAATGAATTATGTTTTTTTCAAAGATTACCAAAAACCATTCCATCCAAAAACTTCAGGAACCTATGGTCCAAAAAGTCTTTAGCTCCAAACGTTCTCGAGTTATCGTGGTAACAAATTTTCCCGGACGTCAAGAAATAAAGCGATAACCAGCTCATCGACTATTACTTTGATAGAAAAGAAACTGAGAAATCCTTACAAAAAAAATGATTGATGATATCTGTGGCTTGGTTCTAAAAGGGCCAATGTCAAAAATGTTGAACGGATACACTAAGTCGAACATTGGCCGTTTTAGCAGTTTAACAGAAATGTTTATTGAAAACACACGTCGGTCCTTGTTGCTTAAAGTCTACATTTATCTCACAAGCACTGACATTGACTTTTTTAGGTTATATAGATCTTAGTTCGGCGGTATGACTTAAAATACGGAAAAAGTGACATTGACCCTTTTAGAACCAAGCCACAGATAAAATCTGCCATTCATTTGGCAAATACTTCAAAGAATGTGTTTTTTCAGGATGTGTTTTGAAACACATATTTCTTTCTTATTTCAAAAAAAACTTATTAGGGAAGTCACCGACTTTATCATTTACCTTACGCTTTATATTTTTTATGGTTGTTTGGCGCCAAACAAATCCAATTTATTTACATCAAGTACGTAAAAAATACATAAAAATTATCTTATCTGAGAAAAAAAATAAACATTTTTATGTATTGGGCGTATTAGTCCATCAATTAATTGCTTTTTATTAAACAAATGTTTGCAAAGTTAGCAAAACAATTTAACCGTATACTCAGTGTAGAGGCAAGTCGCCTAATTTCGGATACCATTTACAATTTATACAATATTTAATAGGTAACTTAATTATCTTTATTCAAAAACCCGTGCTCTTCATTCAAGGTCATTGACTTTGGTTCAAAGAAATGGTAGCCTTGAAACAAGAGAATATGGATTTGAATATATCAAAAGGCACGTGTCCTTGATTCAAGGTGAAGTTTAACCATAGTGTACTAGAAAAACACTATGGTTAAACTTAAATTACATTTTATTGTGACATTTATAACAATTTTTTATTTTTTTTAAACCCGTCTATTAAAGGCTTGTTTTTGCAGAAATAACGAGCACAATAATTATTATGCTGTTATATAAATAGGGAAAATTAATTAAAATCTAAAACAATACAAAAACCTAATTAATTTTCATTAGCAACAGTTTATGTTGATATTTGCGTAATAAAAACACGCATTTTTATGCTCGATATAAAAGCTGATTGACATAATCGAAAAAGAAGGCAATAAATTGATTTATGCGCAAACATTAACCCAGTTTTTTTCTAAACGTAAACACTTTTATTTTCTATGAAATATTGCAACCCATTTGTAACTTGAATGAAAAATTTGAATTTGCCCATTTACATCAAATCATAATTAATTATAACAAAAAGTTATGATATTTTTGTAGGATTAATCTGTACGAAAAGTAGGATTTTTTGCACCAGTAAAATAGTCGACGTTAATTGGTTGATTGATACTGAAACTACTGTCATTTGAACTCAAATTTTATTTATTTTTTTTAATACATATTTAAACTGGATATTATTTTTTTTGTGTGGCTGAGTTATAGGCGTCTTAAGGCTATAAATCCCACAATCCAACCACTTTTCCATATCGATACCACCAAGACATAAACAGCAGATGATATGTGGGGCGCCCCAGAATAGAAAGAAAACATTCACATGGTAAGCGAACAATTTTATCTTTCGTTTCAAACTTGTTTTCTTTCGAAAGCCCTAGGGCTTACAACTATTTTCTGTGTTTAAAGTATTAAATAAATTCTGTAATAGGTCCCGCAATAACTTACAAGGTGCGTCGCTACTTCCAAATCTGTTGCTAGACTTTCTGTAAAACTGAACGACTTCCTAAAGACTCTCTACAATTTTAAAAGACACTCTTGAATTCCTAAAGATTTTCTTAACTGTCTAACGATTTCCTGTACATCCTACGATTTCTCAGATACTTTGAGGATAATTTAGTAAATCTTCGCATTCCCAATTTTTTTTTTAAAACTAGTTTGAACTTTCTTTGACTTACTAAGACCTCCGACGATTTCCTAAGACTTTCAACGTTCTTAAAGATCCCCTAGGAACTCCCAAGACTTTTTTGCCAAGTTTTTTCTCTATGATAAATCTATTTCTCTATAATAATTATTAGACACTTATTAGACACTTAAGTGTCTCGAGACTCTCTGTATTGTATTGGAATGTTGATGGACTTTTTTTGTGTTTGACTAATACATTTTTGAAGTCATTTAAAGGCTCTTGTATTTAAGCGGGTGAAAATTTTATGGGGTTGGCAGCCAAAAGAAATTATTATTTTACGACTTTAGACCTATGCCGCCACCACAAAAACACAATAAAGGTGACTCGAACGATCGATCGTAAACGACTAATGAAAAATAACGCAATCCTAAGCAAAAATCCAGTGGCGGACTGGGTACTTATGTTATTAAAACCCGCGCCATCAAGGGGTGGACGAACGACCAAAAGAAGGCGAATCGTTCATAGCGGGCTCCCGAAATGTTTAAAGGGGCGCGTGAAACGGCCAAAGGGGGGCCGCAAAATAAATACTTTTTCTCTATAAAATCAATAGAGCCCCTTTAATTTTTATGCGGGGTCTCCCAATTCTTTTTATGAATGTCCAAATGCTAGGAAATCATTAAAGAGCCTTTCTGATATACTACAAATACATTTTTTTACTATTTTTCAAATTATAGTGATATTTTATGAAAAAGTCCAAACCAAACCAAAATATCTTTTGTGCAAGTTGAATTATTTGATGATTTTGTTCTGACATATCAAACCAAAATTGTTAATAAATCAACTTACATCAGGGATAAAACTGTTGGCAATTTATTTTTCGTGACTGATTTTACAGGATGCGTGACAGTGTCACGGTGACACTCTAATCATTAAACATATATGTACACATAGGACGACTCTGAAATGTGAAATTGCTCCAGCATTTAGTCAGTATTAATTACTGTAATTAAATTACATATAATTGATTACTAGCGCATACAATTGTTGTAATTATACACAGAAAAAAGTAATATTAAACTCCTGGAGCAATTATTTCTATATACCTGATTTGTTTAACTAAGGACAACCAAACTTGAATGTAAAGAAACTGTATACGATAAATAATATGAATGGCAAAGAAATCAATTCTTATTACATAAAGAGACCTCTTTTTTCAGTGTAATAATTTCAAATTTTACAGGACTTTTATTTAGAAATATGTTTTTCTACGACTGCTTTAGAATGTAAGCAAATACACACACTTTTCAAACACAGAATGAATCCATTCTAGCTCTATATACGGTATGAATATTCCGTATCAAGTGTTAGAATAAGCACATGTAGTGCCATTTCTTGTTTATAAAACTAAAAAAAAACTGTAGCAAAATTCGCAAAAATATATGTATTTTACCATGAAATATTTAATAATTTAATGCAATTTTGCAAGTTTTGCGTTAAAATTGCATAAAGTTTATTAGTTTTTCTTAATATTTGACCAGTTTTTTATCAATTTATTTCAAAAAATTAAAACTGCTCCATCTATTGTTAAATATTTAAACCTGATATCTGTCACAACAATCTGACATAACCTTCAATTTTTGCATTATAATTTGTAAATATGTGCTAAAACTAAATAAAATCTTTTTTAAGTACTGATTTGATAAAATTATTAAATAACATTAATTGCTTTATTTAAAAATATGTGTTTTGTGGCATTTGCAATGTCGAGTTACAAAAAACATTGTTTTTAACCTTGTCCGCAGTTTAAAGCCATACAGTGTTTCATATTTACAGTCGAAGAAAAAGTATAGTCTACAACACGTATGGAATATACTATTTTTCTTAAAACATATCCATTTTGTGAAGCCTTTATACAACGTAACAGATTTTTAAGTCTATAAAACCTCTTAACATAATCAAATAATTTTCTAAAAGAGGCAATTTAAAGAAAAGCAAAATGCTATTTCCGCCTCCCAGCTTAAATAAAAATCTAACAGGCGTGTAGGTTTTAAAATGGTTTTTTAAATTAATTTACCTTTGATATTTTTCCACTCATGCTACTATTTCACACAAAATAAATTAAGAGGAGAAACATAGCTCAGGGGCGTACGAAAGGGGGAAGGGGACGAAGGAACCTCCCCCATCCTCTCTCTAGAAAAGTTAGAAAATCTGGATTATATTTTAAAAGTATCAAATGCAAAGGTAGGTTTTTTTAGTTATCGAAATTTCTGCTGCGGGTAAAGCTTTCTTCAGAGGCAAGGGCTTTATTTGTCAGAAGTAAAGCTTTTTTTTAGACGTGAGGACCTCTATTTTTAGTCTTCAATTTTTTAATGTTGTAAAATTTAGTTTTATTATTTGGGAAATTTTGGCAGCCTTCCCTCCAAACGATGTTTCTTCGGTACGACCCTGACAAAACCTAAAGAACTACCTCATGCTTCAGCGTTTAACGGAGTGAGCGTCTTCACCATTATTTTAAATTTGGTTTTTAACCTATGATTATTTGCAACACCCTGTTGCCACGTGGCACGTTGTGCAACATGTCCAAACCTCAAATATAAATACTTTTAAATTAACCCGTCATTACGGTCGCAACATTTTGATTGCCGCGAAGGTTGCATTTTCCATTTAAAATATTAATTGAAACCACAGAACACTATGATTGAAACTGTTAAACGTTTGTTTCCTCAATCGATTTTATGAATGAAATATATGGGTGAGTATTTTTTTCAACTAGCATAATATCGGTTTCAACCAATAAAAAACACGGCACAACCATAGCAACGGGATATTTTCGTCTCGAATATACCACAAAAAATCGAAACAATTAACGTCAAATTAATTATTATTAATTATTTATTTAAACTACTTTTAGAGATTTAAATTGTTAAAATTTTTTTTCAAAAAATAGTCCTGCAAATACACCTCCAGATTCGGTATATTTTCGATTGAAAATTTCAGATATATCGAAAATATACCTCTATGTCGGTGTATTACATATGAGTATGTGATAATGGAGTATGCGACGAAATGACCCCACCCTACCAAAAATCAAATTTTAACCACATAGGACCACACAGACTCACATAAAACCTGTTTTACTTACCGAGTTGAACCACGTAAAACTCGGTTTTAGTCGGTTAGTGAAACAGCTTTTATGTGGTTTGGAATTTTACTACAGAACATAGGCAGCTTATGTTTTAAAATGAAAGTTTAATATTTTTATGTGTAGCTGGTATATAAAAGGTAGGTAAGAACGTATTTTCAAACGTTACTCTTACTTTCCTTATTTTCTTCGATTTTTTTTGCTTTTTGGGAAATATAGGTAACAGGTGATTCTTTAATTTTTTTTTTAATTTTTAAATTTCTCGAAAATGTGACATTGACCTGCCATAACTCAAAAACTTTTAAACCTAGAGAACTGCGGTTTTCGCCATTAAAAAAATCATATTTTTTTTATTAAACCGCATTAATTTAGTTTCGATAGTTTTTGTATTTTCAAGATGGCGGCAAAAAAGTCCAAACCATGTAAGGTTTTTCACCGAACAAATAAAATTAAAATATATAAACTGCAAACTCCGTTAAGCGGTCCAAAGTACGGTAAAACTTATAGCGCAACCGGAACCCGGGAAAAAAAAGTTTTTATACGATTAAATCATGCAAAATTATCATGTCTGAATTTTGGCCAGGTATGAATTTTGACCCGGATCATACATAATTATACATGATTATGCATAACCTTAGATAAAATTTTGCATAATTATACTTAGTTAATTATGCATAATCATACAAAAACGTTGTCATGCATGGCCAGATATGGTGCGCCTTCGCCAAAATTAAAAATGTTATGCATGATCTTACAATTAGGCATATGTCTATGTATACTCATACAATGTTTATGCATAATTATGTCATAATTATGCAAATATCCATACATAATAATGTATAATTATGTATGATAATACCGGGTCACAAAATTCATACATGGAAAGAAAATCCAGACATGATCATACATAATTTTGCATAATTTTACGTAAAATTACACCTAATTATGTATGATCATACAAACAAAAAATAAATAAAACTACAGATAATACCTGCCTATTAAAGTTTATTATAATCTAATCAATTGATTTTAGAATTGAATCAATTTATTATAAAGTATAAGTTTTAAGGTCAGTTTAATTATTTATGTTCAAGTTAACAACAATAATTTTGATACATTTGTCACAATGGATGTCAGTTACCTAGCAACAAGTAAAGATATACAGATCATCCATCCGTTTTGTATACACTCCAGAGTAGAATTTTTATCCTCTTATGGCGAGCTGCCCCATTCTCGGATGAACTCGGGATCAAACGTTCCACGTTTAGGGCGCCAGTTGCGACTTAGTAGTAGTAAATTTTTGGGTTGGCCAAAGCCGGACAACTAGGCCATTTCTGGTCCTTTTTGTCACCCCAGGCAATCCCAGCCATTTACTAATTTGAGTCCTCCTTGAACCTGCCCATTCTTTCAATAAAGGTCAGGATAATGGCCCAGGGGAGGTCTCTTAGTTCCTGTTGGTTGAGTCTTTGAGTTTCAAAGACTTGCAACCTGATCATGTCGTATCTGACACCGTCGGCTAAGTAATGAGAGGATTTTTCATCCTCTCCGCACTCTGGGCATAGCGGACTCTCTAGAATCCGCGACTTACTATTTAGTTAAGTAAAAGGTATACAGGGGGTGTGTTGGAGATACAAATTATACTTCGAAATGTTTAGAATTATATATAACGCAATTTGGTCCATTTTTTTTTTTATTTTGGACAAAATGTTTTCTTTTTTCGGGGTCCCAAGTAAACGTATAATACTTTTTATATGAAGCTGCAAGGAGTATATGAGGTTGTTTGTTATGGGGGAAATTTTAAAGCGCCACTATGGCACACATTTGCCAACGATGAAACAGTGTTTTCGTTGGCGTAGGTTATGAACCGCTTGCGAAGTTACAACGAGCCTTGCATTGCACAATATACAGGGTTATTCAGAAATAGGTTCGATAATTTTGCTGGGGTGACTCTACATTAGAAAATATGAAAAATGTTCCTATAAAGGTTGGTCCGGAAATGAGCCATAAGTGAGCTACGACCCTCCTAAGGGTAGGGGAGATGTGGGAGAGTTCGATCCGTGAATTTTTCTAGTTTATTATTGGTTGCTCAATATTAAAGGTCACAGATATTGTTTACCTTTACTTTCGAAAGTAAAAAAGATCGGCATATCTCTTTTCATGTATTAAACAATGTTTAAGCTATAAAATGTCAAGTTTTTCTCATAGCTTCCTTACGTCTTTGGACATGTGTTTTCATAGGAACATTTTCATATTTCTTGTTGCAAAAACACCCCTTAACATTTAAGATCCAAGTAATTCACTTGAAATACATCTATTTAATAATCATTCTATTCTATATTATTTCTATTTTTTGGCATTCTTTTAAATAATTGGTCTGATCGCGACATGTAAAAAAAGACTACCCTGCTGAAAATGACGGGTCTGGGTGGGTATAAATGGTGCATAAACCGGCCTTGAGCGGATGAAATTCACCCGCTCAAGTCCGGTCTATGCAACATTCATACCCGCGCAGTCCCGTCATTTTCAATAGGGTAATCTTATATTTAGGCCACTTTTACCACGTTTTAAACAAATTAAAATTTTTCAATATTGTTATTACATTTCCGCGGCAAAGAGTCCTGTATTGCACAGCAGTTGGTAACCATGCATATGCAACAGTAAACAACCTACTCTTTGCTTTGTTGACGTTCTTGTTTATTTTATGGCTGAAACGATCTTTTCAAGAGATAATTACTTTTAGTTTAGCTGTACCACAATAACAGAACAAACAACATTATTAATTATACATACTGTAAGAAATAAAGTAAAATTAATTAACCAGAATACACGCATCTTTACGATTTATTCGTCTAGACCAGACGCGTCTGGTTATTGGTACTAAAATATTGTTTTCTAACTGAACACAATAGTTAGAAGTGATCTATTTTTTTACAGTAAAAAAATGAGTTCATTGTTGTAAGCCGTAAAAAAAAGTTAGTTAGCAAAACCACCACGGCAGCACTCTTTAACTTTGATGACAGCCATACTTCAAACTTGTTTGTTTATTATGTAAACAGGTGGTTGACTCGAGATGCTGTGCAAAAACCTTGTGTGAAACTGATTAAAAATGATTGAAGAAGAATATATGGTTTATACACCTACAAATCTCTCCGAAATTGCAAATGCTACATTAGACAAGTTACCATCGAAATCGCAAAAAGTGTACGATTTAGCCTACGAAAAAAATTTTAAATGAGCTAAGGAAGGTTTAAGTTTATTTCGAAAGGGTTTTATTGGCCTAGTTACCGGGCTCCGCTTCGCGTCGTCCGTAAATTCTACAGACTGGTAAAAAAAAGCTTCACTTTTCCTCTTGTTAAAACAATATGTTTTATTCGATTGCAACTAAAAGCGCCACTTTTTGTATGATAAACCTGTACGAAAAGTTTAATTTTTTGGCCAAAAAGTAAAATAGTCGGGTGGCAATCTCTGTAATCGCCCTAAAAACAGTATTTTTCATCCTTGTATCATGAACTAATTAAATACAAACAGAAAAAAAAGATTCTTTGAACCAAGGACACATATTCTCTTGTTTCAAGACAAGCATTTCTTTGAACCAAAGTCAATATCCTTAAATGAAAACTGTGGATCTTAATTTAAAAACCCGTGCTCTTCATTCAAGAACACTGACTTTCGTTTAAAGAAATGCTAGCCTTGAAACAAGAGAATATGGCTTTAAACATATCGAAAGACACGTGTCCTTGGTTCAAGGAATCCTTTTTTCTGTGCAGGTATTTAGAAATGCAACAAACCAACAATAATACAATAGTGGTTATTGTATTTTGCGGTATGTTTATCTTCCGTTTATCGGGTAGAATGCTCCGCTTTTCCTATTTGAAAATCAATACAACTTGAAACTGAAATTACATGACATTCAGTACACGTGTATGCAGTGCCGGACCGAACCAGCCAAGGCTCCGGGGAAACTCTATTTTCCAGGCCCCCACTTTTTCAAAACATTATTTCACACAATTTTAATTTTGATTTTAAAATTCTGAGATATTTATCGTTTACGTGACTTCCAAAAAAATGCCTGTGGCGCCAATTAGCTAATTTTATAAAAATTTTAAAATTTTTAGAAAATCTAAATATTTTATAAAATGATGAAAAAATATTTTTATCCAATACATACAGATAATAAGACAATTACCAGCTTTATTTTAAATAGATAAACTCAATAATAACCCCCGAGTGGCTTTTACTTTATTGAGTGGATAATTATTTATTTTACCCACTCAACTGTCACTTGTCTAATTATTTTCTTGTAAATGTCATTAAAATGTTTAAAAAAAATATGAATTCCTAAGCTATTTATTGGATAAAACCTTGTATGGCACTCATGGGTAAACCGATATTGCCCTCTCGAAAATGAACCTGCTTGGCTGACGCCTCGCAGCTTAATTTTCTCATGGGCAATGTCTTACTTTTCCCACTAGTACCATAAATAACTATTAAAACGACTTTAATGAGGAAAGTTTTTGGAGTGGGCCGCCGAGAATTTCTTGCCGCAAATTTGTAGTTACGCCACTGCAACACTTTTCCTTGCGCAAAAAATGTAAATGGTTTTTACGAAAGTCTACTTTTTGTTGCTGGAAAAATAATAAAATGCATCATAAAATTATTATTTACGCATCAAAAATGCATAAAAATTTTATTTAGGCAAAATGCGATAAGTCTGCCATGCAAATACAAACATAAATACGTAATTTAAATATTTTTATGTTTAACCATGAATACTCTGTCGCTTACATTGTTCAATGGAGATTTCTCCCGTTAGATTAAATAGGGACAAAAGTTCTACCCAAAAAGGATAGAAGACATACATACACTCCCACTTCCACCCAACCAAACAAATTCTGTATTTGTTCTTTGTTGAACAAATACAATATTTACTTGGCCGGGCGAAAAGTGTAAAGAAATTACTGGCGCCATCTAAGTTTTAGTAGAATTATCTTATTCTACAGATTCACATTAGCTATGTTCGTTCATGCCGCTCACTGTTACACCTTCCGGCCAGCCAAATACTGTATTTGTTGTGTGAAAAACAAATACAGTATTTATTTGGTTGGCTGGAAAGTGTAGCACAAATGAGATAGAGATAGGGTAGACGTCTTTTGTTTCATAATTCTAGTTGTAGAGAGCTCCATTAGGATAAAAAGCAACTTTTCATGTGCTACTTTTCAAAAGTAACGTTTTCAAAAGTAACTTTTGGCTTGGAATGAATTTCTTTCAAAGAAAAACTTTATCTTCAATCATTACTTTTTCAAAATTACACATGCTCACAGAAAATAAGAAAAGTCAATTAATCATAATTGTAGTGTAGTTAAGAGTAATTTAAGTTTTTTTAATTTTTTGTGGGCCTGTGTTATCTCGTAAAAAAAACTTAAATGGTCTTAGATTAAGTGGTTTGGAAAGAAAATGCAAAATCCCGATGATATACCACAAAGAGCTCCTGAGTTATTGATAAAAATTGTATTTTTGAATCCTTATTGTGAAGGGGAGTAGATCCCTTACAATCCGTTTTTGGAAATATGTTTATATGAACTTTTTGTCATATTTTGTCATGTAGGTTTGCCCGAATGCCCCGTAATAAGGGTAAATAGGTAAACATATTTATTATGAAAAACGTAAATTTATAATAAATACGTTACATTTCTTCAAATATAATCCATAATCAATGTGTTGTCGTTGTATGGAACCGTTTTCAATAAATAAAAATACATTTATTTTTAACTTTGTAAGAAGTCAACATGTTTACTACAAATATTCGGTAGGAAGATCTACTTGCTATAAAGAAAGACTCTCGGAAAGACTACGTTTTTTTTAACACGAAATTTAATTTTTATTTTTTTATTTATCGTAAGATGATTAAAAAATAGATTGATGGAATATTTAAATAAATAATCATATAAAAAAAATATATACATAGAAAAAACGGATTCCTTGAACCAAGGACACGTGTCTTTGGATATGTTCAAAGCCATATTCTCTTGATTCAAGGCTGGCATTTTATTGAACCAAAGTCAATGTCCTTGAATAAAGAGAGCGGTTTTTTATTCCAAAACCCGTGCTCTTCATTCAAAGACATTGACTTTGGTTTAAGAAAATGCCAGCCTTGAAACAAAAGAATATGGCTTTGAACATATACAAAGACACGTGTCCTTGGTTCAAGGAATCCATTTTTTCTATGTAAGGATATTTTGTGTCCACCATCCAGAGAATGAAGTCAGACTCTCCAGAGAAGGCGGCAAGACCATCCAAGGTAAGGGTAACCGCGCCTGTTTGCAGTTTGCAACATAGTAAGCTGGATGAGGTTAAAAGCCCGGGAGCAGAAACGCATAAAAAAGTCGTTCACTGAAAGTTTATGAATTGTTTGCGCGCCGAAAAGCATTAAATAGCAGCGTTGCCGCTAGCTATTTGTGAAATGTGAAATTGTGAAATTGTGAAATGCAAAGAAGACTATAGGAAGTGGCATGTAGGAGGATAAGCCTCCACCTCGTGGTGGTAATACAAGTCAATGTTCTTGAATCAAAAATACGGGTTTTTGAATAAAGATCCCCGCTCTTTATCCAAAGACACTAACTTTGGTTCAGAGAAATGCTAGCCTTAAAACAAGAGAATATGGCTATAAAAATATCGAAAGACACGTGTCCTTGGTTTAGAAATTTGTTTTTTTTTCTGTGCAGGAATGAATCATTTCCAAAGATAAACCAGGAGATTTGGCATCTTTGGTGAACGATTGTGCGCAATACACATGGCGGGAGCCGCCACGCCGTACTATTGAAAATCGATTTGGACGTCTCGGCACAACACGCCGCCTCGTCCCGTGCCGCCCCAGGCGGAGGAAGCAAGTGCAAACAAACGAGCGGGCCCTACGCTGAAAAATATGCCGCATGAACACCACGTTGTTGATGTTTGTGTCTGTCCGACAGAACAGGTGCTAGTTATTGTATAACATGTTTTTCTTTTATTAACTTTTACTTATTTTTACAATCTGTCCGAAGACAATAAGTTAATAACATGACACAGTAAGATTGTCATGTAGAAAGGTTTTACAGTAAAAAGTTTCTTTAATAGTAGGTATATTAAAGTACTGGTTTCAACACCTGTTTTTAGCGCTAAAAACGTGTTATGAAACGAGTGCTTTATACTATTTTTTCTATTTTGCTCTAAAATAAAAAAAAAACTTATAAAATGATGACCGATTTGGGGATTTTTGTTTTGGGTTGGCATTACAATATTTGCAGATTAAAATTTCTAGCTATATTTTGATATATTTTATAGTCAGCCCTTCTCTTTTTCACTGCAAGTAACCAAGTCACAATTTTAACACTATAAAAATTAACTTAAAACACAAAAACTAACCTTAAAATCGGTGTTTGGACATTTGCACGGAAAAGGCCAAGCGATATTCTTTTGTCCTGTCTTGCCAACCCAAAAGAAAAAAGTACTAACCTCTTATAAGCCTATAAGACACGCAAAATGCGTATGATTATGAGCTTATAAGAGTCGGCAAATAGAAAAAAGTATGCTTTTGACATTTTCTCGGCGTTTTATGATATACTAAACCTGAATTTCAATAACAGGTGTGTAATAATAAATAAAAAAGCAAAAAATGCATTAGTTACTAAGATGGTGGCTTGGTCAGTCGAATTTGGATCACCCTGTACACTTTCCTTTCTAAAAAATGTTAACTTTATTTACCAAAGATTGTAGGTACCTATTATTAAGGGCATATCCACAGGCTCGCATAACATAAGAATGCGATGCCCTGATTGGCTTGTATCTTGTAAGCCAATCACAGTACCGTATTCTTATGTACTATGTTGTTATGCGAGCTTGTGGATATGCCTTAAATTATTGCAAACGGAAAAATGCTTAACAGATTAAAATTTAATGTATTTCTTGGCGACAGCTACACAGACATGATATAAGTAACAACATACCTAGTAATCAAAATAATTTTTCACACGCATAATATAAAAACGCAAGACAGTAGTATTTCCTAGAAAAAATAAAAAGATTATAATAAAAAATATGTAGATAAATACGTATTTCTTTAATTTTGCTTATCTGCAGTAATCGGCGAATTTCCAGTACTCCATAGGCGCCCCATCGACTCTAGCGTTGACGCGAGGTTTTAAATATTTACATTTTTATTTCTTTTTATCTAGATGATCAAAATTTGCGTTACGTAATACTTGAACGTTCCCTTAAGGGCTAATAGTTTAACAATGGCGCATTGCCTTACATTGATACAAAGCAGGCCGCAAATAGGGTCAGGTGGTTTACAACCCCTCTACTCAACGAGGCAAGTGACAGCCTAATAAACTCCATTTTGGCACGGACTGTTTGGGGCAAGTCGTTGCCAACTATTCCTTAAACAAAACAGGAAAACAAGAAAAATTTATTATAATTTCGAGAGTTTTCTAACTAAAATGGGACAAATGAAAAACAATGAAAAAATTGGAAAACAATGACAAAAAGGTTTTAGAAATGCAGATTTTTACACTGAAAAAAAAAAGATATGGTTGAGACAATAGTTAAATAAGGGACAACTACTTTTTTGGTTATGTTGTTGCCCTTACCTGATTTCTGGTCGCAGCAACCAGAATAATAGTTGGTAGCTTGTATACAATACAAGGAAAGCTCCTACAAGTTATTCAACAAAATTTTATAAATAAACAAAATTAAATTCGCAAAATATAATTTACGTTATATAATGGAAGTTCTGTGAAATTATAAGTTTGTTCCTTTGAAAAGCCCACGTTTAATATCACAGCCCTGCAAATTTAACTTTTTCTGCTTCATGGATGAGAATATACGATTTTGGACTTTTTTCTGCTTCATGGATGAAAATATATAATTTTGGATAATATGAGCATGCTGATTTCGAATCTGACCTTAGTTTTTTTCCATCACGTCAGAATTTTGCGCAAATGAAAAGTCCAAACCAAAAAGAAACATATATAAATATTTTTGATTACATGGTAGGAAATAGAAGTTTAAGCCCTTTACAATGGTTTATTACGTAATTTTTATTATAATTTATCAATAGGTAGGTATACTTTTTCTTACACCGCGCCATCTATTTTTTTTAACCTACAAAAACAAAATTCTATTTTAAAAGTTATAGGCAAAAAACATTCTATATTAGATACTAAATTATACATTAAATAAGAATTTGTTTTTGGTTTGTTAAAAAATACATATTTATAGATGGCGCTGTGACAGAAAGGGATATTTATATATACAATTAATTTATTACAATGGGTTATGTAATAAATCATTATAGAGTGATAATAGTTATTTATGGTACTAGTGGGTAAAGTAAGATATTGCCCATGAGAAAATTAACTGCGAGGCGTCAGCCAAGCAGGTTAATTTTCGAAAGGGCAATATCGGTTTACCCATGAGTGCCATACAAGGTTTTATCCAATAAATAGCTTAGGAATTCATATTTTTATTAAAAATTTTAATGACATTTACAAGAAAATAATTTGACAAGTGACAGTTGAGTGGGTAAAATAAATAATTATCCACTCAATAAAGTAAAAGCCATGCGGGGGTTATTATTGAGTTTATCTATTTAAAATAAAGCTGGTAATTGTCACATTATCTGTATGTATTCGATAAATACTATTTTCAACCTTGCAAGAAAAAATTATTTATTTTAAACCTTTGTTTTTTTAATGGAGCTCTCTACAACTAGAATTATGAAACAAAAGACGTCTACCCTATCTTATTTGTGCTACACTTTCCAGCCAACCAAATAAATACTGTATTTGTTTTTCATACAACAAATACAGTATTTATTTGGTTTGCCGGAAAGTGTAGCACTAAGCGGCACGAACGAACATAGCTAATGTGGATCTGTAGAATAATACTACTAAAATTTAGATGGCGTCAGTAATTTCTTCAATAAAAATAATACTCTTCGCCCGGCCAAGTAAATATTGTATTTGTTCAACAAAGAACAAATACAGAATTTGTTTGGTTGGGTGGAAGTGGGAGTGTATGTATGTCTTCTATCCTTTTTGGGTAGAACTTTTGTCCCTGTCTAAT
Source organism: Brachypterus glaber (assembly GCA_958510825.1). Taxonomy (NCBI): domain Eukaryota; kingdom Metazoa; phylum Arthropoda; class Insecta; order Coleoptera; family Kateretidae; genus Brachypterus; species Brachypterus glaber. The sequence continues at coordinate 1,776,567 of OY294052.1, forward strand.
CTAACGGGAGAAATCGCCATTGCGAAAAATCCTGGCGTGATGGAAACAAAACTAAGTACAGCATCGGAATCAACATAGCCGAATTATCCAAAATCATACATTCGAATTATGAAGCAGGACCTTGCAGGACTGTATAATTTTCTATATTTTCAAGTTAGTTTGAAAAAGTTTTCCATTATAATTGAAATAAGTTCCTTTTTCCTTTCTTTTTGTTAGACCGCAGATAATCCCGATAATTTTTTTTTTATTTTACCAATTTTAGTAACAATTTCCATAACAGGTTATGTAAAAATTTACGTAACTCATTGCTGTATTTTTAAGTGTCACAACAGAAATTATGAAGAACATGATATAATATATACATATGTTGTGGAAATTTACACAATATATTCTGTAACATTTTATTTTACATGATTTAATACGAAATTTTACATAATATACTGACGCGAGTGTTTTTCCAGTTTTTCAGTTTTCACACCTTTTTTTCACTGTATAGCTATATAGGTATTACGAATAACGTTTTTAATTGAATAATTAGTAACAGACATTAAAAATTTAATTACTTTTAATTCACAATTTAATAGTAGGTTTTTTGCTCTAAGTATAGTAGTGAAGTCAGACTTCAAAAGTCTGATGCAATGGGAGGATTGGTGTAGTGGACTACCGCGTCGTACTTGACGAGTTTACTACCCAAAATAGCGTGAGTTCGATTCTCACCGGCGCCGATTTGCCTTTTTCAGTTAATTAATAATTGAAATTTGGCGAAGGCGTAAGTGAAGCGGGCACTCCCCTGATAACACACTTCATCCTAAGAAGGTTTTTTAATCGTTCCCTTGAAAAGGTTCTTAGCATAATGCTGTAAACATGCTAAGCATGTTCTTAAAAGGTGCACTGCTGTAGTAGCATAAGTGCTTCTACTCTAAAAATTCTTAGCATGATTAGAGTATTTTGCTAAGGATATTCCCAAAACATATTCTTAAAATATTCTAATGGAAGTATTTTTAGAATAATGCTATAGTGCACATGCTAAGCATGATTAGAGTATTTTGCTAAGAATATTCCCAAATACATATTCTTAAAATTTATTATTCCATCAATCTATTTTCTAATCATCGTACAGAGTACGATGATTAGAAAATAGATTGATGGAATAATAAATTAATATTTTTATAATTTTGTTTAAAATTAAAAATTTCTGTCCTTATTCTTAAAATATTCTAATGGGAATGTTTTTAGAATAGTAATATGGCGTTTATATTATTTTAATTTTATTAGGTTAGAATTACAAATATTCTTAAAATTACTGTTAATAACATAAGTTTTATCCTTAAGTAGTCGAAATGGATGTATTTTTAGACATAAAGTGATTTTATATAGTTTTAGATAAAAAATTAAAATTATTATTTTTTGAAATGATAATTTTTTGCTATTTTTTTCTCTAAATATTGGATTTTTCTGTGGCGCAGGATTTTTATGTCTGGTAGAAAGTTTGCTTTCACAGTAAAACTGCATATCGCATATGAATCTTACCTGATGGATGCTATATCTAAAGATTTTCATATACTTTAATTATTAGGTTTATCACAAAGACGTAAAAATTTTCGCCATGTCCAAATTTATGATATCAATCCATAAAAAGGATCGAGTATCATAAAATATATTTGAAAGAAAGAGAACAACTACATTAATGTAGAAATCTGAAACGCCTACCTACTTTGTTTGCGCATGTGCAATATTCAATATTAATACTTAAATGCATCAAATAAGAATATTTTAAGAAGCATGCCAAGAATATTCTTAAAAGTACATGTACCTACTTCTAAGAACATTCTTAACATGCTTCTTAAAACATTCTTATTTGATACAGAAGCTTATAAGAAGCTTCTTATGAACTCCCAGAATGATTAAAATGATATCCTTTGCATTTCTTTAATCGTTCTTAGAATATCCTGAGCAAAATAGATATGCTTCTAAGAAGCATGCCGTCCTTCCGGCTGTTTATTTTAAGAATCTTCTTAGAAGGCTTTTGTGCTATCAGGGTCCCTATAAAAACTGGTTCGAAAGTCAATTAGAGCCGGTGGTTCCCTCTACTACTAGCCCACACAAGTCCCGGATTTAGGGGATGCTTAATTAAGTAAAATAGTACGAGGTTAAACAAACATGTAATGTAAAATGTAAGTTAACATAGGGTTGTTAACATAAAAACCCACATATTAAAGAACAATGTTAAAAATAAGATGAAGCTGAAGTTTGCAACGTTTTTTTGCAACGAAAATTTAAATGGTATATTAAAGTACTAGTTTCATAACATAAGTTTTTAGCGCATGAGTACAAGTTTAGAAAACAAGCCGCTTGCGGCGTGTTTTCTAAAGTACTAGTGCGCTAAAAACTTATGTTATGGAATAAGTGCTTTAATATACTATTTGAAATTTCGATGCAAAAAAAACGTTGCAAACTTCAGCTTCATAAAATAAGCTGTTTCTGGCCCCTTGTGCAAACGTATGAAACATATCAATTCCTTCCACACCTTTTCTGTAATTTTAAAGGCCATGCCCCCCCCCCAGCGAAATATATTAGCATAGAAATATCTTCAAAATTATATTTTGGGCGAAAGCGCAATTTTTTTCCCTGTGGATGTCCCCCCCTTAAAGTGAAACAAATCCGCCCCTGGAATCGTGTTCAGCATGTCCAAATCTATATGAATTGGTATGTTTCATACGTTTTCACGAAGGGGCCAAAAACAGCCTATTTTTCACATTGTTCTTTTAATACTTTTTTCAATAAAAAAAAACGGCTCACAAAAAATAAACAGTTTCAATTACTCTTAAATAGACTATATTTAAAATACGTACAAAAATATAGCCTGTAATAGCAATGAACTTATTTTTTTTGTCGGCTCCGTAATTAATTAAAAATATGGCGAAGGCGCTAATATAAGAATCTTAGAATGAAGCTGAAGTTTGCAACGTTTTTTTTGCAACGAAAATTCAAATAGTATATTAAAGCACTTATTCCATAACACGTTTTTAGCGCACTAGTACTTTAGAAAACTCGCCGCAAGCGGGTTGTTTTCTAAACTTGTACTCGTGCGCTAAAAACGTATGTTATGAAACTAGTACTTCAATATACTCTTTGAATTTTCGTTGCAAAAAAACGGTGCAAACTTTAGCTTCATTTTCCGGACAACCCTTTATAGAAACTTTTTTTTCATATTTTTGGATGTAGAGTCACCTCTTAAATTTTTGCATACCAGTTACTGATCACCCTGTATAAGAAAATATGTCCAAATAATTCATTTTTGTTGAATTAAGATATTATTTTTATGAGTTTGTAGGTAAGTACTACTTACTAAGTAGGTAAACAGCAAATCGCGAGGCAAATCATTTTAATGATTTACTGTTTTTTGGCTATATAATTATTCTTATCGTTTTCTATTGTGCAATAAATTATAATTTATTAAGTATGATCTCATATTTTATGATGTGGAATACAGTTTGACTACCTACAACAATGTATAAAAGAATATTTTATTTTTCACTCCGCTCGTAGAAAAAATACTGTTCGTAACGCATGCGTAAAGAGGCTTTTCCACACTCGCATTGCAATCTAGTGCGAAAAAAGCCTCTTTCCACACTTGGTAGGAAAATATCTATTTTATTGGGTTGGCATTGCCAACTTGGCAACAGGACAAACGAAAAAAAGTCCAAACACATGCGTAAAGGGGCTTTTCCAGACTCGCACTGCAATCTAGTGCGGAAAAAGCCTCTTTCCACACTTGTTAGGACAATATCTATTTTATTGGGTTGGCATTGCCAACTTGGCAACAGGACAAACAAAAATCGTTTTTGAAATTAATTTTTGCTAAGAAAATTCAGGTTTTCCTACGATCTAGTTGTTAGTGCTTATTTTCCACCCGTTGCCATGACAGCGGTCGGAAAGTGACAGTCAGCTGATTTTACATATCTGCTGTCAAAAAACAAGTGAACGTCAAACACAAAACGTCAAATTAAAATTAATTTTTTCGTTTTTTTTTTGGATGTGTGTTAGGTGGTAGGGAAAATAGTATACGCACCTCGACGCAAACCTATTTTAGTGCACTTTTTTCACTCGATTATTTTACTCAGCTCCGCCTTGTATTTCCAGGGGACATACTGACTATATATCCCAGGGATATCCCGAAAGGACATCCCTTCGAGACGTCCCCGGGATGAACGACTGACATACCGTATATCCTTGGGATATACGGGTAGTATATCCTCAGGACATACCTTTTGGGTTATCCTTGGGATATACGACTAATGTACCGGGGACATGCGACATTAAAAGGACATTGGGAGGATATCCGGGGTTTTTATAAGTTTATAATTTTTTAAATGTTACGTCACATTTTTACTGACACCCACACCCCTCTTTAACGCAGCGTAACGTTTTCTAGCCCCCCTAGCGCGTTACGTAAAAGTCCAAACCAAGGGCGGATTTAGGGGGGGGGCATGGGAGCCCCCATGCCCCCCCCCAGCGAGATATAAGCATAGAAATACCTTCGAAATTATATTTTTGGCGAAATCGCAATTTTTTTCCTTACGGATGCCCCCCCCCCCCTTAAAGTGATATAAATCCGCCCCTGACTTGAACGCTCCCTAAATTAAATAATTTGATTTAGGTAAATTATTGTTTTTCTTTTTTATTTTTTTTTTATTTGATTTAAATTGCAAGTAGTCAATCAAAGACAAAAAAAAAACTAAAAAAAAAAATAAAAAAACTTACGATTGCCTCGATCATGTCTTGAAAAAACTCCGAAATCCATGCTGACGGGCTTATCTTTCCTGGTCAATTTTTAGGTATAATTATGCAGTTTTATTAATTATAAATACGAGTAAATTAAAGATTTTAATACAGTATTTGGTAATTAGCAATCTACACTAAAACACACACAGAAAACACAGTTTTTTCAGTACGAAACGACTAATTGAACTTAAACCGCTTCATTAAAACACTAAACTTTCACAAAATTAAAATAAAACATTGTTTTCAACACAAAATAAACTAAAACGCATCGGTTTCATCAAAATGTTTTTAGATGTAAACAAACCAGAATCGGTTTGTCAAAAATTATAACGCGAACTAGCGAATAAAATCGATAACAACATCCACGCACCGCGAATTTATTCGAACTGAAATTCGCAGAAAACAACACGCGAGACTCGTGCCGCGGTGTTGCCAATTTGGTCGGTTCATTGCCAAAGGATTTGCGTGTCTTGGAAGAATTCCGGGGACATGCGGAAGTCTGGACTAGAGATCAGGGCCGTACCATGATTTTTTTTAGGTGGGCTGACAGACTGACACACACTGGAAATTTTTAAGGTTTTTTAATTCAAAATTCCAGAAGATGGTCAATTTTGAATCGATCTTCCTAATTTTTTTTTTGTACTTTCATAACCTACTGCTACAAATTTGATTTGAGGCATAACAATTGAGTGCAATTTACAGGTAAAATCTCTACTTCTCGATATATTTTTAGGTTAGAAAGGTATTCATTTTAAAGTCATTTCACATTTTGGGTAGGTAAACTCTTAAGCGGCTTTTACAGTTCGGCGATTGACGCAGCGTTGTGTTGTTTTGCAAAGTTATAAAGTTTTATAACGTTGTTGGTTGTTTTTTTCAAACAATGAGTGCTAGTTTCGTTAAATTTTAAAGTCCCATTACGGGCAATGTATATACCGTGCGTTTAAATCAGCAGGAAATTCAAGAAATGAATACACACCCATTTATAATGACATAGCCTACAAATGCGCCGCCGGCAGCGCAAAACGCTGAACTGTAAACGGAAATAGCGGAGATCGCCGGCGAGATCTGATAGACAGAATGGTGGGGATATGCCGCCAGCGTCAAACGCTGAAGTGTAAAAGCGCCTTTAAGCTCATTAGAATGCTTTCAAAACCGCCCGAAATATTCTTCTCTGAAATAAATGACAATTTAACCTCTCAGCACTCAATTGTTATGCCTCAAATCAAATTTCTTTGCATTAGGTTATGAAAATATAAATCTTAACAAGTTATTAAAAAAAAATAGGAAGACCGATTCAAAATTGACCATCTTCTGGAATTTTGAAATAAAAAACCTTGAAAATTTCATTTGTTCACAGAATAAACGTAAAGAGCGAAATTCGGTACACATGCCTATCTCTGATGACAATACAATTTTATATAAAATTTACCCCCAACCTCCAAACCCCTAAAATTTAAAGGGACCCTTTTTTTATTTACCCACATCTTTTTAGATGTGAGACTTTTTATTTTAGCCATCAAAATTTTTGTCAGTCAAACATAAACAAATATACATGTAAGGATTACCATGCATTAAATAATACACAGGGCCGCCATTTGCATTTCGGCGCCCTGAAGCAAGCTTCTGGTTCGGCGCCCCTATTTGAAAAAAAGGTTATATCCTACAAATATTTGTCGACTAAAAACAGAAAAATAAGTTAATAGTAAACAAACATTTTTAAGAAAGATTTTATTTTTAAGTCATAGACAAAATTGTCTATGATTTAAGTGCAATAAAAAGAAGAAAATAAACTTTCAAGTAAATCAAACCCATCATTTTGTTACATTATACAATTTTATATGATATGAAAGCGAGATTTTCCTGTGTAAATCTCTTGTATAAAAAATCTCGCGACAAGATTTTATATCATATAAAATTGTATAATGTAACAAAAAGATAGGTTTGAATTTACTTGAAAGGTTATTTTCTTCTTTTTAGTACACTTAAATAAAAGCTTCTTCTTAAAAATGTTGTTTTTACTATTAATTTATTTAAAATATCCTATGACTTGTATAACCAACTTTTTTTTCTCCTGTTTCAACCCCATGCGGCCCCACCGTCCGACCCTGGTGTCAAGTATGTACCTATATCGGACCTTTTATGAAACTGGCAACGTTGTCTCATTGCGCAGTTTAACGTAGTACAATCCTGCAACAAATGGGTACGCTGAAACCTATATTCATTAGGCTTGTTCGAGATTCGAGATCAGAACTGTTCAGAACTGATTCTGACCAATGGAGGTTTAATCCTTATTACCATGTGACTTTAAATAACCAATAAACAGTAGTCCAGAACTGATTCTAGCGTATCCCGAACAAAGCTATTGGGTAGTATGTTGACTACTTAGCGGGGAAAAAGTCCCTCCGAGGGGGCCATTTCAGATTGTTTTAATTTACAACAATTACACTACAAAAATAGACTTTTTTTATTTGCTGGGGACCTTTTAGTTGATTCTGGATATATCTGATGCGCTGATTTCGAAAAAAATGCGAAAAATCTCATTTTTTTAATTTAAAAATCAAAAACAAATATAAAAGATATATTAAATCAGCAAAATCAGCAAAAGGACCCTTAAAAAAACACTGATAAAACACTGTACATTAGGACCTATACTAGAAGTAAATTTAAATACAGAAATAAATAAAATTGTTTGTTTATTTTTAAAACTTTTTAAAATATTAAAAATTCAAAAAAAAAGAAAAAATATTTAAGGTATAACTAGTTATAAATGCATAAAAATTAAAATGCTTATCTTTGGTTAAAAATAGCTGCTTGCAGAAAAAAGAAATCTACCAATTATCCAAGAAATCCAACCCAGTTCGTGGTACATTGCTCAAGTCCTCGCTTTCTATCTCTACTTTGATTAAATTATCATCCACATAGACAACTGGCTTTTTCTAAAACCAAAATATAATTAGAATCAAACTATTTTATAATCATCGTACAGTGATATTGGTACACTGTCAGTTTCGGGCTGCTGGCCCTCTTCAGTACCAAAAGTCACTCTGCACGCTGATTAAGAAAACGTTTTTAGACTTTATTCGCAAAATGAATATAGTCATTAGATTGATGTAGACTTGTGCGCCATCTATTGCTAGATGTAGACCCACTACATATATGTATATGTAAAAAATATATGCGTAATTTTACTTTTATAGTTTGACAAAATTTGGGTGGGGCTTAGCCCCCCTAAGTACCCCCCTTGTTACGCCTATGGTTGTTAGATACAGGTCAATACTCAGCCCTTCTCGGGTTTTCAAAACTGATTTTTTATGAATGAATAAAGCTCTAAAATTTCTCACTTACCTTAGGTTTTGGCTTCATTATTGGTTTCTCGACTATTTGTTCTTTTTCTGTCTCGAAAATGCTGAGATTTCTTTGGCTCTGTGTTTTAAAACTGAACGGTCCAGAATGTTCATCTCGATATGAGCAGTGATCATCATGTATCAATTTTACAGCATAATCAGTCTGTGATTTATCTTGTGCTTTTGCTAAATACTTTATAGATACTTCAGGTTTTATAATTGTTTCTGATAATAGTTGTTCTTTCTGTTTTTCTGATAAACTCGACCACAAATCTTCATAATTTGACTTAACCTCACCAAAATCTTCATAAATTCTTGTTGCTATCGGATTTATATTTTTAAAATATTCTTCAGCCACCGTTTGTAAAGACATTTTTTCTATAATTTTTAACTACATAACTGTTTACAAACAAACCTCGCCCATAGTTTAGTTCAAAAAAAAAACCCTAACTGAACATTATGAAAATGCAAGGTGAGTAAAAACGAGGTGCAATCAAACCTTAAACATTTGTGTGCCACAGTCCCCCGCGAGCGCGTGGCTAAAGAAACGTTGTATAGTGACGTCATAATCTAACGTGTGATTGGGAAAAATATTGTTACCTCGTTCGAGCACACCTTATATTCATTCATCTTGATGAAAAAGTGCACGATGTGTTGTTTTGTTGGCTATACTGTATTTTTGCAAACATAACCTATAAATGTCAAAATTGAAGTTTGCGTTTTAAACAAAAATACTCGTTATAAACATGCCAAAAGTGGTTTCAAGGAGTATAGCTTGTTCAGATACCAAAGATCAAGAGGAATATGGGGATGAAAAACCTTTACACATATATTACTGCCTTTGTGGGCAAATGACATTAATTTTAGGTGAGTAAACATTATGATAAAAGTAAAATACTCCATTGAAATATTTTATTCTCTTAGATTGTTCGATAGAAAAGCTTCCATTACGCAAAAGGGATGGTGCAAGAGTGTTAGATGGTACAAGTCATGCTCACAAGATAACATGTGATACAGACGAGACAACTTACATAAAACGACCAGAAGGTATCGAAAGACAGTATCGACTAAAATGTAAGAAATGCAATCTACTACTTTATTACAAACATGAGCCCAACAGCCCTATTAGTTTTATAGTTAGGGGCTCTATAATTAAGTCTACCAATGAGGGACCTATTAATGATATTTATAACCAAGTTGCAATTGAAAAACCAAAAAAAATTATGGTTACAAAACACACAAAAAATATGGGAAAGTTCAGTTCTGTTACAGTATCTACTATTGATGAGGAAGAAGATGAAATTGAAGCAGTAAGTATTATAATTTTATTTTGCTGACAGATGTCAAAAAAAATCCTGTGAAAAAACTAATCACCTTCGAAATTTTTCTGACTCATATGAAAGTTGCTGCTAAAATATTTCCCCCCTGAAAAAAGTCACCAGCTATGAAAATTTACTTTTTTAGTTTATCCTGAAACTATTTTTTATTCAAATTTATATATATATTTTTTAACTGGCTTTACTTGTTTGATCTTTTTATATGGTTGTTATTAGCATGACATAATTTATGGCTAGCCACTACAAATTTGATCATAATTTAGAATTTTAGGCAAATAAAAAGAATTTTTTTTTCATTGTTTATTTTTTCAACAAATAATATATCTATGAAAAAGTTTTATCTCTAAAAATTAAGTCATTTGTTATAAGATCAAATACCGCCCGTTTAAAAGTAAACAAAACGTATAAAACACAGATCAAGGCTGACATGTGTTTTTTAATAAAATACAGAGCGTCGGACAGGCCATCTCCCCAAGTCAGCCTTGATCTGATTGTTTTTTGTTTTCTCTGTTTTGTATAATCTGAAATATGTACGGTATATTGTATTGTTAACCAGTTGAGAAAGGTTTTCTCAGAAAACTAGACAAATTCAGGAAAATTTAGTTTCCTTCTGTGGGGATATTTAAGCAATACTTTACTCATAGAAATGGGAGCCAGGCTTGTAGCTAATGGCTACCAGCCCATCTGCGATGAGTAATTTATTACTTATATTCCCCTTTTTACAAATAAGTAAGGGAACGTTCAAGTATTACGTAACGCAAAATGTACTAAAATACCTCGGTTCTCGCATTATTCTAGGCTGTAGAGATTTCATATTTTGGCTACTCCCCTAACACACCCCGCTATTAGGGGGGGTAGCCAAAATATGAAATCTCTATAATCTATATATATATCTATGAAGTGTATGAATTTTGGTACAATTGCGTTACGTAATACTTGAACGTTCCCTAACATAAAAAACACTCACATTAATGTAAATCTGATTTACAGAGAGAAGTAGCTGACAGTTACGCGAATAATGCAAGAATTATAGAAAAACAACTCGAAAGAAAAGGCATGAACAAAAGAAAACTGGAACAAAAATCACAAGAAGTTAAGAAAGTTCGTGGTACCCTTATAGATAAATAATTTAAATGGTACTTAAATATTTCTACTAAATTATGTAAGGGAACAGTCAAGTATTACGTAACGCAAATTTTGATCATTTTGGACCCCCACCCCCCCTGTAACGCTATTTTCCTATACCATTAACATAGGCGTAACACTCCAAAATAACCCCCCCCCCCTAGGAGCGTTACGTAATACTTGAACATTCCCTAATGTACAAATGTAAAGCAGGTTTAACTTTGATTATTAAAACGCGTTTTATCATACTTTTACGATAAGAGGCGCTTTAGATAACTGCTTCTAAAATATTACTAAAAAAAATTGTTTTAGACAAGACTCACAAAACTTAGTATATTTCTTACTTAACTAAAACATAAATAAATCATTACACCATAATTTGAGGATTTATTTTTCTACCTAATAGTCAAAAATTAAAAATATATATACAAGTGTACAAAATACAAAATATGAGTTAGTTAAAGATATTTTACAACTTATTGTTTAATATAGCAACGCTTTGAATATAGTCAAAATAATTTAATAGCATTTTTTATATATAAATGTAAAGACTTGGATAAGTGTGTGTAATAATTTAACATTTAGACAAAGGCATTATAAATGTTACAGTGCTAACGAGTGGACCCGTCCCACTCCGCCTTACCGATGAGTCGGCACAAGCTCTGTAAAACTGTCTTAATCTAATGGAGCTCTCTACAACTAGAATTATGAAACAAAAGACGTCTACCCTATCTCTATCTCATTTGTGCTACACTTTCTAGCCAACCAAATAAATACTGTATTTGTTTTTCATACAACAAATACAGTATTTATTTGGTTGGCCGGAAAGTGTAGCACTTAGCGACACGAACGAACACAGCTTATGTGAATCTGTAGAATAAGATAATTCTACTAAAATTTAGATGGCGCCAGTAATTTCTTTAATAAAAATACACTTTTCGCCCGGCCAAGTAAATATTGTATTTGTTCAACAAAGAACAAATACAGAATTTGTTTGGTTGGGTGGAAGTGGGAGTGTATGTATGTCTTCTATCCTTTTTGGGTAGAACTTTTGTCCCTGTCTAATCTAACGGGAGAAATCGCTATTGAACATTTTACATACTGCATTATTGCATAAAGCCATTAATATATCAAATGCTACGCATTCCATTATATACTATTCACAGTAAATAGTATATTGCATTTTCCCAAATACTTGAAAAAAAAAATTCAAAAAAAAAAACTTCAAAAAAACTTTAAAAAGATTTTTAGCAATAAAAAAAAGATCTTTATAAAAAAAATAAATAAAAAGAAAATTAACAATTTTGAAAAACAAAAAAAAAATTAAAAAAATATTTTTCAACCTTTTTTTTATTTTATTTTGGCGAAAAAAGAAAAAAAATGTGAAAAAAAAAATAATTCACCTGGTCAAGTCTTTACATTTTTACTTTTATTGTAATAAAGCAAAAATTAGTAAATCTTGTCTAAAATTAGGACTAGATTATGGATCTTGTAACAACAAAGGGGTTCGCTCATCCATAGATTTGACATTTCGTAATCTATTTGCGCTATCTCGTTGTTTGTTATGCAGGTACATGACACTTTTGCCCATTTCCATTGCCCCACGATGTACGTCTGGCCCTTCGGCCATCCAGCGACTAGTGTACATATCATTCAGAGAATCATCGAAAAATGGACTATTTAAATTAAAGTTTAAGGTTTCGTTCATTGCACTTTGTTGCATATGGCTACCAGCAACAGGTTCAACTTCAAGACTGTACTGGTTAACGGTGTCCACAAAATCACGCACTGTTTCTGGAGGCACCCACTCTGGATTCGTTTTCGTGAAGTGTACCAACGATAACTCCACTTTACCGTCTTCTGCTTGGGTGTATTGGTCTATATGCACACTTTTGTTGATTTCTTGAGACAGCCAGTCGGGGTTTCCATGTTTCCTGATGTCCATCTGCGCAAAACTACATACATCACCAACTCCCGCTACCGAAATCGTAAAATTACGTAAAAAATCTATAATATCCAGAGATTTAGGATAAATGCACCTCCAAAGAACATATGGGGTTAATATAGGAGAAAACACGTTCTCCAGTAAACCTGAGATCCTGTACTGAAAAAGTTGCTGAAATTCAGTTCTTATGCTAATTTTGTGTGCTCTTCCACGCCAGTTAGTGGGCAAGTAGTGAGTATGTATCACTACATTAGATAACAGCGACTCAGGGCATTGTGGAACGGTTTCATCTGGCTGCATGCCTCTACAGATGGCCACAACAGCTCCAAGACAAGACAGAAGAGTTAAAACATGATCAACACCCAAGACATCTTCATCATAGACCGTCAGAACTATTAAAACTGCAACTATTGATCCAGCAAGAAAACCTATGTGGTGGCCCACCAAACTAACAATGGGAGAGTTAAATGCGGCGAGGTATCTACTTGCAGGCCTGTGAGCTCTTATGAGTCTAGCGTTTAATTCGTGGTCTAATTCGTTAAAATGCCTGAGATACAAGAGGCCATACGGCGACCAATTCCTCATCCCGGCTTTAGCCGGGTCTCTTCTGAACAAATCCGTGTAGAAGAAGAACGCGTAGAGTATTTGCCAGAGAAAAATTAAAGGCGCAAATATGAAATTTATAAGAGCCAAATACAAAATTTGTTTGCCCAATTTGTCTGCTAGTTCCTGCCTTAAATTATTTTTGTAATATTCTTCCTTTAAATGGAACAAATTTTCAAAAGGAGACCACGGAGACCAAAACATCAAGAACTGAACGTTGTAGCTCAAAGTCTTTGTCCAATAAACCACTTCGCCGATAATCGGCAGATTAAACCTTGGTGGAAGCAACCTTTTATTCACCAGAGCTATCAGATAGTTCTTTTGTCTTAATATTCTATGATAAATATGTAGTTCGGTTAACTCGTTCTTTTGAATGCACATCTGGTGCTCTGGCTGAGCTTGAATGAGTTTTTTCTGTATTTCATGCCATGTCATGTTTTCCAAATCATAATCGATCACACCCAAAGCAACATTGTAAAACTGTTTAATGTCCCAGAACTGGACGATTTTATATACACCCCTTAATAATTTAATAGTGTAAACTAGAAACGCTACTACAACTATAAACCACGTTAAAAACGTGAAATTTCCTATACATTCGCCCGGTGATAGTATGACGTCGTTTAAGGTTCTTTTCTTGCCGTCGGCGGTGTACTGGAAAAGGACGCTGTAATTTACTCCATGCACTAGGTATGCCGTTAAAATCACAACGAAAGCGAACTGGTTGAGCTCAAACACTTCCTGGAGAAGCATGTAGTAGAACCCATGGTTCTGGTGGTATTTGTACACGTGCGTAAAAAAGGAGTCGAGATCTGTTATGTGGTGCCATCGAGATTGCTTGGGTTCCGCCTGGAAGAGCACGTGACTTCTTTCATCATGATCTCGATTAGGTTCTTGAAGGGAAGCGTAACTTTGCATGTTTGATTCAGTTACCTAAAAAAAATCCTTTTAATGGTTCTTTTGAATAAAAAAAACTCTACAAAGTTCTTGTTAACAACGATATCTTTTTTCTTTCTATATAAAAAAAATGTTTAAAAAAATATATATATTTTTAAAATTTTATCAAAATGTGGTCTGCAAAGTCGAAACATGTGAGTCATAATAATTTTTTTTATTCAAAAGATGCCTTTACTACATAATATGCTAAAGCTCTATCAAATTTATACAAAAAATGGTTAATAATTAAGTTATACCATTCAGGGTCGGAAAAAAAGTCTGATAACAAAATAAAATTCAAGAATTTTGAAAATACTGATTCCAGGCACGAGGGCGCGATAAGCGGTCGCTGTATCGTGGCCCAAGATTCATGGGTTGAGGCAACAAAGTGACTGCTTCAGGGCCAGGGCTCATAGGCTCAAAGGAATTGGCAGGGTCAGCATATAAAAATAAAGGGGCACTGATTTTGTATTATTTCTTGGCCTTTCATTGAACGTTTCACGGGCCCCCTTTGACCATTTCGCAGGCCCTGTTTGGCCGTTTTGCGGACCCGCGAGGACCTTGCCGTCCCAGGCCCTAAGTATACCCAGTTTGCCACTCGGTTCGCCACTGACTAGTAGATATAATTTTAAATATAAACAGCAGATAATTATAATTTGTTTAAAAAATAGTCACGATTTGTACTATGTATCAAACATGAATTCAAAATAACATTATCAACAAGGATAGAAGTACAAATATTAATGGGATAATTATAGAAAGATTAAATAATAAATAAATATTGAGAGGCTGAATGAAATTGCGTATATTTAGGATGCTTAGACGCAAATAGCTTTAAGGCGTAGGACTGTAGGCCTAGTTAATAGTGAATGTCATAAAAATTGTCAAATCATAATATAAATCAGCTGACAATTAGTATTGAATAAAGAAATAATATTTACCTAAATAATACATCCTTCCTTGAATAACTTACTGTTAATGTTTTCTTATATAAATTTCGTTAAAAATAGACGTGAACCACAAAAATTTAGTTAAATATAACAAAGAAATGTCACCTAATGTATTTTACATGCACAAGTTCTTTAAAGTCGACTTTGTGCATTTGTAAGCTAACTATTAATTTAGTTAGTATTACAAATCAACAAATAAATACACATTTTCATAATTTTCACTGGATTACAAAATGAATTTTGACGGGATAACTAAAAACGTAGTTTAATGTTTTGCTTTTGATAACAATAACAAGAAATGTCACTGCAACAGGGATTTTGTTCTCTTCTGTTGGCGCTCTTGACTGTCAAACTGTATAAACGTCACTGCTGTGACTGATAGATGAAAATTTACGTCTGCCACGTATTTTTAAATGTTTAATGTGAAATTAAATAAATATGGGAAATTCTGAGAGTGTGGATATTCCTGGAGGAGGTACTGACGGTTACCACATATTAAGGGTAAGTTCATTTGAAGCAAAATGTCCCGTTTTATAATGTTGAATTTGGATTTTATTTTAGGTACAAGAAAATTCTCCAGGTAGTCGGGCTGGTTTACAGCCCTTTTTTGATTTTATAGTTGCTATAAATGGTACCAGATTAGACACAGATAACGACACATTAAAACAATTACTTAAGGGAGGCATAGGTTGGTATATTTTGTAAAACAATTTAAACATTCCTATTCACATTTAATTATTTTTTAGGTAAAACACTGCCTTTAACTATATACAGCTGCAAATCACAGAGTGTCCGAAGTGTAAATGTAGAGCCAAGTGAAACTTGGGGAGGCCAGGGTCTGTTAGGAATCAGCATTCGATTCTGTTCATTTGAAGTCGCTAAAGAAAATGTCTGGCACATTTTAGAGGTTCACCCAAGTTCCCCAGCTGATTTAGCAGGCCTAAAACCTTTCTCGGACTATATTATTGGGGCTGATTCAATTCTCCATGAAAGTGAAGATTTATTTAACCTTATCGAAAACCATGATGGTGTTAGCCTAAAATTATATGTATACAATTCAGACGATGATTCATGTAGAGAAGTTTCGATCACTCCTAATTCACGATGGGGTGGTGAAGGCTTAGTGGGATGTGGAATAGGTTATGGATATTTACATAGAATACCAGTTAGAGGAAATCCTCCTTCACTAAGTACAAATGTTTATAATCCTAGTGCTGTTTACAGTACTACAGCATCTGTAACAAATGTTACTACTACTAATGTTATCAACAGTAGTCAAGCAACTACTACGACTGCAATTGCAACAGATCCAGTAACAAATTTAGTTCAAAAAACTGAAAATTTAACAATATCACCAGGTTTAACATTAAATCCAACTCAAACAGCCCAAGATTCTACTTCAACTGCACCAGCATCAAATCCTGTGCTACCTATTCCCACTGAATCCCAACTAATTATGGACAATGAAACTTTAAATACTAATGTGCCAGTGTATAATACTAATCTACCACCTCCAAGTAGCATACCCCAATTTTATAATGTAGCTCCGCAGACTGATGTGGTGGCTCCAATTCCTATGTATCCTCAATCGTCTGCACCCATGTTTAACCCTGCAGTTAACTACCCAATTGGAACAACAAACTTACCTGCTTTTAGTTATCCACAGCCTACTTACAGTCAAGTTCCAATGTATGATCCACAAACAGTCAGTACAAGTATAGGAGTTAGTGCGCCTTCAATGGGGGTAACTCTCCCACAAATTCCCCCTGTTTCAACATATACTACCCCTTCAAATCCTTCACTTATTTATGATCCCACAATAGCAGCCAGATCTGCTCAGCAGCTTTTGAGTGGGAACTTGCCACCAAGTTAAATTTTAGGTAAATATATCCATATCTACTTTTTATTACTGGGTTTTTTAACTTTGCTTTCCCTTAATAGTAAATATGGGAAACTCATATGCTAAATAATATATATATTGTTTTTATGTTGTAGCAACTTTTATATAAACAAGACGCGTTTTTCCATCTGTTGTTTTTTTAACACACCACAATTTTTTTTACCACCTCGCCCTCAATTTTATCCTATGATTCAGTACCTATAGCTTGTCACTCAAATAAGTGACCTATGGCCCCTCATGTTTTTTTTTGTGAAAAATAAATTCCTTTTTTTCTCAATATCTTCAGATTTGAACAAATTTAAAAAAGTTTTTTTTTCTTATGTTATACTTTTTGGGAAAAGTACTGTTCTGTTGGCAAGCGAATCTTTATTCAAGATCAATATTTAATTTTTAATCAAATTTTGTTTTCAGAATAATTAAAAAAATTGTTGCCAGATATCAATGGCCTAGCGTAAAAGTGTGCTAAGTAGCGGTAACAGTAACTGTACTTAACACATTTGTATGTAAGGCCATCGATATATGACTCTAAGGGCCAGTCTAATAGAAAAATATGTATTATCTCACTTAAGGGTCCTTTTGAAAAAAAAAACTACAAATTTTTTCTTGTCTATGATGAAAAAAAATGGTTATGAATAAAGATCTCGATATGGGCTTTCACCATTGTTTAACTAAAGAGTTGCTTGAGTGACTAACGTCGCCCTTTTTACAGGGTGTCCTGCAATTTTTTACACAACATTAAAATGTATGTACCAAAAGATTTGATACCTCAACTCGTTCAAAAAAGGGGAATTTTGGACCACTCTGATCATATATGTTTTTTTTTGTATGTAAAATAATTTTAAAATATGTAATTATTTCTACATTGTATATCGTGCTGTCTAATTGAAATATAGGTTAATTGTATATAAATTTTGTTTTTCTTACAAAAAAAGTTCAATCCAAGATCCAGAGGGGCGGTAACGAAGTCCTGTATTTGTTTCTAACTAGGGGCCTTACTTAAAATACCTAATGCACTTAGGGGGTGGTGATGTTGCGTTGCGTAACGCTCTTTATTAAAAAATAAAAAAGTTTTGTTTTTTTAACTTTTTGAAATGTTGACCTTTTAAAAGAAATTTATATTAAAATTTTAACTTTTTAAAGTTGAAATTTCGAATTAACACGTTTGCTGCGGATTTAAAACAGGTTCGTCACCCAGATGCTAAAACACTTTTCAAACTTTACTGACTTAATTAGCTGTCATAAACTTATAAACAGACATTCTAATAATAATTCCCTTAACACTTGTTACGACAATACTATGCTAACACGCTGAAGAAAATTCGTGCACCCTTCACCAGTGCTGGCATTTTACTGTGAACTGTGGAACGAAACTATGCAATTGTCGTTCATAGGCGACAGTCGCACTAGAGTGGAGACGCGAATGTCGCCGATGCGCGACATCCGCAGCGAACGTGTTAAAATCGTGTGATGTTGAACTTTTTAAAAAAGTTAAAATTGCGACTTCCTGTAGTTGAAATTTGAAGTTAAAATTTCAACTTTTTCAAAGTTTTGGCTCTTTTATTTTGGAGAGGAGATGCTCATCAATAGAGCTAACATTAAAATCCTTTTGGAAGTAAATAACTTGTTTACAATAAACATTTATGGTTAAGATTTAAAACTAATACACAGAAAAAAGGATTCCTTTCTTTCGATATGTTCAAAGCCATATTTTCTTGTCTAAGGCTAGCATTTTCTTAAATGAAGATCCGCGCTCTTCATTCAAGGTCATTGACTTTGGTTCAAAGGAATGCTAGCTAGCCTTGAAACAAGATAATGGTTGATTCAAGGAATCCTTTTTTTCTGTGTAAATGCTCATTAATGAGAAATAAATGTCCTAATTATACATAATTTGCACAACAAACAGAAAAATATTTATCACAAACCTATTTCTAAATTACGATAATTTCGAGTTAAGTACCAAATCGTGCGTTACTTGCAAGTATCGGTGATCGTAATCAGAAAATTATGTTCAAAAAATGGTTGAAAAAATACACCCATAAAAACCAAAAGAAGATTAAAATTACTATCAGGTGAAAACAATTTTTTTTAATACCCTTGTATTTTTTCCTACGACCTAGTTAATACTTAGTGCTTATTTTCCACCCGTTGCCATGACAGCGGTCGGAAAGTGACAGTCAGCTGATTTTACATATCTGCTGTCAGAAAACAAGTGAATATCAAACACAAAACGTCAAATTAATAAAAATAATTTTAAGACAATTTTTTCGCTTTTTGGTTTGGTCGTAGGAAAAATAGTATAATACTTCGCGTGCTTTTTTTTACTCGGCTCCGCCTTGTAAAAAAATAAGCACTCTTGTGTACTGAAAACTAGGTTCGCATACTCGATGCGTAATATACTATTGCTCCCTTATTTCCGGGCGCAAAGTGTCACTTTTTCTCCCTAAGAAGAAAAATTTTTTTCTTCCGCTCAAACACAATTTTTTCTCCCTAGAGTCAGAAAGTATTTTTTTTACCGCTCATCCATAAATTTTCATTTATTTTACTTTCCCCGAGGAAAGTCTCGCGCTAGTAAGAAATTTTTTATAAATTTGTATTGCTTTTTTTGTTGTTTCTCAACGTTTTATAATAAAAAATGTATTATTTTCGTAAAACAAATTTTTGTCTGTCTGTCTGTCCGGGAAATTTGGGACCACGATAACTCAAGAACGAACGCTTCAAGCTAAATACTTCTTTGGACCATAGGTTAATTATCCAAAGATCCAGGCTGGGACTGTTTTTGGTAAAAATTAGGGTAGGGTAAAATGGGGTAAAAAAAATGTTTCAAAAACAAAATTTTAAAATGTTAATTTTCTTTATTATTTTAATGGACTTACAGGCATTGCCTATAGGGGAAACTATAGTTATAATATATTATTTTGCAGCAGTTTTAATATTAAGTATTATACTCTTATAGCGCTTAGGCCCAACTTTTTCATAATCGCCAATTTTGTATCAAAAAATATAGTTTTTATAAATTTTTAGTAATTTTAGATAACATTTTTGACTCGGAGGAGGGATTTCTCCCTACGACACCCTAGATTCGTCTTTGCCCAGATCCGCCCCTGTACTGTAAAATAAGCATATCAGTAATACTTAAGTTTCGATAAAATTTAGAAAATAGGTACAATATTTATCTTATAGATAATAAAATTCTTAATTACAATTTTTAAATGAATGTTGATTGTATATGTATATAGTGATTGATTGTATATATATATATATATATATATATTGATTGATTGTATATGTATATAGTGATTGAAAAATATGTTCTGCTATAAGAAGAAAGCTAGCAGAAAAAGCGACAGAAGAAGATCTGGCATTTTAGCAGAATCCAAGTACGATGAAACAACTCTACAAAATATTAAATATTATCCCAAAACTGAACAGTAAGATATCAACAGTTAATCAATATTTGCAGTGGCGTAGTGTCGGCATAAAAGTGTTGGGGTGGGCATAAATATTTGGAAGGCCCAAGTTCGATTAAAAATCCTCTCGGAAATACCTGTGGGTACGAAAAAATTAAGGGGATATTTGCCTTGCGCCTCTGAATATTTTTTCAATATTCTTTCCAAATCCATAAAACCAGTGTTTTTTACTTTTGAGCGGCTTGACTAGTGAAGAGCTACCTATATCGATATATTACGAAATAAAAAAAAGTTCCATATTTTGTTGTGAGGGATCATAATACCTAACGCAACTTTTTGCACTTCCCCCTTTAATTATTTCCCATTTCTGGCAAGTCTGAAATATGGTACACTGAAAAAAATGACGTTCTTGGCTCAAAGTAGTCAACACTTTTGGCAATTATTCTTTTAGCTTAAAAGTTGTGTATCTTCAAACAAAAGTATTTATCTTGTCCCAAGAAAAGTGTAGCTTTTAAAATATTTTTAAAATTCTCTTGGACCTGGCGCATTTGAGACAAAAACCATTAATCTTGTTTTAAGATTGTTAAAAATTAAATAATTTTGAACACTTTGGCCCAAGAATTTTTCTTTTGAAACAAGACCACTTGCATTTCACACAAGATCAAACAATTTTAAGTTAATGAATCAGAAAGATCTTGGCAAGTGAATTATATTTTCATGTTAAGAGAAGGCGCTTTGGACGTATTCAAGAGTGCGAAGCATTTGACCTAATTTCATATGCAATTACCGCAAAGGATCCTTTTTTTCAGTGTAGATATTTCATATTTCAAATACCCATACCCATTTTTCTAATCCTGAATATCTTGTGTGATTTTTAGTGAAGAAGGCCAAATTCGAAATGCCTTGAGAAACAACGAGTTTCTTTCGAATATTTTGCAAGGTAGAAGACTTAAAAGTGTGATAGACACATTGTACGTTAAAGACACCGAAGAAAATGAAATATTGATCAAAGAAGGCGATTTAGGTTCACATTTGTACATTTCTTTACATGGAAAATTTAAAATCACAATAAAAGAAGAAACAGTGGCATATATAGATGATGTTCAGGTTAAATACTTTGAATTTTTTAATTTTTAACCCTCTTAAAGGGGTTAAAAAATTAAAAAAACTCATTTTTCTGTAATATAAAACATAAAAAACACGTAAAGGGCTATCACCCTTGGATTTGATGAAAATCCACCCCCAAAAAGAGGGTTAAACTTCCCCCAAGCACCAAAAAAAGTAGTAAATCATAAAGTATCTCAAGAAAAATCGAGTTAAAGGGATCCAGTCAGTTATGTTTAATAAAATGTGAGAAAGTTTGGTATAAAATTCAATTCAAGTACCCCTAGTTAACCCTTTGTTAGCTTCTAGAACAATAAATCTTGCTTTTTGCACAAGTTTATGACCAGAAGAAAATTTTGAGCACTTATACGTTACATTTTATCAATTCCAATCGAAGTTACAGATGTTTGAAAAAGAGGCTAATTTTGCGGTCACTCTTTAACGTTATAATACCGTTTTTCTAATGTTAGAAATCTGTTATTTAACTATAGAATCTAACGTTAGTTACAAACGTTAATCTAACGAAAATCTAACATTAGATTTGTGAATTAGAAATACGTTATACTTAAGTACGTTTAAATTTAACTTAAATAATAGAAATAGAAAAAATATTACATAACATAGTTCGAGTAACATTTTTTTTGTAGTTCAGTTTTATTATTAACTTATTTTATTTTAATGTTTTTATTTTAGGTGGTTTTTGGAGAACTAGCAATATTATACAACGCAAAACGGCACGCGACAGTAAAATGTCTGACAAAAGGGAAAGTTTGGGTTCTAGACTGTAAAGTTTTTAAAGCGTTAATGATAAAAACGGCCATTGAAGAAGCAGAAGAAATGATTAGCTTTCTACAAAATGTTCCCAAATTGGGATCAGCAAATTTGGATATTCTGAGACACGTAGCTGATCTGTTAAAAAAAGAATTTTTTGCCAGTGGAAAAGAAATCGTACGAGAAGGTAAACGCATTAACAAAATATTGTTTTTTGCGTTTTATGACGTTTTGTTTCGATAAAAATCAATGTCAAGCAAAAAAAAATTGTCGGTCGATCGATCGCTCTGTCCGGAAAATATTGTCGGCACAAAATAACGCTTTCAGCTAGAGACTCAAAATCTGGCATATAGGTACATACTTAGGTGTAATTTTCGTGAAAATTGGTATATGGGAGCTAAAACTGAATCTGATAATAAAAAAAATCTAAATCAACCCCCCGAGGGGCGGGGGTAAGTTTTGTGAAAATTGGTATTAGGGTTTTAGAGGTTGCTAAAGGTGAATCTGATAATAAAAAATCCATTTCACGCGCGGGGGTGGTAAATGGTAAAGATTTTTTACTGAACAGTGTATATTTCTTTATTTTAGGTGACGAGGGAGATAAATTTTACATAATTCGTGCCGGTTCAGTAACTGTAAGTCAAAAATTAAAAGGAGAAATCGATCAGCTATCAAAAGGATCATTTTTTGGAGAATTAGCTTTGCTCAAATCGGAACGAAGAAAAGCAACGGTAAAAGCGAACCCCCCGGGAGTTGAATGTTTAACTTTGGGAAGACAACAATTTATTGATCATTTTGGAGAAGTAGAAGAATTTGTTAACATTAAATTATCTTTAGAATACTTCCAAATAAAGAAGAATACGTTAGAATACAAAAATCTGGATCTCAGAGATTTTAGAATTGCTAAAACTTTAGGTTAGTCTGGTAACTTGCTAGTGGCAAAGAAGAGCGTTTTTTCTAGAGCCCATTTTTTTTGCACGACCGGGCTTAAAACGTTATTTTACTCCCTTTTTCGCGGGACTAAACCAAGAGTTTTAATCCCGCATCTCTATCATGTTATCCACGATAGCTTTACATTTTCAAATACAGATTTAGATGGCAATAAATTTAAAATAGTCTCTGCTGCCTGTTTCTCAATAACCACCATGGGCTCAGTTTCGATAGGCTCCAGCATTATTTCATACAAATGCATATTTTTTCTTTTTCTTGAACTGTAAAATTTGTGCCATTTAAAATACTACGGCCATATTGGAAAAAAGAATTGAAAACGCAAACCTGTCATTTCGCGATTTATGGAGTTATAACAGTGCTACTACTCTAACATAGAAAAAAACGATTCCTTGAACCGAGGACATGTGTCTTTCGAAGCCATATTCTCTTGTTTGAAGGCTAGCATTTTTTTTAACCGAAGTCAATGTCCTTGAATGAAGAGCGTGCTCGTGCTCTTCATTCAGGTACATTGACTTTGGTTAAAAAAAATGCTAGCCTTCAAGCAACAAAATATGGCTTTGAACATATCGAAAGGCACGTGTCCTTGGTTTAAGGAATCGTTTTTTTCTGTGTACTAAAACCGGACCATTTAGGCTGAAGTTAATCTGTTTTTATTTTGTTTAGGTATTGGAGGCTATGGCAGAGTTGAATTAATCCAGCACACAAGAAACAGGGACATGGTTTTTGCCTTAAAATATATGAAATTAAGTGATATAGTGAAATTAAATCAACAACATCACATATCTAATGAGAAAAAGTTGCAAATTTCATTAAACAGTTATTTTGTTGTCAGGTAATACCAATGTAGTAGTTTATGACTTTATCACAGGCAAACCTTGAAAAAAAAGTAGATAACTTTCACGAAAAAATCCTTACCCTGTAAAAAATATCCCTTCAAATCTTACGAAACGGTCCTGTGAAATCTTACGAAAATAGGAAATTATTGGAACTATCCCATCAACTTTATATGTTTTGATGGTTTTTAACAAACTTTTGTAGCGTCTTCGTCACTTTGAAATAGGAATTAATATTCCTTTAAAATTTTACGAAAGTACCATTTTCGGTCCCATCAAATCCTACGGAAACTATCAAAGCCTATGTAATCTTATTAGAATCCCACAGGACTTTGATAAGATTTAGTAGGACCATTTTTACAGGGTAATTTTAATTATAATTATAATCCCTATTTGTGGTAAGACTAGGATTAGTTTTATAATCGGAAAAATGCTCGTAATCTGCTACCTAATCCTTAATTTAATCCTCAAATCCAGTCGAATAATAAAACGCATACAGAAGCGACTTTAGGGAAAAAATAAAAAAATAAATGACAGTTGCCTTAAGAAAGTAATAATCCACCGATTTTTTCGAAAAACAACTTTTTTTCAAAATCACTAAAATCCATACTCTGAACTTGAGTATGGATTTTTGTGTAGTTTATTTTTTGAGTCATTGAAAGTAAGGGCTAGATTTTTAAAAACCTAGGAATATAACAACCAGACAATTTACAAAACCAACAAGAAAGCCCTTAACTCAATTTTGCCAAATCCAACCTACTACGGCTTAGCGAGTTTACACCACAGGTACTATAATTTAAGTCCAGGTACTTTTTATCTGCCCATCTCTGTTTATAGCATTTTGTAAACAGATATAGGTAGATGAATAGTACCTGGAGTTAAAATATAGTACCCACGGTGTAAACTAAGCCTACATCCCACAGCTATATTATCCCAACTACCCAAAAATTCTTAAAATTATTACATACCTTAAAATTTACCAACTTTTTTCTTTTTATTTGACAAATTTTTCGAAGTTATTGACAATTACTGATTGGGGTGGTGTTCCCTCATAGCTACGCTCTTAGAACGACTGATAGAAGTACAAAAACAATACGTGGTCATTGTTTTAACCACTATGGCCACCTTCTTAGCCCCGTTCTGTTTCCGACAAGTCAAGAATCTGGTCTCAGTAGTTTTTAAACATTAGTCATCAGAGTGCAAAAGCTACATAACTCTGAAATGATTTAATATAAAAAAAACATTGTTTTAGCGAACGAAATTTTTTACAATCAGTCTAGAACCAATCAAAATGATGGTTTAATTTTATATTTAAGAACAAATTTAAATGCAAAAGTTAATATTTTAAGCTTTCAAGAAACTAAACTTATACGAGCCACATTTAACATAAATAACATAAGTGTAGGTATATTGGCCTCCTACAGGCCTCCCTCAATTGACGTTAATAAATATCTACTAGATCTAGACAATCTTTTGAACGAAATGCAAAAAAGTAAAATTGAGCTATTTATAGGAGATATTAACATTAATTTGAGCAAGCCACAAGTTTCTGAAGTAAATGAATATCTTGACATATTAAATAAAATAGGCTACGACTCGTATATAAATGAAGTTACCCGTATAAAAAGTAAGACTATTATAGATCACATTTTTGTTCGCAATTTTTCTAAGTATAAAATAAACTCGGCTGTTGTCCATACTGAACTTACAGACCACTTTAGTACTTTTCTATCTATATTAACTAAAAAAACAAATAATGAAGATAACATTTTTAAAAATAAAAAAATTATTAATTATAAAAAAATAAATAACTTACTCCAAAATGAAACTTGGTCTGAGGTTTTAGAAACAGATAGCAGTCAGCAGGCACTCAACTTTTTTATTGACAAATTTAACAATTATATTCAACAAAGTATTCAAACCATCAATTACACAACAAAAAACTCTAAAAAGCTTAAGCCGTGGATCACCGAAGAAATTATCAGCGCTATTCGGTATAGGGACAAATTAAAAAAACAGTCTCGGAAAAATAATAATTTGTTACTAGATGAGGAGTACCGCATTGTTAGAAACTACGTTACCAACTTAATTAAATCAACAAAAAATAATTATTATAAAAACAGGCTAAGAGAAATTAAAGGTAATCAAAAAAAAGTTTGGGAGTTTATTAACGATGCGACAAACAAACGTAAGTGCAAAAAACATATACAAAACATTAGTATTAAAAATGGTGGTAAGGTAACAGAGGATAACTTGGAAAAATCAAATATTTTTAATAAATTTTTTATTAATATTGGGGAGGATATGTCTAGAAAAATTGAGGATTGCCAAATGTTAGAGGATGACATATACGATAGAAAAAAAGTTAAACAATCAATTTTCCTAGACCCCATCACCAGAAATGAGCTTATTTGTATAATTGGTAAACTTAAAAACAGATCGGCTCCGGGTCCGGACGAATACTCTAATATCCTAATTAAAAAAACGCATATAAATATCGTTGAACCTATTCTCCACATTGTTAACCTGGTTTTAAGCACAGGTGTAGTTCCACGGCAGTGGAAAGAGTCTGTGGTGGTTCCCATTTTTAAGGCAGGCGACCCCTCTGATCCCACAAATTACAGACCTATCTCCCTCATTAGCAACTTTTCTAAAATATTTGAGCACTGTGTCAAGAATAGGCTAAATGCTTTTTTTACAAAACACAAAATTTTAACAAATAGGCAGTATGGCTTTAAAAAAAATATGAGCACCGAAGATGCGATACTAGATTTATTTACTAAACTCGTTAACGAACTTAATTTGGACAAAAAATGTATCGCCATTTTCTTGGATTTGGCAAAAGCTTTTGACACAGTGTCTCATAAAAAGTTGCTGAGTAGGCTGTATGACCTTGGATTTAGGGGGATCGCCTACGAACTTTTAAAAAACTACTTGTCAAATAGATTTCAACGGGTAAAAATAGGAAACAAATTTAGTTCCAAAGCTGAAATTACCATGGGCATACCACAAGGGACAGTACTCGGACCGATTCTGTTTTTGATTTACATCAATAGCATAGCATGTGTTAAAGAGTTTGAAGGTCACCTTGTATCGTTCGCCGACGATACGGCTATGCTATTTTCGGGTAATTCTTGGGAAAGTGTTTTACAAAAATCCGAGTTTAGTCTATTTAAAATATCAAATTGGCTAAAAATAAGTAAATTGAGTCTAAACACGGAAAAAAGTAAATTTATTACTTTTTCGGCTTTTAGTAATGGTCAACCCGACTTTAACTTCCTCCAGATACACAAATATAATTGCCCTAAAGTGTCATGCTCTTGTTCAAAAATAGCTAAAACTGAAAACATAAAATATTTAGGCCTAATTGTCGACCAACACCTACGTTGGGATGAACATGTAACGTACGCGGCAAAAAAAATCAGACAAACCCTTCCCAAATTCTACATTTTAAGAGACATTATGAAGGAGGAAGATATTTTGCTTATATACAAATCTCTAGTGGAATCTATTATAAGGTATTGCATTTCTATTTGGGGAGGGCTATACAAAAATTCGGTTGACTCATTACAAAAAACGCAGAACACTATCCTCAAGGTTATCCTTCATAAAAACAAACTCTTTGACACAGACTTGTTATACAAGGAGGCCAGAGTTTTCAATATTCAGAACCATTACGTTTACTCGTGTCTCTTATTTGCCTTTAAAAATAGGATCCCCTGTAACCTGCCATCCAATACAAGATTTGCCTCTTCTAACATACCAGTTCCACTATTTAAAAAAAGTTTAACACAGAGGTTTATATTATACGCGGCCCCAAAATTTTATAACCAACTGCCTAACGAAATAAAATCATTAACCAAATTTTCTCAATTTAAAAACAAAATTAATATTGCCTTATTAAATAATACATTCTCATTTTCACTCCCATTTTAACACCCACCTCACACTCATCTCCATACACACTCGCATTTGGTCTTGCCACATACAGGTATAAAGGGAAAAGGAAAGACAAAAAAAAAATAAGAAAAAAAAAAAAAAGATATTTATATCAAATTGTTTTTTATTTTACTTATTATTGTATATATATTTACCATGACAAAATCTTCCCTCTTGCATAGCACACAAGCTCAGCTTAGGCTATGTAAGAGGTAAGTGATATATTGTAAAATGATAGTTATCTGCAAATAAATTCTAATTCTAATTCTAATTCTAAATTAGCTGATATAATAAGGTACTCATTGATATTAAAAAAAATCTTACGGCCCTGTTCTTGCGTGATCTTGCCGATGAATCATCGGCGATGATACATTTTCGCGCGGAATGTGTACTCACAGAACACTAATGTGTATACTATTTTGTGTACCTGTGCATAAACAATATACGTGTTATATGTGACACTCAGTGTAAAAAGAGGTAACTAGTATTTTTTCCCGGTGTGATATTGATTATGAATATTTTTTTAAAGTTTGAATGGTTTTTTCGTGTTAATTTTTTTTAAGGTTATACTATATTTTAGGTTCCTGTTTGTTTTGTCGAGAAAAACGAATCAATAGTGAGAATACAGTTAAATTTATTGCGAAACTAAATTTTTATATTGTTACGCGTTACACAGGGGGGGGGGTGTTGGTAAATGTGACAGTTTGTTACACAGGGGGGAGGGGGGTCAATTTTTTGAAAAGTTGCGTTACGTAATATATGGACAGCCCCTTATATTAGCAAAAATAAAGTTTTTTTTATATTAAATCATTTACGAGTGATGTAGTTTTTGGCACTATAGTACGTTTCCTTAAAAAACGCTCTGTTCAACATAAATATTTTTTAGACTTTACAGAAGTTTTAAAGACGAGGCATACATATATTTCCTACTAGAAACATGTCTGGGTGGTGACCTATGGACCCTAATGCGAAGACGCTCTGGAGCATTTGACGAGCCCATCTGCAAATTCTACGCGGCCTGTGTTGTGGAGGGTTTGTCCTATCTCCACGACCATGGAATAGTTTACAGAGATTTAAAACCTGAAAACTGTTTAATATCAGCCAGTGGATACCTAAAACTGGCTGATTTTGGTTTCGCCAAAGAATTAAAACCTAAGGAAAAAACTTTCACTTTTGTTGGAACTCCAGAATATGTGGCTCCGGAAATCATTCTAAATATAGGACATAATAAGGAAGTGGATATATGGTCTTTGGGTGTTTTGATATTTGAAATGATCTCGGGCCGATCACCGTTTAAGGCGCAAAATTCCTTAAAAACTTACAAATTTATTCTTAAAGGTATTCATCTAATTTAAAGTTATTATTATTATTAATTAATATCCCCCGGATATCCTCTGTATGTCTTTTTAATGTCGCATGTCCCGGGACATGTCGTATATCCCAAGGATATCCTGAAAGGTTTGCCCTGAGGATATACATATATGCCATGGACATACGGTATGTCCATCGTACAAAGGTACCGGACCTTTTAGGTGAAATTCTTTAATACTAATCAATTTTAGGTATAGATAAGGTTGTATTTCCGTTAATGACAAGCAACGCCAAGCACTTGATCAGAAAACTTTGCCGAGAAAAGGCAATTGACCGACTAGGTTGTCAAAGAGGGGGGATGAAGAGCATCAGGAACCATCCCTGGTTCAGTGCAGTTAATTGGGAGCAGCTACAGAACACCACACTGAATCCTCCATTTAAACCTGCTTTGAAGAGTAAGACTGACACCACATGCTTCGAGGAATTCCCCAGAGACAATAAAATTATTAAATTGACCGACCTTTCTGAATGGGACGATTTGTCTGACGTCTAGAGATTTGACATTATTATAAAATTTGATGATAATAAATTATTTTTCATTTTTTTTTCCATTTTTTACTTTTATTTTTACATATTTCAACATTAGAGGCAAGGGAACGTTCAAGTATTACTTAACGCTAATTGTAGCAACATTCATACACTTTAAACCATGATTATCGCTTTATTAAAGACTAAAGATTTCATATTTTGTCTACCCCCCCCCCCTAAAAGGGCGGGTGAAGTGTATGTGTTTGCAACAATTAGCGTTACGTAATACTTGAACGTTCCCTTGCCTCTAAATTTGAAATTTGTTAAAAATAAAAGTAAAAAACCCAACCTGCTCACCCGCAAATTACATCGGCACTTAGTGCTACTAAGAGTGCCGATGTATTGAAATCTTCGCCGAAAAGTCAAAATCTTTGACCACTTTTTTTCACATTTCTCGACGTTTTAGACCATTCTGAGTCGAAATCAGTAAAAAAAATTTTGCGTCCGTCTGTCTGTCTGTGTGTGTGTAAACTCTAACTCCATTTCTACATGAGATATCGGTTTTTTTGCATATTGTTTCTTATCGTATTCCGAAGAGCTGATTAGATTTTTGGGGGTAAACGATTGGGGGTAAGGGGGTAAAAATAGGGTAAAACTCCTATTTTTAGCGTTTTTTTTTGTTTATAATTAAGGCAATTATTATTGTATTTGGTTAATTTAGCACTTATATAAAAGATAAAATATAATGTTTTAAAGATACAGAATTCAAAATCAAACAAAACACCTAGTTTTAAATTTGCAAACTAGATGGCTCTAGTGTACAATAGTGCCGATGTTTTGACAGGGTGCTTGCAACGTTTCATCTAGTTTATTGTAAAAACAAGTAAAAAACTGAAGATGTGTGAATCTTGGCCATTGGATGTCGCTTGTGATTGAAGACAAAGCAAATGGCAACAGCTATGACCACTGAGCGTTAATGAATTCGGTGAATTTGAGTTTGCGTAATTTATTTTTAACTATACACGTATGTGCATATGCCTCTCAAGGGGTTAAATAATTTTGAACCCTATAAAAGTATATTTCTGTGGGTATATAAGATTATCGACATTCTAGATTCCAAAAATATTACTCATAAGCCAAACACGATCACAATTAAAAAATAATAAATAGAACAATTAAGTTATAATAAAATACCTATCTATATCTTATCTAGATGCTTGTAATATACCTACTATTCACAGCACGCTATGCTTGAGTATTATACAATGGTTTTCCAAAATTGTCAAAAATTTACCTAGATCTGTCTGTCCGTCAGTCCGTTAATGTAGAATGACCCAGCAGTATTAAAATTTTCATTGGAGAATTTTTTAGTTCCTATTTTGGATGCACAGAACTTGAAATTTTTTTGTAATTGTAACTTTTTTGTAATTTTATTTTTGGTATGGTCAAAATACATACAAAATGTACATTTTAGTATTTAATTTTTCGTACTCGTACCGTGAAATTTCACCTTCAAATTAATTTTTCTCGAAAACGGTTAGTCCTACACTGTTACAACAAGAGTACATTTTGTATGTATTTTGACCTGAGGAATCATATATCAAAAATAAAATCACAAAAAAGTAACACAGAAAAAAGTTTGAGAAAAAAAACTGATAAGACCGCCCCGTTTCGCACGCCTCAGGTTAAAATAAGTATATGAAAATAAGATACGAAGATGGGCCTTATTAAGATTAGTTCACATGCAAAACATCGTTGCTATATCTTAAAGGGTTCCTAAGTTATTAAATAAAAAACGATTTTTTTAGCCAATTTCAAAGGGGCGTAGCTCCATTATGAAGCATTTTAGACATATGTTTATAGGAACTTTTTGCCATATTTTCTGATGCAGAATAACCCCTTAAAATTAATTGTCCTATTTCTGAATAACCCTGTATAATATTTTGGATATATCGAAAGAAAACGCAATATATTATCCACTGCGAAGAGTATACTATGAAATGCGGAGATATGTAATATCTTCACGGCTTGTTGTGGAATATGTAAGATTAATCGATCTTGAGACATATTTAATTTTATTAATTATAGTAAATCGTCATATAAAGTACCTATATTGTGAAACAAGTGCATGAAAAGTAAAACATGGTTTTTTGTGCCAAGCTCCCCTGGAAAGTGAGTAGGTCCTATAATATAAACGATGGTAAGTATAATTATTTATTAATTTCTGAGTAAGCTCTTCATTTAATATTTAATTAAAAATTCAATATTGTGGGTGGGGTCAGATTGGTTTCAATTATTACGTTCCCCAAGGAAAGTCTTGAGTTACTAAAAAATGTTTAAAAAATAATATTGCTTTATTTTCAAAAAAAAATCTTTTTTCGAAAAAATTAGGGATCGACCGATACCGATATGACATCGGCAATAGTTCTCTATATCGGTTATCTGTCGATATGAAACTCCATATTGGCATATCGGCAACAATAATTTTGACTACCTAATATAAATAGTCCATGTCCCAAACTTGTTAAAATAATCGAATTAATTTTGACAAATTACAAAATATGTTTGAAAATATCCTCGGGTTTTTAAGGTTGCTGAAACCGAGCCCGATTTTAAAAATTAAAAATGGCAGGTCCAAAATGGCGTCGAAATTTAAAAATTTTCAACATTTTTTACCGAAAATTAGTAATCAAGTATTTTTGAGGTCGCTGAAACGACAGAAAAACTTTCTCGATGTGGATTAATATAATAAATGTTACCTTTGTAATTTTAATTTTGAATTTTTAACATCGGATTTGATTTCAGCGACCTCAAACATAATGTGTAATCTGTCTAAATTTTAATTAATATATAAGAGCTCGGTTTTAATTTAAAATAATAAGGTTTACATGTAGTTATTATATCTATAGAACTAACATTTTTTTATTCATTATTTTATTCATATTTAATATACCGATATATATCGGTTATCGGCAACATCCATATCGGTATCGGCAAAAAATCCATATCGGTCGATCCCTAGAAAAAAACTTTTTGAATATTTTTTATAATTTTTTTTTCGCACCCCTTCCAAACCATCACAAAATATTTATTTGGACACAGCTTCCTAGATTTTTGTATGACTCCCGGGATTTTTTACCTTTTTGACAAGATTTCTGAGGTTTCCAAAAAAGCTTAGTAATATTTACGAGTTTGAACGATTTTAGAAAGTCTTCTGAAAATTTGTACACGGGCTACTCATAGTGGCTCACCCCTCGTTTTATTTTTTTTACACAAATATAGTTATAATAGGGATATTCTTTTGTTATACTTTGATTTTTCTCGATACGGTTATCTCGCGGATTTATACTTTTGCAGGGTAGACACACATTTTTTCTTTTCAAGTTCCCTGATTATGTAATATCATCATATTTTTCTTTTAGCTATTTTCGACTTTGATGAAACTGGGTCTTTTCGGTTTACAAGTAAGAATAAAAATTTGGCTTTTGGCACCTGAGAAGCCAACTTGATGGTTATTTTTCATAATAATGGATAATAGTTATTTATGGTACTAGTGGGTAAAGTAAGATATTGCCCATGAGAAAATTAACCTTCGAGGCGTCAGCCAAGCAGGTTAATTTTCGAGAAGGCAATATCGGTTTACCCATGAGTACAAGGTTTTATCCAATAAATAGCTTAGGAATTCATATTTTTATCAAAAATTTTAATGACATTTACAAGAAAATAATTTGACAAGTGATAGTTGAGTGGGTAAAATAAATAATTATCCACTCAATAAAGTAAAAGCCACGCGGGGGTTATTATTGAATTTATCTATTTAAAATAAAGCTGGAATTGTCTTATTATCTGTATGTATTGGATAAAATAATTTAAAAAAATAAACAAAGACACGTTTTTTTTATCAAAAAATGCGTCATAAATAATTAAAACTTACTTCAAAAATGCTTCATAGGCAAACTAACTTTTTAAATATTTTGGAAAATATTCAATATTTTCTTACTATTTTTGTATCAATGATAACTCCTATTTAGCTGTATAATGTCACAGATTTTGGATTGATAAGAAATTATTTTAAAGAATAACAGTTTTTAGCTAAATGTCACCTTTTGATCCTACATGCCTCATTATGGTGGACCTTATATTTTTTTATTATCTTAAAATTTACATTTTGATGTAACTAGAAAATTCTGAAATAGAGATTCCGGCCCGTTTGATACATTTTGAAAATGTTTATTAGGGGCGGATGCTCGGCACGGGTTAGAATTTTTAATCATTTTGAAATTTTGCACATAACTTTGCGTGCTCAAAAGGAAAAAAATACGATTTCAAGACCTTTAAATTCTTCATTTATACAAAAATTACAGACAATTTTCAACGATTTTTTACGATTTATGGGTATTTTACGAATTTTAGGGGCCCAATTATAACACTAGAGAAGTTTGATCACTCCCATATTTTCAGAATTTTCCAGTTACATCTAAATGAAAATTTTAAGATAATAAAAAATATAAGGACGACCCTAATGCCTCATTTGTACGATATTTCTGGGTCTATAGTCCTATAGAATAGGATACTTCTGAAAGCGTATCAGCTAGATATGGTTCCGACTAGTCGGAACTTTAGCAACTCTCTTCTACTATTCTTCTAGTAACAAAGCCAAAAGAACCAGAAACCAAGGAACCAGAAGAAGAGGAACAACATGAAGGCAGAAGAGTGGGAATCGAATTACAGCCCGCTGTGGTTGATGAAACTCCAATCGAGAAACATCCTAAAACTCCCGAGTAAGTATAGTCGCTGCCAGAGTAACAAGAGATTTCTTTTAACAGCGATTATTTTTATCTGGCGCGTATCAAACTGTGCGTCCAATCGGGGCGTTGCATAATTTTAGACTCATTTAAACTAATGTATTTTTATCCAGTCCACGTGGACTGATCTAGCCAGTTAACGTTCGACCCTATCCAATCATATTTCACAAAAGATTTAGCCACACCCACAGGGCATTTGTATCAATATTTACTGGACCGGCTTTAATTTGTTTTGTGTTCTGTGCATCGAGCTATATAAGATAAATACGTGTTTGATATAATAAAATTTAATTACGTCCCTGCTCACATTAATCTATTTTAAATGTAAACATTCTATTATAAATGTGACACCGACTATACCTCCCTAAATTTAGTACCTCTATTTAACAACAATTTTCTCGAGAACGGTTGGCTCTACGGTGTTGCAAGAGTAACTTTTGTATGTA
Source organism: Brachypterus glaber (assembly GCA_958510825.1). Taxonomy (NCBI): domain Eukaryota; kingdom Metazoa; phylum Arthropoda; class Insecta; order Coleoptera; family Kateretidae; genus Brachypterus; species Brachypterus glaber. Next base: position 1,811,587 of record OY294052.1, read on the forward strand.
TTTTTAATTAAAGAATCGTATTTGATTAATAACATATCAAAAAATCTACAGATGAAAATGTTTGGGGCAAAAAAGGGGCATCACCCTCCGATTTTGCACGTCCCTGGTTAAAATTACCAAATAAAAATTACATAAATGTTAAGGCATGTGCAAAAATTCATTACTGTTCATAGAGTTCCAGATATATTAATTAAGATGTACCCTTAGGAGGTTCCCTTAGAGCTCATTTACGGACCAACCTTTATAAGAACTTTTGTCATATTTTTTAATGTAGAACCACCCCTTAAAATTTCCGAACCTATTTTTGAATAACCCTGTAAGTACACATCCGCTGTCGAGGCTGGAGCGCACCACAGGGCGTTACAAGTTTTGGGAAAAATTTTGAATAAAAAATTCTATTACATGTCTAATACAATGTCATTAATCACCTTTCAAAAAAAAAATCCCGATTCGCGAAAAAATTGACTTTTTGAATATGCGTTGAAATTAATAGTGCGTTATGTTGACGTAAAGTGTTTATTTTTCAGAGAAGAAGCCCAAATCAAGAAAGCTATCGAAGAAAATGAATTTTTGAATAATGTGATTAAAGGAAAAATTATTACTGAAATCGTTGCTTCGATGTACAAAAAATCTGTTGAACAAAATGAAGTATTGATCAAAGAGGGAGATAAAGGCGACAAAATGTACATTTCAATCAACGGAGTTTTTCAAGTTAGCACAAAGGACTTCAAGAGTACTTTCGAGGATATGAGAGTTGTAGGAGAGTTGGCTATTTTACACAATGCCAGAAGACTGGCCACAATTACCGCTAAAACTAGTGGTCAACTTTGGGTAAATAAACCCTATAAAAAATTTCGTATACACAATCAATCAGTAACTAGACCCATAGGCACATCAGTTATATAAAAACTACATTATTTGCAAGCACCCTGTCAAAACATCGGCACTATTGTACACTAGAGCCATCTAGTTTGCAAATTTCAAACTAGGTGTTTTGTTTGATTTTAAATTCTGCATCTTTAAAACATATTCTAGCAAAAAACTGTATATAAAATTTTTTATAGGGCTTAAAAAGAGCTTTTATTTTAAATATATTTTTTTTAAATATGGTTATAAATATGTGAGATATACTAAAAAAACCTTTTACTGCTTTAAACGCCAATATCTCGAAAACAATGCCTTTTAGGAAAACGTGAAATAAAAAAAAAAATAAATTTTTTCGTATTTCGAAAAAAAGTTTTTTGTTTCAACGAAGCTAGACCTACAGGGAAAAGTATTTTTTTGTTGGCAACAGTTATTTTTTTTAGGTTTTGGATGGAACAGTCTATAAGCAAATAGTAACACGAGACGCTATCAAAGAACAGGATGAAATTATGCAATTTTTGAAAAATGTCAAATCATTCCAAAATAGAGACGAAGTCGTATTAAATACAATTGCCAGTCTGTTGAAAACGGAGTTGTTCAAAACTGGTACTGATATTGTCAAAGAAGGCGAAAAAGGAGACAAGTTTTATATTGTTAGGGCCGGAAGTGTTTCCGTTTACAAAAATGGTGAAGGTAAGTATTCAAAAACCTTGTCTTGTGAAAACACTTTATTATTAACAGAAGAAAAGTTTTAAAAACACCTAAAAGGTCAAAAAATACACAAAATAGTATATTACGTACCGAGCACCTGAAGTGCACTGAAATAGGTTTGCGTCGAGGTGCGTATACTATTTTTCCTACACCTAAACATCAAAATTTTTTGTCATGACAACAGGGTGGAAAATAAGCACTAACTACTAACTAGGTTTGGACTAATTTTGCCACCCGTCTAGAAAGGGTGCCCGTTTCAGATTTATTTTATTTGTGTAGGAAAGGTCAACACTATGGTTAAAGGTCAATACTTTGGAGAACGGGCTTTGCAAAAAGAGGAGTTCCGACAAGCCACGGTGAAGGCTGATGCACCATGTGTCGAGTGTCTGACTCTGACAAAAAGTGAATTCATAAAACATATTGGTGACGTGGCCGATGCTACAGAATCACCTCGGCAAACGGTCTTATCACCAACCGTTACTTCTGGTTACGAGGATGTCAATTTGAATGAAACCAAGATCCTTAGAACACTTGGTGTTGGTGGATTTGGAAGGGTCGAATACGTAAGAGGCTGTCCATATATTACGTAACGCAATTTTTCAAAAAAATGACCCCCTCCCCCCCGTGTAACAAACTGTCACATTTACCAACACCCCCCTCCCCCCTGTGTAACGCGTAACAATATAAAAATTTGTATTTTTTTTCTAACATATCTTGATACAGAATTCCGCATAATGCAAAACGGTAAAAAGAAAGTGTAAAAATGATACATATTTATTATAATAATACATATAGCACTTAATGTACTTAAACGAAAAAATCACTCAAACTTAAAAAAAATATTCATAATCAATATCACACAGGGAAAAAATACTAGGTACCTCTTTTTATACTGAGTGTCCGGTATATCTAGTAGGGTACCACTGGGAAAGATGCTTAGGGGCCATCCATATATTACATAACGCTCCTAGGGGGTGGGGGTCATTTTAGAGTGTTACGAATAGGAAAATAGCGTAACAGGGGAGGGTGGGGGTTCAAAATGATCAAAATTTGCGTTACGTATTACTTGAACGCTCCCCTAGCAGTATTTATTCTCACTTGTAAATTTTTCAGGCTCAATATAAAAATAAATTTTTTGCTTTAAAATACTACATAAAGGAATACGTCGTGGAAAACCACCTTCAAGAGCATGTCCATAACGAAAAAAATCTTCAAATGAAATGCAACTCTATATTTATAATCGGGCTTTATAGAACTTTTAAGGACAGAAGATATGTGTTTTTTTTAATGGAACCGTGTTTGGGTGGTGATGTTTTTAACTTATTGAAGAAACAGAGAAACAAAAGATTTGAAGAAAACACGGCTAAATTTATTTCAGGTTAGTAGTATTATACTATTTACATCGCCTGCGCTAGAATAGTAGTATACGGTGGTTTCGAATTTCCCAAAATCGCAAAAAAACGTCCTAGACAAAAAAATCTTGGATACAAATGTGTTTCATGAAAAAATAAGAAACTTTGAAAATGTCCGTCTGTCCGATGTCACGATTTTCTAGACACGACAACTCAAGAACGAATAATCCGATCGATTCTAAATTTTCAGCAAAAAATAATTTTTATAAAGGGAACATCCCTGTTGTTTTTGAAAGTAATCCCCCCAAAAACAAATAAAGTTATAGGATGTTAATCTTTTAAAAAAAGAAAGAAAATTTTAACCTAACTCTTTTAGGATCAGTTTTACCAATTTTGAAAGTAATCCCCCAAAAACTAAAAAGTTATGGGGGATTAAACTTTTTTTTAAAATGAAAAAAGTATAATTTAATTTTTAGGCTGCATTATAGAGGCTATCCATTACCTTCACAGACACAAAATAATATACAGAGATTTGAAACCCGAAAATATGATGATTGACCAACGGGGTTACATAAAATTAACAGATTTTGGCTTTGCAAAGACGCTTTTAGGTGGAGCTAAAACGTACACGTTTGCAGGAACTCCTGAATACGTTGCTCCTGAAATTGTGCTCAATTCTGGCCACGACAGAGCAGTAGATTATTGGGCATTAGGGATATTTGTATTTGAATTATTAGTAGGTAAGTATTTTTGTAAGATTAAATTTATTCATGCTATAAAAATATACAGGGTTATTCAAAAATAAGTTCGAGAATTTTAAGGGGTGATTCTACATTAAAAAAAATCATGTCAAGGTCAAATGAGCCCTAAGGGAGCTACGAGCCTCTCAAGGGTACATCCAAAAAGTAGTTTTTATTTAATATCTATGGAACCCTATTGACCACAGTAACGAATTTTTGCACATGCCTTAACATTGATAAAAGCTATGATTTTATGTAATTTTTATTTGGTAATTAGGGGCGTGCAAAATGGACTGGAGAAGAGGTAAAATTTTGCGTGTAAAGTATAGGCGACCTTGACATTCCACAGATGTGCCAGTTGATAAAATTTAGAGAGGCGTCTTAAAGAATAACACTTTTTAAGGGGCCGTAGCTGCCTTAAAAGCGATTTGTGAATATTTATGTACGAGAACTTTTTTTTATAGTTTTTGATGAAGAATCTCCCGGTTTATTATATTAATATAACAGTGTATATTTTAATAATAGTAATTATATACCAAGGTAGAGAAGACATTTTTTATAGCCGAGCTGCTTATGAGCGAGGGATTTAAGAGTGCGACGCTATAAAAGTCTTCTCTACCGTAGTTTATACATTACTTTTTTCACTACTAGCACTATTTAACTATTTTTATTGAAATAATAGTTATTTATGGTACTAGTGGGTAAAGTAAGATATTGCCTATGAGAAAATTAACCTGCGAGTCGTCAGCCAAGCAAATTAATTTTCGAAAGGGCAATATCGGTTTACCCATGAGTGCCATACAAGGTTTTATCCAATAAATAGCTTACGAATTCATATTTTTATTAAAAATTTTAATGACATTTACAAGAAAATATTTTGACAAGTGACAGTTGAGTGGGTAAAATAAATAATTATCCACTCAATAAAGTAAAAGCCACGCGGGGGTTATTATTGAGTTTATCTATTTAAAATAAAGCTGGCAATTGTCTTATTATCTGTATGTATTGGATAAATAATATTTATATTATCAAACTTTTACAGGAAGGACGCCATTTAAAACGGGCGATCCCAGCCACATGAGGACTTACAACTTGATAATTAAGGGCATTGATGATATCCAAGTACCGCAAATTATTCCAAGCAAGGCCAAAAGCCTTGTTAAGCACCTTTTAAGACCCATCGCGATGGACAGGTTGGGAATGCAGCGGGGAGGAATGAACGACATTAAAAACCAAAAATGGTTCCAAGGTTTTGATTGGGCAAATCTGGAAAGTGGAAATATGCGCAGTCCTTGCAGGCCCGATCTTAAAAACTGGCAGGATAATTTTGACAAGTTTACCAAGGACCGACGCAATCCTCAACCAGAAACCAGTGGCTGGGACATAGATTTTTAAGTCTTAAAATGTTATTACAATTTATAAATATTAAACCATATTGTTTTTTTTTATAATTTTTTTAATTATAAGCCTTTTAAGACATATTTTAAGGGTCCTTTCAAACAAAAATAAGTCCATGATGGAAAAAAATAAAATATGTATGTGTGAGTTAGGACCTGTTTTGATTGGTTAAAATGCAATTTTTGGCATTTGTAAGGCTTTTTTTGATTCGAAAATTCTCTGTTATTAATAAATATATCGATATAGGATTTTCACCATTGATTAGTTATAGTTGCTTGAATGCTTAACGTCGCCCTTTTTTCATTTTTTGTTTTACATATATTTAAGTTTAAAAATAAATAAGTTTTACGTAATTTCATTCATAAAAAACTAAGCCTTTAAAGCAAAAAATTGCGAGTACTTACCTTAACTTCTTATTTCTCCAAGCAAATGTAAAGGCAGCTTTAAAGTACTAGCTGTGACTTAAAAAAAAAGATTGGTGATCATTGGCTAGAGTATTAAGGATATAAAACATTCACATTAAGCAAAAAAAAAAAACATTAAGCAACATTTAACTTAAACCCGTAAGTACTATCGTGGGGTTTTTAACACAACAGAACTTGATTTGTTTAAGGTCGTTTTTTTATATTTTTGTACTTATAAATTCTATAATTTTTTGTAGTTAAAGTATTACGTAACGAAAAAACGGTCTGATGTAATTTTCGGAAACGGTTAACCGAAAACCGGTTATTGTCTATGGTTTTTCATCTCTAATTTTGTTTGTTTAGGGGATTTAGTGAACGCTGTGTGCAATATTTGCAACGAATCCGAATCTTAGGCCTACATCATTGTTAAAAACGTGATCCAATAATTTATAATTTTTTAAGTGTTATTTGACATTTTTACTGACGCCCACCCCCTCGCTGTAACGCGGCGTAACGTTTTCGAGACGTCCCCCCCTAGAGCGTTACGTAATACTTAAACGTTCCCTATCCTGATCCTCAATAAAAAATACTTATATTTTGAGAAAAAAATCACAAAAATGGGGTGCCAAAACATCCCACGATAAACGTAACTAAAAAAAGACGATAGTAAGATGTTTTTTTAAATATATATATTTTTTTAAACGTTCTTAATTATAACCGTAAGAATTGATGACGCTGGTAAACGGCGCGACCTGTTTTGCAACCTTTGCTGACGCCAACTTTGTGATTTTCTTTAGCTTGTCACGTTTGCGGATGGTAAGGACAGCCTTAACTTTACGTTTGCTTTCGAGAGTACGGACTACAGACTGGTACTTCCATCCGACCTCATTTGAAAGACGGCCAACATGGCAGAACTGAAAGAATTGAGAAAAAGGTTGTTATATCAGAAATTTAACGATTAAATGAATGAGTATTAAATACTATGTATACAGAGCGGTCCAAAAGTGACCCCCCCCCCTCTTAACTTTTGAACCAGTTGAGATATCGACTTCAAATTTGGAACTTTTAAATAAGACAACTTAAACTATCTTTTAGCATATATTTAATACTTTCAGCTCTTAAAATGTGGGCAGGGGGGCCTGGGGGCACATTTTTTTAAATGGAAAGGGGGCTCGCGTAATACATCATTTTAAAGCTTATAAAATTCTCCATTTAACTCCATATTTTTTAATTAAAAAAAAATGGTTTTAAAATGGGGTTGAAAATGGGTATTAATGTCAAAATTCCCCTAAAAAAAAAACAAATAATTTTTTAAAAATGCCTAATTTCATCATAAAAAAATGTTAATTATACTTTTAGTTAATATAAATAAAAATTTATAAAAAAAAACTTAAAAAATCGAATGTTTTAGCACAAAAAATTGAAAAATCAAAACCTTAAAAAACATTTTTTAAAAATTTAAAAATGTTAATTTAAATAGAGAATTTTATAAGCTTTAATGTATCAAACGACCCACCTTTCCATTCAAAAAAAATGTCCCCCCATGCCCCTGTGCCCACATTTTAAGAGCTGAAAATATCAAATATATGCTAAAAGATAGTTTAAGTTGTCTTATTTAAGAGTTCTAAATTTGAAGTCGATATCTCAATTCGTTCAAAAGTTAAAAGGGCGGGGGTGACTTTTGGACCGCACTGTATAGTTATCTCATTAGTTATTTGATATCATTATCTTTCAAATAATGTAGGTAAATAATTTGCTAATCATTGAAAATAATTCTGAAAAAAAATATATGTATTTTAATTTTTTTTTAGGGTTATATACCTTCTGGCTCGGAAAAATTACCACCATTTCTCGAAAACCAATTTACTGATCAACCTGAAATGTTTAGGTGTTGTTCCTAATCACAAAAGCTAGTTCGTGAACGAAGGGATTTATTTATTAATACCAAAGAACTTTTACCTCAAGAAGGAGCATGATGAAATCTACCGTATGCTTTTTTTGAAGCGTGAACTAACTACGGTGAGGGGTTGATGGGGAGTGACTATTGTTTACACTTAGTACGCGTAAAGACAGAGAAAGAATGTGTAAACTCACAGTCTTATGTCGTAAAATGACTGACAGAGGTACAGTGTTGCCGATTGGAAACATATACTTTGAATATTTTATTGTAAATTTTAAGAAACATTAGTTCTGTATGAGTTTTATATAAACTAGTCATTTAATTTTAATAGATATAAATATACTATATTATTAAACATAATTATAGTATACACAATAAAGTTTTTTACATTTTTAATTTAAGTATAATGATTTGAATTCATGATAAGGTGGAAACTACGCAACATCGCTACTAGGTAGCCTGAAAGTCTACTAGCGACATCTACATTTTACACCACAAAGCTGTATCGCGTTTTAGTAAATAAACAAACAAAAAGATGACACCTTCATAAACATTGGTCTGAAATTACTTCTTGAGTTCTTTGATTAATACAACAGACAAAATTTCCCCAGATATATTAAAAGTACTTGTTTTGTAAAATTATTTAAACCACTCAAAAAATGTTACACTAGTTTTAAACCATATTTTCAAAAAATTTAAAACTCCCTCACATTTTCCTGACTATCTAAGTTTCCAGACTTTTCAAATTTCCAGGGGTCGGGGCAAAATTCTTTAAAGTAAAAACAAAACACAAAAGTTATAAACTTTTATGAAATGAAAATAGACTAAAAATATTTAAAAATTGTGAAGTTCTTAAAATACTTGTTTTAATTTTAGCGATTTTTAGACCGAATATGAAAAAAGCGAAACTACGAGATACCAAAAAAATAAATAAAATTTCACTTACTTTGCGGCCTGGTTTAAGACACATAACTCTGAGTGCTCCGGGTACGACAACGCGCTTCCTACGGTCATATGGTGGAGGAATACCTTCGTAACATTTCAGTTTACGAAGAGCTTGCTTTCCTCTTTCAGTTTTGTGAGGTAACATACCTGGAATATAAAAAAATACATTTAATTACAAAACATCTAAGGTTAGAAACATTAAATAATATATATACATCATATTGTTAAGGTATGTTTCATTATTTTCAAATAATGTAGGTAAGATAAATTTATAATCATGTGTATTAATAGTATTATATGAAAATGTATGGAAAACGTCTTATTTCACATGAGGAACTGCTCATGTAGTGCCAATAAAAATAAAATAGGTTTTAATCCATATTTAGTTTCCCTAAATAATTTAAAATAAACATGTAAAACAAACTAACTTGTATTTTCATTATGAATGTACTTATTTTTGTTACTAAAAAATAGATTTTTTTTGTATTTGACAAATAAATTTTAATATTCAAGCTATTAATACTTTTGTCAAGAAAAGTTTTGTGCTAGTAAAAAATTGTTGTAAATTTTTATTGGTTTTTACACTTCTCAACTTTTTATTTAAAAATTGACTCAAATAATATGGTTTCTGCTATTTGATGGTCTGCCCATCCGGGAAATTTGTGACCACAATAATTCAAGAACATTGAGCTAAAGTTCTCAGCTGGGATTGTTTTTGGTAAAAATCAGATTGGGGAAAGAAACCTTTTTTTTATTATTTTAGAATACTTTATCAAAAAAAAATCCTTTTTCAAAAAAAAAATAAGCACCAGTACCACTCAATGTTAGCCAGCAGGGAAAATTTAACAGTATAGTTGGAAATCTTAAGTTTGCCAAACCAAGTGTTGTTTTTAGCAAAATTGCAGCACTGGCACCACATATCTATAACTCTATATTGGCCTTTCAACGTTTTCGTACGTAGAATAACTGGGAAGGTAACAAAAGACAGAAGATATGACGAGTAAGTCAAAATGGCGTAAGCCACGTTGTCAGTTTACACAATTTTACTATAAAATAATAAAATAAAATTAATTTCAACATTTAAGTTGTATTTCACATTTGAAATAATGAAAAAATATTCAAAACGAATTACAATAAACTATTTATTATTTTGAAATTAGTTAATAACATAAAGAAATTAGTTACTTTAAGTCTAATAAGCATACTATTAAAGATTTCTAAAATAAGATCCGGCAACATTGCACTTGGACAGATTTTTCTTGCCTTTGAGGTTAGTTTCGTTTGTTTCTATATCTTGCTGTTTCTATATATTGCTTTTTTTAACTTTTATCTTGTTTCTTTGAGTACTTTTTTTGATTCTTTTGAGCTTGTGATAGTTGATAGTGACATTTTTTAGTGATAGTGACATATTTTTTTTTGACTTAGTATAGTGTTCATCTGTGGTTTATTTCTATAAAAGATGATTTGCTTTGTGAAAGACTGTAAGAACGTAAGAAGGCTTTTAGCCCCTAATAGCAATGTTACTTTTCACAGGTAAGCAATAAAACAATAAGCTTAATTGTAGCATTTACATGGTTAAATACAGGTTGTACTCTTTCTAAAAGGCTTTTTGTGATACTCTGTTTACAGATGGTTATTGATTAATTAATGGTGGCAAATAGTAAACACTGTGATATAAAACACCTAATAGGTCTCTAATGAGTATATAGAAATAAATAAATAAATAAATAAATAGTATAACCAAAGAACCTCAAAATGGTCTTTGTGCATTTAAACTTCTTTCAAAATTTTGATGACGTGTAAGTCAAAATGGCGGCGAGACTTTACGCTGTGTCTTCCCAGTAAGTCTCTTTCTAATGACCGATATAGAGTGTATAGATATGTGACTGGCACAGAAAATTCAAGGTTGGCAATGTCCCTGGTTAAATACTTTAGCTAAAACTAGGGTAGCAAGATAAAATTATTCTTAGGGACAGGCAAAAAGGACCAAACAGTCTAGTTGAGGCTTGTTTTCTTCAGCCCTTCATATTTTTAGCTTACAGCAGCAGGATAATGCTTAGAATAATTTGATGTAAAAAATATCATACCTCTAACAGTTTTCCAGAAGATCCTTGATGGAGCCCTGAAGTGGAAAGGTCCACGAGCTGGATTTACATTGCAACGTTTGCGAAGGAAGGACATAAACTTCAGTTTAGTTCTGAAAGAATATTAAAATAAGAAAACCAAATTCTTTATGAATAGTTAATATACAAATAATTGTTGTTTACATCATACTGTATCATGGTTTCATTATTCTTCAAATAATGTAGGTAAGATAAGTTCATAATCATGTGTAAAAAATATATTTCATTCGCAACTGTATATGTAATACATACATTACATGTATTAATAAAGTTTGGGAAGTACGTGATTTATTGTCTCACTGTTTTCCACGCCTGGACCTGACCTGTAATGAAAAATAGAGACCAGTAAACTAATTATTACTGGTCTGAAATTTAAATCATTAATTTCCGCAAGATGGCGCCACCGATTAAAATATAATTATTGCTTATAGCAAGATGGCTGAACTGCTGTCATGATAAAAACGAATATAATCTAAAAAACGAAGAAGAAGAAGAAGAAGAAGAAGAATATAATCTAATACATTTTGTTTAAAAAACTCAAATGTACAATTTTAGTCAATGTTTTTTACTTTTGATACTGAGAAGGATAATAAATGTTATAAACGGTGCCTTGTGAGCTACTAACAAATGTTTGTTATGGTTGTTTATTTGGGTTACACGTATGTGGAACTTCAGTTTTATATGATAGTGCTTTTCTTGTGAAACGCAGGAAAAAAATATCTGTGGTAAATATGAAGAGAAGTAAAAAACTAAGTATTATAGTATTATTTTCTTCATTTGAATTCAAACATCAAGGTTTTAAAAAAATTAGTACATTATTTTTAAATAAAACAGTTGCGAATAATAGTATACAGGTCTTCCACAAAATGGTAGTTTTCATCGACCTATAAATAGTCGCCCATTAATAAGGTCTCAGAAAACTACTATTTTCCTAGTAATCTACTATTATTACATGTATAGATCCCTATATGGTACAACTGGCATCATTATATGAAATATGTAGGTATATTTAGGATAAATAACACGATATAAGTAAAAGTATGTTTATACTAACCTAAAGAAGTTTCCAGAAATATTTAACTGTTCACATCTTACAACTGTGACTTTACTTCCTTGTAAAAGAGTTTTGGCAACAAGAGCTGCAAGTCGGCCCAGCAAATGGCCTTTGCCGTCGATAAGGATAGCCTAAAAATAAAAGTTTACGTTAAATATGCACAAAACACGTGTCCGATAAAATAAGGTTAAGTCCGTAATTTTGATTAAATTATCACAAAAATCGCACTGAATCCAATTAGAAGCTATTCCTTAATTAGATAGGCACACTTTAAACACTATTTGGATTAATAAAGTTAAAAAATTAGTTAAATAAACTCAAATACCTTTTCGCTAAACCCAGTCATGTTTCTATCATATGCGGAAAAGGCAGCCGCCGGAAACGTCAAAAGATGGCAGACTTGTTTTTATGGATTACCAACCTAAAAATTTTAGTTACATCCGGCCGCGCCAAATTTAAAATAGTGATTATTTTTAACCGTGACTTGTTTTACGGATTTAATAGCGAATTGCTATTTAAATTACATTCAGGGATGACGCGAGGGGGGGGGCACCCCCGAACCACGCTCGAGTTGGGAAAACAAAGTTCAGAACTTGGCAGGGAAAACTGGGTGGTAGGGTTAGGAAATTTGTACAAATTTTCCATCAGGGGTAAAGCTTTTTTCTCAGAATATAAAGAAGTTGGGAAAATTGGCAGTACAGTTGGGAATTTTTTTTAGAGGTGAGGACCTTTTTTTAGGCTGTACAGCGCAGAAAAGTGGTTATCTAAGCTAAAAATAAAACAAATATTATATTTTTTTATTACATTTTATTTTCAGAATGTAAAAAGACCTACCTAAAACTAATTACAATAACCCAAATAATAAATTTACAATCCTTTCAGGTAATTTGATAAAATTAGAACAATTTAACTTAAGAAAAAATACTTATGGTCAGAAAAAAATACAAAAAAATTTCATTTTTTTTGGAAATTTGAAATATATAAATCATTTTATTTAGGTTTGCTGTTATACAAGTAAAATTACACCTACATAAAAAAACACTTAAAATTAAATATTAGTATGGTCTTGGTGGGCCTCCTCTCATCATGCCTGGTGGAGGCCCTCTCATTCCCATTGGTGGTCCACCACGTCCCATGCCCATGTTTGGTGGCATGCCCATCATTCCTGGTGGAGGTCCCATCATACCAGGTGGTGGACCTCCCATTCTTGGAGGTCCTTGATTCATTTGTGGAGGTGCTGATACTTGACCACGACCTCCAGGTGTCATAATTTGTTGTGAGGGTCCACCAACTCCACGAACTGGTCCTTGTAGACCCACGGGCACTCCTCCCATTCCTAAGGTAATAAAAAATGAAAAATTAGCACAAAAACTAAGCCCCCCAGTTATGCCTATGAACAAATAATCGGATCGACTCAAAATTTTCAGGAAAAATCAAGTTCTATGAGGGGTTAAAAATTAAAAGAACTATCTTTTTTGAATTTTTTTTTCAAAATTGTTTTTTAAAAAAAGAATGTTTAAAAAAAATTATTTTATATATTTTTTAAAAATTTAGTTTTTCATAAAAAAAAAATCAGACTTTTTTTTTGATAACTTTTTTAACAACTTGTGTTTCAAAAAGGCCTAGAATGGAATACTGCTCATAATTAATAAAAGATGTAGAGTGTGTTAGGAAAATGAAAGAATTGGCGACGGAAAAGCTAGGGTGGAAAGCTGCCTCAAAGTAGTTTTAGAACTGATAATCTAAAAACAATGATGAAACGAACATAAATATTAAAATTTACATACCTGCAGGCATTCCTCTGCCAGCAGCTCTGCCCATTCCAGGTCCACTGCCTGTACCAGGTATAGGTACTCTAGGTAAACCCTCTTCTGGAGGAGGAGGTCCTTCTACTGTCAGCGAAACAATACTTTCACCTCGTAATAGCACAAAACCTAAAACTCTTTTTTCTTCGCGCTCAACCTTCGAGTTTTTCGGTTTTATTTTTCGAAATTCTTCGCAGTCTCCTAATATCATATTCATATGCTTATCAAACGCTTTGAATGTTCCAATAAACGTTCGAGAATCTTGTAGTGTTATTCGAACTCTGTAGTTTATGTGCTGTATCATTTTATTATTTTTTCCGATCGTCTAAAAAAGATTAAGAATAATTATTGCATTTATTAAATAGTTAAGAATTATTAAACTTACCATTTTGGGGCCGTTTTCTGCTTATTACAACAAAAAATAACGAAAACGCCAAACAAACGTTTTATAACCTAAAAAACCGGCGTCAAATGGCGCTAGTGTACTCGGGTGTTTCCGGAAATAAAAGGCGCCAAATTTAAAATTAATTATCTTTATTAAAAATTATTAATAGGGGCAGTTTTATTACAATACAGTCATTTGCTATAAATATTTAGCTATATTTCACTAATAATAACAAAAAAATCATATAACCTAGATAATAACAAGTATAGAAATCAAAGCATTTTTCGCGAGGCCTTTACGCACTTGCTTTTAAAATTTAACGCATACCTAAATAAAAATTATGCTTAATTTTAAAACAATAAATTCATTATCACAAAAAAAACTTAATTCAATATCAAATCGATATTATCTATCGTGTTATCTATTAATCGATGATTGCCCTTTTCGATAATCGCCAGTTTCGATGTTTGCAATTTTCGATGATCGCATATTTCGCGACCATACCTTCCGATGTTTCAAAAATTCGGTTGTTTAATTTTTTCGATATTTTTAAGGTATATTTTTAGTATTGTGAAAGACTAGCTGATTAATAAAGTATAGTGTAACCTGTAACGATCCAGCTGGGGTTCTAGATCTTTGGGTAAGTATATCTACGTGTAGGTTTTATATAGATGGTGTTTTATTAACCTCTATTAATAATACACCCTGTATAAATAGGTTATCAAATGTATAGAATCATCTGAGAAAACTAAATTTCCTGATGCAATGGCTCTAAAACCCATTAAAATCTTAAAAAATAAGGCTCAAAATAAGAAAATTACTTCTCCCAGTTTTAGCCAGCTAGCCTACAACTAACCTCCACATTTTTTTGCCAAATACTTGGATTGTTTAAACCCCCAATTTAGGGGCCCTAAAGAATGGCCATGCACCATAGTGATTGCTTAGACAGCAGCTGCTATAATTATTATTATAGGGGCCATGCCATTAGCCATGTCTGAACCATCATTATGCTAGCAACATAATATCTTAATATAATCAAAACATTGATTTATTTGCTTTTTTACAAAATAGAAATAATCATTTCTCATTTTCTAATGGTTTTATCTATACCTTGTATAAATACCGTCACCTGGGGTGACTTTGATAGCCTAGGTTGAAAAATCAAAGTTGCCCCAAATTACGGTACTTTAAGTTCAAATATCTAATGGCAATAATTGTAGGGCTTAAGAAATATTAACCTTTCAGCTAATTTGCTTAAAAGAAAAAAATATATTTTGTTCCTGAGTTTCTTGAAGAAAAAAACTGTTGAGTAAAAAAGTAAAGTTCTGCAATAGGTTTTTTATATATCTTCTATACAAAGAAAAAGTTACATTTTAATAAAATTTAAAAAAAAATACCGTCGTGTGGGGTAATTTTGATTTTGCGTTAGGAAAAATCAAACTAACCCCCAATTTACAGCACTTAAAATAACTAATGGCAATAATTGCATTTAGGGTGACACTTAACCCCATTTACTCCACACTGACAACCCCCTGAGGTGTCTCCCTTTCCAGCAGGGCCCCACCTAGGTCCTCTAGTCACCCAACAAATCTCCGTTTTACACATAGAACATCTTAACCAGTCACAGCCCCATTTTTTCATTAGGATCACTTTACACGTCGGACAAGTCAGAGCTTCGCCCTTATTCACCATTTCCTCCAAAAAAAATTTTGTCCTTTTTGCATCTTCGTCTATTTCCGAGTTATCGTTCATCCGTTCTTGGTATTCTTTGCAGTTTGCGCCCATGTGAATGGCCTGAAAAAATCAGATTCTAAATAATGTCTCTCAATTTAAGAGTCTCAAATAGGTACTAAAAAAAGTATAATTATAATACACAGCTCTGCCGGGGACTTTTTAGTTGTGTCTGGCTATATTTGATGTGATGATTTCGGAACATTTTTTCTCAATTTTTCTCAGCTCGTTTTTTTGAGATATGTACATTTTTTTTTAAAATTTTTTGCTTAAAGGACTTTTTATGATCGAAATTGCGTAAAATTTCCTTATTTTCAAAGTCAAATATATTATATTGAAAACAAAGGCAAGCAACTAAACAATGGTAAAAACCCCATATCGATTTCTTTACTAATAACCAAGAATTTTCGGATCAAAAAAAGGATTACAAACATAGAAAAAACGGATTTCTTGAACCAAGGACACGTGTCTTTGTATATGTTCAAAGCCATATTCTCTTGTTTCAAGGCTGGCATTTTCTTGAACCAAAGTCAATGTCCTTGAATGAAGAACGGGTTTTGGAATAAAAATTCGCGCTCTTTATTCAAGGACATTGACTTTGGTTCAAGAAAATGCCAGCCTTGAAACAAGAGAATATGGCTTTGAACATATCCAAAGACACGTGTCCTTGGTTCAAGGAATCCGTTTTTTCTATGAATGCCAAAAATTGAATTTTATCCAATCGGAACCCGGTCTCACTCACGCATACATATTTAATTTTGTCCATCGTGGACAAGAAAAACTTTGTAGATTTTTTTTTATTCGAAAGGGCCCTTAAAAATTTAAACTAATGTTTTTATCACCCCACATATGTACATGTACGCGCCTTCGCCAAAATTGCAAATATGGTATCCTAAGACTTAAGTACAATTGTATAGGATAATAACTTCCGATTTCCTATCTATTTGTAACTGAATAATATTCAGTGAATATTCATAAATTTCCTTTTAAAGGATGCTTCTTACAACAACCGATCAAATGACACTAGATGTATTTTGTTGATAAATTTCTTGTAATATTTAAATAACATACTGTGCTACTTTATAGTTATAGCTATAAAGTATTTCTTACTGCTCTTTCGCAACCAAATTGCAGCCATATGGCTGTAATTTTGCTGCATAAGAGCGGCAAGAGATGCTTTATTGCTACTGTGTTACTTGGGATGCCATGTTATTTGAATGCTACCGGCATTTTGCATTTTTCTTCTCACCTGGCACGTCAAACAGTTGGTTTTCTTACAAACAGGACATCTAAACTCATTGACATTATCCTCATAAATGCACCACCCTTTACAATCCGGCGTTTTACAATGAAACGACTTATCCATCTTGTTTTCAGCCTGTGCAACAGACCTGGCCAAAAACTGGTCGTAAATTTCCGGTTTAACCAAAGCCTTTATCTCCCGATCTTGTAGAGCTATATTACAAGAATAATCCTTATCGATGTATGGACATTTAACCTCAGCTTCTTCTGTATATTCAATCGTATGAGCAAGGCACACTTTACAAAATTGGTGCAAGCATTCACGAAGAGTGACTCCCTCTTTTGTAGGAACCTCAGCGAAACAAACTAAACACTCAAATGGTTCGGGATTTTCCACCAGATCTGCGTTATCCAGGTTTACCAACTGCATGTAAGTCTGTTGTGGATGAGGAGCTTTTTTTGTTTTTGTGGATTTCTTCGTTTTTAATCTTACTGTTGCACAAACTGCGCATATGTTACTTGTTAAAGGATTTAGAAGAGTACATAGATGACATTCCCATTCAGCAACAGGTCTAGTTAAAGTTTTTGATTCGTATTCTTCGAAATCTTTTTCTAATGTTGCTTTTTGGGGCTCTTTTGCCTGACCGCTTGAAGAGGCCATATTTACCTTATTGGACGGTATCTCGATTTTTGTTGGCTTCTGAAGAAGATTTTCAGAAGCCTTCTGTGGTTCTTTAACATTTAAAGAAATCAATATACTATTGGAACTACATGGTGATGGAATTTTGGTAATATTTGTTCTGTCAGGAATACTTGATCCAGGTAATTTTTGATTAAAACTATTAATAGAGACTATTTTGGATTTGTTTTCTTGGACATATTTGGCGTTATCTATATTTTGAGTAAAGCTTGTTGAAGGCAGATTTTCGCTTTGTAACTTTTTAGTATCAATTTTTGTATCTTCCTCTATTTTAACCACCTTTGGATACTCAATTTTACTATTGCTACTGCTACTAACTGTTATATTATTTTGTACTGTAACAGTTTTAGGAATTTGTGCTTTAATTTCGGTAACTATAACTTTAGTGGGTGCTATTTTATCATTAATTCTATTGACCGTCACGTTCATTTTATTGTTATTATTTTCTACTATTATAGTCTTCTCGGCAACAATTCTTTTAAATTTTTTAGGCACAGTAATATCACTATTATCGTCAGTAGTTTTTTGTTTTGTATTTACTATATTTGATTGGTTCTCGATTTTTTTATCACTTGGTTCAATTAGCCCGACTTCTATTTTTGTACTTGTTTGTTGTACAGGAGATGATAAATTTTTTGGTTCTGATTTGGGCTCAGTCTTTGGTATATTATCTACTATTTTGGGTATCACTTTGACTATTTTAGGAGTATGATCATCTTTGGTTTTTGTGAGTTCTTCAGTCTTTATCTTTGGTTTTGTTTCATTTTTAACAATTTCGCTTTTCTTTTCGTTTTCATTGAGTTGCGTGGGTTTTGGGATTTGAGATTCTTTCGATGTTGATGGCCTGTCTTCATTTATTAAAGCTTGAGACAGCCTCTTTTCTGCATTTAACTTGGGATCTAAAACATAGAAAATTATAATAGAAATTAATTAATTTTTATCAGTTATAATTAGTTTAATTTAAGTTTTTGTATCAAGAAATTAATTATTTAACAAACATTGTTTGTTTTGACAAAAATTCTCATTTTCAACACTTTTTTGTCCCCAAAAAAAAATTAAAAATATATGGTTATTGTTATTATTATTAATATTATTATTATTTACCTGGCGCAACTAAATACAAAAATACTGGACAACCCTCTGAAGTTACATCGTGGTCCTTTAAAGTTGCATTTTCGTTTGTCACCAACTCTTTTCCCAAAATCCATCGTTGTACGTCGAATGGTATCTCAAATTCTTTTTCTATTTGGCGTTTTAGTTCAGAGACAGTTTGATTTTCCGTCACTTGGATAGGAAAGGGCCCTCGGTGAGATATTTTGTCTTCGACATACATTTCTATCCTGAAATTTAACAAAATTAAAATTGAAGAAAGGCTGTTAACCCCTTCACAGTGATTGACCTCTATAGAGGCAAAAAAAGTTCGTGCCATTAATGACCGCATTTATGACCGCTATAGCAGCATCTAAAATTATCAATTTATCAATTTACCATTAGTTTATTTTTCATGATTTTGTAACAACACGAGGTTTTTTAACACGGGGTTTTTTGAGTCGCTGTATGGCGGATTAGATCTTTTAAATTTTTACGGAGGGGGGTGCTTGGAATGCGACTTGTAATTCAGGTGAGTATTTTACTTTCAAGTGTATGCTGGGGTGTATACTAATTCGATGGATTATCTGTATATTAATATTGAGTATGCACTTTAAGAAAACTGGAACATAAGCAGTTTTCATACATTTATCGTGCCTGCTTTAAATATAGACTTAATACTTATTTTATTTTTATTTTTAATTAAGATTTTGTGACACACGTTCAAACTCTAATTTAAATAAATGTATAAAAATACATTTTTAAAGAAGATTGAGTAGGTGAGAGGCATTTCCTGCATTTTTCACTATTCACACGAAAATAGACCTTATATTATGAGGTTATCAGAACCAGAATGGACTTACCGATTTTGTACTTAACTGATTTTAAACTAGGGGTCGTTTTAAATAAAAAAAAATAATATATAATACATATATTATGTTATGAGTCACATTTTTTGCTCTTGCAGACCAAATTTTGAGTTTTTTTTATTGTACAATTAAAGAGTTGATTGAGAATAATATTCCTATGTGCATGCAACATTAGAGTGGGCCCTATTTTTTTATTTTTTTAAATTTTTATTCTGGTGGATCTGGAACATCCTAAAAATATAAGGGTGATCAAACTTCTCTAAGGGACCCATAAAATCATAAAATTACCAAAAATCGTGAAAAATCGTTGAAAATGATCTGCACTTTTTGTGTCAGTAAAAAATTTAAAAGCCTTGAGTCTTAATTTTTTTCTTTTGAGTGTACATAATTATATGCCAAATTTTAAAATGATCAATAGATTCTATCAGGTGCGAAAATCAATCAAAGTTGCCCCTAAAACACTAAATTTGACAAATTTCCACTATAAATGTGAGATACGCTAAAAAGGCATTTTAAAAATATATCAATCTGGACTTAACTTAATTTTATTTAATGTATATTAATAATATAAAATAATTTAACATAAACAAAATGAGCTAATCGCCAAATAAGAGCACCCCTTAAAGGCCTCTTATTTGGCGCTTAGCTCGTTTTGTTTTTGTCAAGTTATTTTATATTATTAATGTGATTAAATAAAATTAAGTTAAGTCCAGATTGACATATTTTTTAATCGCTTTTTTAGCGTTTCTCACATTTATGTTGGAAATTCGTCAAATATACCGTTTTAGGGGCAACTTTGGCGGATTTTCGGCACCTGATAGAATCTTTTGATCATTTTGAAATTTGGCATATAATTTTGTACACAAAAGAAAAAAAATAAGATTTTAAGGCTTTTAAATTTTCCACTGATACAAAAAGTACGATTTTTTACGATTTTCACGATTTTAGGGGTCCAATTGGAACCCTTAGAGAAGTTTGATCACCCTCATATTTTTAGGATGTTCTAGATACACCAGAATAAAAAAATTTAAACAATAAAAAAATAAGGTCCACCCTAATGCAGCATTAACTACACTTTTAAAAAAGATTCAGCAGATGGAGCGCATTTCCTGTATTTTCACTTGATTTAATAAATTATTTTTAAACGTCAATTAAAAACTTTAATAACATTTAAATCATAGCGTTTTTCAAGTGTATTCTGTCCGATTTTATCCGCAATTTCTATCTGAAAATACTATTCATCTGGAAAGGTTTAATCGAGGGTTTAATTTTCTGTGCGACATCTTTTCCAGGGGCGGATACTGCCGGTTTAAAGACATAGTTTTTACAGACAAACCGACACCTATACATATGTTTTTTTTTTTTGGCACACTATAATTTATATCTTAATTTAAATTTATCGAAGAAACACGTGTGTCTATTTGGTGCCAGCGCCATAAAAATTGAAAGGTTTGGGGGAATAAGGGACATAATCCACATTTTTAAATAAATTGAGATATCGTCACAATTTTTACCCATTTTCTCAAAAACTAAGACAGATAGAAAAAAGTTTTAAATAATTATTCTGTAGATAATTTTATAAGTTTTCTTTTTTATACCAACTTATTTTTCAAGAAATTAACCATTTAGAAGCTGTTTGCAAAAAAGTCCAAACGTGTACCTTGAAATCAAGATATCGGACAATTTTTCACAATTTTCTCATTTGTCTCAAAAACTGGGCAAGCTAAAAACTCCAAAAGTTTATCTTTAAATCAAGATGGTGGCACGAGCTCAACTTCAGTCGCTGGGGGCTTTTAAAACATTCATCAGGTCTGAACTACATCTCCACCAATTTTTAAAACTTTTGGACTTTTTTTAGTTGATTTTTTTACTTAAGTAGGAGAATTCCATAACGGGACTATAAAATCGATTTTCATAAAATAAAATAGTAATTATTTATGGTACTAGTGGGTAAAGTAAGATATTGCCCATGAGAAAATTAACCTGCGAGGCGTCAGCCAAGCAGGTTAATTTTCGAGAGGGCAATATCGGTTTACCCATGAGTGCCATACAAGGTTTTATCCAATAAATAGCTTAGGAATTCATATTTTTATTAAAAACTTTAATGACATTTACAAGAAAATAATTTGACAAGTGACAGTTGAGTGGGTAAAATAAATAATTATCCACTCAATAAAATAAAAGCCACGTGGGGGTTTGGTTTTATCTATTTAAAATAAAGCTGGCAATTGTCTTATTATCTGTATGTATTGGATAAATAAAGTTTATGTGCCTTATTCCTCATGGCCCTTCGATTTATATATACGTATAAATACATTAGCAATAAAGATTCGCTTTCCGTTTTGTTTATTGAATTTAAAATATGTACATTGCTGCCAACAAATTTAAACTTTCCATTATACTTTGGTTCATTTAAAAACAACAAAATTTCAAAAAAAAAATACATAGAAAAATAATTTTCCAAAAAACAAAAATTTCTTGATAGAAAAAATCTAATAAGTATAAACGTAGAAAAATATTTTTTGATGCACTGAGATTTCGTTACCCTAGTAAATACTAAACCTTTTTGTTTATATGGAACCCCACTACAGTTTAGTTAACATTTAGTGGTTGTTACAGTAATACTTAACGTTGTTATAGTTCCAGTAATTGTAACAACCAGCGATTGTTAACTAAACTTTCTTGGGGTTCCATATAAGCAAAAACGTTTAGTATTTTCTACGGTAACGGGCTCTCAGTGTGTAATATAAAATAGTACTTACTGAAACCCGTTTTTCTGTTTCGCAGCATTTTCCATTTTGTTTACTTTTTGCCTGATCACAGAACAGTTAACTTTTAACTGCGCCAATTCTTTCGCAAAAATCGCCGCTTCCGTTAAATCGCCTTTCGCTATTGCCGTTTCCAATCTCTTCAATAGTCTGTTTATTTCAATAGTATCAGTATTGACGTCATTCAGCTTCAAATTTTGTTTTAAATCGTTCAGTTTCTTCGGTACGTTGAAAAACAGCGATAGCTCATCACTTTGAGCTAGATTTGCGTAGATTTTGGCGGTTGATTTTGCGTTTTTGTCGCTGTAGATGTCTTCGAAGTCTTTGGGCCTCATCAGCTCATAGGTATTGTTTTTATTTTCTTCTGATTTTATCAAATTCGCGATAGAGTTTACGGGTAACACTTGCTTGACCACTGCGCTCGTTTGAGCCGAAGATGAAATTTTCAGCGGTTTTGGACTTTCATTTTTTTTCATTTTTATATTTTCGTAAATCGTAGTTGTAGTTCCTATAAGAATTTCCGCTACTTTTTGCTCTTGCGTCTTTTCTTCTCTTGCAATATAAATTTCTTTATCTTCTTTTGAATTTTCTTTGGTTTCTGTTTCTGAATTTTCAGGATTTTCCATTATAATGCTAGTTCTGCTGTTTTGTTTCATTAAAATGTTTGACTTACGTTTTGGCAATGAGTTCTTCATTTCGATTAACATTTTCTTTAATTTTTCACGTTCTTCTTTCTTGTCATTTTCTTGCTTCGGTTTATCATCCAATAAAATTGATTTTTTCTTGTTTTGAGCATTGTAACTTGCTAATGCCGAAAAGCCTATTTGAGTTTTAGATCGTTCCAATATTCGTTCCGGACTATTTTTCGCCGGTTGATTTTTTCGGATTTCCAAGGGACTTGCTGTTTTTACTTCGTTTAATTTTATCTCATTTTGTCTACTGGGTGCGAAATCATCGAAGTAGGGTTTAATAGCTGAACACACATGGCAAATGATTCTCCAATAATCGTTTTCAATGTTACATTTCGAACAGTTCCAACTTTTACGTTCCAGCTTAGGGGTTTCGGGTTTTGTTTTTATTGCACTGGCACTCTCAGATTTCATCAACACATTAAATTTGTCACCTTCTTTGATCCGCTTGTCTATTTGCTCTATTCGTTTTTTATGCGACTCCAACATAGACTCCTGTCGTTTGTTTTCGTCTAAGCTATGCTGTTTTCCGAAATAGTCTCTCTTGGAGTCTTTGACTCCGAAGACGGTGACCTTGGACACGTGGGTGGTAATCGCGTTGAATTTCGCGATGAGATCGCGGGCGGACCGTCTCTTGGGCGATACCCAACTGTCCGTGTTCATCTTTACTTCGTCGCGCGGTCTCATGAACTCTGGTATTTCCTGCAAGTCGTATCCGTTCTTTAGATGCTCTTTTCTTATAATTTCCGATGCTTCTCGATCCAATTCGCTTATGTTTGTCAAGTAGGCTATTCCAGATTTCCGTTTTTCTTCTTTTTTCTTGTCGAATCTAGCCTCCTCCATCGTCAGATCTAAAGTCGAGTTTCTCAATATCGTATTTTCCGATAACCTTTCTATCAGCTCGTATTTATGTTCCTTTTCCTTCTTATGGTGTGATTCCCTGCTGGTTGTTCTTTTATACCATGGTCTAGGAGAAACTGATGGCTCCACATAACTCATTCTTGATGTCATAGGCGAGTTAGGCTTTAAAGTCTCCTTATTCTCAGTTTCTTTCGCTGGTTTCAGGATTCCATGATCTAACTTTAATGAATCATTGCAAATGACATCCACATCGGCATAATATTTATTGGAATCTTCTCTTTGGTTTAATTTTTGTATTGATGCTGCAAGTTTTTCTGGAGGGAGTGGCGCTACCCGCTTTTTTCTTTTTAAACTCATCGTTGAAGGAGTTGAGTGAGCTTTAGGAGGTGCCGGGGCTTTTCGTTTACCCTTAACGTGCAAATAAGAGCCTGCTTTTTTAATTTTTGAAGATTCACTATTCGTTCTTCTGTGTCCTTTTTCGATAATTTCTTCTTCAATTTCCATTCCACCCTTGGTCATCAGGGGTAGACTTTTCGTATTCTCGTCCTGTTTTTTAACTTTCAGTGTATCCCTGTGAAAGAATAGATTGTATTTTTTTCTCAAGGTGATGTTTTTATCATTCTCCCGTCTTTTGTCGCGTTGTTTTAATCGTGCTTTATACGTGTCTGTCTCGGGTCCAGGAGCGATGCACTTTTCCGAAGTTCTGTTGGAATAAGCATTCGGAGAGACAAATGAAAAAGAAGCTGCAGTTCCGTTGCTCTGCAGAGATGTCAAACTATCACAACTACTCGAATGCGAGTTCTGCACGTCCGAGTTTATACTCTCGCGAGATGCCGATGGCTTAAACCATTTGAAAAAGGCAAATAAACCGCTGTTTCTCTTCGAAGATTTTGGATCGTCGCCAGCACTTTGTTCGGGGGTTAAGTCTTGATGATTAAGGTTCATATTATCATTTAACATTCATGGGAAATTCTTTTGTAGTGTACACAACAACAAATCGGCGTGTATAAACAATGGTTTATAATAAAGATCTTGAACAACACGTGTCCGTTCTCAAATTACATGTAAAGCTTTGTATACAACACATACTATTTTGAAACCATGATATCATACTTTAAAATAACTATAAACAAACGTACTATCACTTAAATTCACCCACAAATTACCGACACAATGGTTTTAAAAGAGGAAAAGATTTTAATTTTATTCCTAAAATAGAGTCAAATTAATGTTTCAAGATAGACTATGGACCGCGTAGTGTCGTACGTAAGCGAGGGTATTTTGAGAATTTTTAGAGAGCGCCGCGATGAACGGATGGAGGACCGCGGCGTCCCGATGCCCGAGTTAAATTTAGTAAATGGATAATTGCAGGGTCGAACTTGGAGACTGCAGAATAGTGGGACCAAAATAAAAATGATGTAGTCCGTCCGAGTTAAGAACAAGCTAGGCTCGTCGTCGTTTAGATTAGATAAAAAATTCAATAATTACATCGGCACTTAGTGCTACTAAGAGTGCCGATGTATTCAAATCTTCGCCGAAAAGTCAAAATCTTTGACCACGTTTTTTTCGAAATCAGTAAAAAAAATTTTGCGTCCGTCTGTCTGTGTGTCTTTCTGTCTGTCTGTCTGTCTGTCTGTCTGTCTGTCTGTCTGCTTATTGTTTCTTATCGTATTCTGAAGAGCTGATTAGATTTTGGGGGTAAACGATTGGGGGTAAGGGGGTAAAAATAGGGTAAAACTCCTATTTTTAGCGTTTTTTGTTTATAATTAAGGCAATTATTATTGTATTTCGTTAATTTAGCACTTATATAAAAGATAATTTTAAATTGGTCAAAAAATTTTATAAACAATGTTTTCCTAAAACGCATTGTTTTCGAGATATTGACGTTTAAAGCAGTAAAAGGTTTTTTTAGCATATCTCACATATTTATAACCCGATTTCAAAAAATTATATTTTAAATAAAAGCTCTTTTAAGGCCCTTTAAAAAATGTTACATACAGTTTTTTGCTAGAATATAATGTTTTAAAGATACAGAATTTAAAATCAAACAAAACACCTAGTTTGAAATTTGCAAACTAGATGGCTCTAGTGTACAATAGTGCCGATGTTTTGACAGGGTGCTTGCAACGTTTCATCTAGTTCATATTAAGACGTTAAGTATACACGGTGTTTGCAGTCTTATGGCACATATTAAAGGGGACGATTCTACATCGCAAAACATGAAAAACCAGCATATGAACATAGGTTCGGGAACAAACCCTTTAAAATTGTACTAAAAATAAGGTTTTTAATAAATAACTCTGGTACCTTTTGAGACGGACGGACAAAATGTGTGCAGCTTAACAAATTTTTGCCCCAAACTTTTTGATGTGTATTTTTTTGGTTTTTGAGTAAAAAATATAGATTCCTTGAGTAAAAATACAATATCTTCAAAGGGCCATAGCTCCCTTAGGTCTTATTTCCGGACATTTCTTCCCTGTTAGTTTTTCATGTTTTGTGATGTAGAATCATGCCCGTTAATATATGCCATAAGACTGCAAACGCCGTGTATAATTTAACTGATTTTATATTCCTTTTTTTAATTTACATTTTAGTTTAATTTTTGGTCCTTGAAACGTGAAATTTTAACTTCAAATGCATTTTTCTCAAAAACGGTTAATCTTACGGTATTACAACAGGAGTAACTTTTTTATCTGTTTATACCTAAGAAATCACAGTCTAATAAAAAAAAATACCCCTAAGAGGGTTACAACCCTTTAAAATTGTACTAAAAATAAGGTTTTTAATTAATAACTCTGGTACCTTTTGAGACGGACGGACAAAATGTGTGCAGCTTAACAGATTTTTGCCCCAAACTTTTTGATGTGTATTTTTTTGGGTTTTGAATAAAAAAGATAGATTCCTTGAGTAAAAATACATAAAAAATGTCACATAGTGTAACACTGTAGGGACAACCGTTAAAAAATGCAATTAAGAGGAAGTAAAATTTTGTAACACCAAAAATGTTACTATTTAAAGGACTATTCCTCCCTTAATATTAAATTTAGGTTTTTCGGTGAAGAATACCTTTTTGCTTAGTTTTAGGAGGAATTGACCTGCAGCATTAAAATTTTATTGGTGCTTTTTTTGTTTCCCATTCAACATCTTCAAAATGTGGGCAAAAAAGTGATAAGGCCCTCCCGTTTCGCACGTCCCTGGTTAAAATAACTCCATGAAATGACATAAGATAATAGGTTTTATTAAGCTTGGGTCATGTGGAAAGTCTCGTTAGATCAAAGGGTTCCTGAGTTTGGACTGAGTTAAGAAAACCCGCATTTTTTGGCCCCTTTCAAAGACGTAGCTCCCTTACGACCCATTTTTAGACATACGTTTATGACCTTTTTTTTTATTTTCCGATATAGAACCACCCCTTAAAATTATTGACGGTAATTCAAATGCACCGTGTACACGGAAAAAAAAAATATAGCTAGGAGCGCTATAACACACATACCAAGCAAATTATAATCGCTTATTATATAAATACAAGGCTTTCTCTTACAATTATGGCAGTCAGTGTAAAAATTTATATGAAATTCTTTAATTGTTTAGTGAATAATAAAATATAACAAATAGTATGGCATTTATAGCTATAATTATTGTCCGTGCTAATAATTTTTATAATATAATAAAATTTCTGTAAATTTATAATAGTGCCTGTAATAAATATAATCGTGTCTGTAAAATATATAATCGTTTCCAATTTATTTTTAACATTATTAGTTATTGTGTCCCTTATAATCTATAGCTTAAATCACTATAATTTGCCACTGTTACCAAATATCTTATAATGTATAGCGCAGAGCCCACTAATTTCTTTCCGTGTATAGTGGCGGGAACAACGATGCCCAGAACTGGGCCCAGTCCGACCCTGGATTGTTCGGCTGCGTCCGGTTGTCAAACCTTCTGTTTACCAAATAATATATTAAAAATAAATATTTGCCTTGGTGGCCCACTAGAAAGCAAAGGTACTTAAAGCGCGGGAATTTGTTTTTGTTTTTTTATATTTTTTCAAGTGCTCTATCATTGGATTATGTAAGTTATTATTGTACTTTAGAGCTGTTTTATTGCTTTTGGGTTTTAACTATAGTTAATTAATTAATTATATTGATTTGATTATCTTAAAAAGCATAATAAAAAAGAATAATTCCGGTTTAATAATAAATTATTATTAATAATAATAAATTATTATTAATAATAATAAATTATTATATAAAAGTAGTAAACTGTGCAACAAACAGTAGTGCGACGGCCGCCCAGCAGTCTACCGTCAGTATGCCGATTCTGCGACGGCGGTGCGCGTCAAAAAGGGATGATCAGTTACCGCCCGTCGGCCGCTGGACCATTGTTTGTTGGTTAGTTTTGAATTTTCTAAAATCGTCAAAATACATCCCAGGCAAAAAATCTTGGATGCAAATGTGTTTCATGAAAAAATAATTCACTTTTAAAAAAGTCCGTCTGTCTGTGCGTTCGTCCAATGTCATGTTTTTGTAAGCACGATAACTCAATAACGAATTATCAGATCGACTCAAAATTTTTAGAAAAAGTCAAGTTCTATGAGAGAAAGATCTCTATTATTATTGAAAATAATCTCTTCAAAGACAAAAAATTATGGGGGTTAAAAAATCGAAGAAAAACTGAAGAAAAAGTCCGATTGGTGTATTTTTTGCAGGAAAAAATACTTTTATTATAAAGGATTGATCCTGCCAGTTAAAAAAAACATTTATAAACAAAAAAAGTTATTGGGGGCGCAACTTTTTAATAAATTTTAAGGACGCGCCTTAGATTAAACCAAATATATTTTGGAAATTTTCACAGCTTGTTTATTTTTCGTAATAAAAGAAACACCATGTTTTGATAAATAGGTTTTGTATGAATTTTATGAATAAAAATATTTGTGTTTATTAAAAAATCCTGACCTATGATAACGTGCAATTTGCATGATGTAAAGGTCATTTTTTAATTATTTGCTTTGTACATTGGTCTCTAATAGTCTATAATAGACTTATTAAGTTAAACTAGAAATATTTGTCGCTACATTTGTATAGTTTTATGTAGGTATGCTTAAACTTTTAAGCCTTCTCAACTGTATTTTTGTCATTGGAAACGATAAAATCGAAAATTATATTTTTTTAATTAATTTTGGCGAATGCGCCTGTTCAAAATTGAAGCTAAAATAAAGCTGCGATTCTGAATGTTCGGCAAAATATTGAAATAAATGCGGTTATTAAAGAAGATAAGTTCAATAAAGAGCCTCTAAAACAGTCCATATGACCTCTTTTAGAGGCCGAAATAATGAAAAATATAGGTGAGTTGAGCTAACAAAGGACAAAGTATTTTGTAATAGATTTCGATGCTGCCAACTTAACAAAAAATAAGTCTGTTTTCGACTATATTGAAAAAGCAATATTCATAAAATATAGATGAATATTGATTACACAAATTTAATTAGAATTGTTTTTTATCGGGGAATTTGTTTTTAAATATAATTAAATTGCTTTATTAATGATTTATAAAAATTGTTAATAAGAAATTTGTTTTTATAATGTTGGTAGTTCCGAATGTCAGTATTTTGTGTACAGTTTAGCAAAACGTCAAAGTCTTTGTCTTCTCCGTAAAAAAAGCAATTTAAGCTGCAAATATCAACATTTATTGATTGCAAAATAGCGATAATTGATTCATTTTATTCCAGTTTGAAAATGATGTGCGATATGTCGTGTTCTGAACACTAGCTAAAGTGATTTACGTGATTTTGTGTTCTGAAAAGTGGACTCTCCCAATCGAGTTTGAAAACTCACGATTTGTGTGTAAACAAGCCAAAAGAACTCTTATCCGAAATAAATTTCTTATTTTATGTTCAACACGTTTGTAATGTGCCCAAATTATCTCTTGAACAAATCATCAGTAAAGCGTACCCTGGTATTATCGTTTAATCTTGTCCATTCGAAAAGAAAAGGAATTTTCATACACCCCTCGACTATGTTTAAAAACTTTTTCTGCAGATCGCCGATAAGTCCGATAAATAAACAATAAATTTACCAATCAGTGTTACTTTAAAGTACAAATAATTTATTTGAAATTAGTTTTTACGAGTTCGGTTAGAGTGATATAAGTTAAGCTACAAACAAAATGAAGCTTTTAGAAAGCACAAGATTTGAGGCAATCAACAATGCCCTCAGTATTGAAACTGGGGACAGTAAGATTATAGGCCGCTTGGAGAGTTATTCATGCAAAATGGCTGGAACAGACAAAGCTCTTTACAAAAGATTCAACGAAGGCATTCATCCGAGTGATCTTCAGGCTCTCTCGCCACCCCAGGGAGTTTCACCAGGGCACTCCTCCTATGGCAGAAGCGCATCTGGGGATGAAGAAGGTCCTCTTTGTGATACTATTAGTCGCAAAACCCTATTTTATCTCATCGCTACACTGAATTCAGCATTTCCCGACTATGATTTCATGGATGTAAAGGTAATTACTCATACCACACGTGTAAAGTGTCTCATTACAATGTCAATTATTTTCTTGTAAGGGAACGTTCAAGTATTACATAACGCAAATTGCACCAAAATTCATACACTTCATATTAAAGGCTGTAGAGATTTTATATTTTGGCTTTTTCAGTCCAAATGTGACAAAACAAACAAAAAAAAACAAAACCTAGGTATAATAACATTGTGTTTTGTTTTTTTTTTGTGTTAGGTATAATGTTACTGAAATAACAATATTTATAAAGTTGTAGGTATATTTTTTCTAGATAAGAAATGTTTTATGACAAATAAATAACATTTTATCAGGTAATTAACTATCTATACACATAGTATACTACAACAATGTCTCACAGCGAAGAGTCTTTAATAACCGCGATAAGGTTTGATAAGTCTAACAACAAAAAATTATTTTCTCACGGCCGTGATTAATAGGTCTGTAAACCACGGGCCTGTAAAAACAAACTGTTAAAACTTTAAAACGGCCGTGGATAAAGTATAGTATTTTACTCGCGTATAATAGCTGATTATGGGTGATTAAGCCACTCGCCTTACGGCTCGTGTCGCAAAATTTACCCTCTTTGATTAATAGCAATTATCATACGCTCATTAAATAATATACTATTATCGAAGTTCTACTTAGAATTAAGCACCCATTTGAGTTTATTAATGTTTACATTACAACCCTAGTGCGTTTTGAGGATTTTATGAAACCCGAATTGTCAAATAAATTTCAGTGGTTACAGCAACCAGAATAATAGATATTCTTTTAGTGATTAAATACTACAGAAGATATATTTTATCCAATACATACAGATAATGAGACAATTACCAGCTTTATTTTAAATAGATAAACTCAATAAAAACCCCCGCGTGGCTTTTACTTTATTGAGTGGATAATTATTTATTTTATCCACTCAACTGTCACTTGTCAAATTATTTTCTTGTAAATGTCATTAAAATTTTTAATAAAAATATGAATTCCTAAGCTATTTATTGGATAAAACCTTTTATGGCACTCATGGGTAAACCGATATTGTCCTCTCGAAAATTAACCTGCTTGGCTGACCCCTCGCAGGTTAATTTTCTCATGGGCAATATCTTACTTTACCCACTACTTAGTACCATAAATAACTATTTTACTTCATAATAATTATTTTTGTTTAGCCATGTTTATGATTCATTGTGTGCTAAAGTGTGACAAAATTAGAAAGTAAATTTGGCAAACTTACTGCATATGCGGTACCTACATACATAATATATTATATGCAGGGTATAAAATAGGGGGCAGCTAGACTGCCCTCCTAAAAGGGAACGCGGCATTTGCTTTCTTTTGTATTTGCTTTATCCTGTTTCTCTTTTCAAAACAAAATTTCACATAGAAAGAACGCGGCAGGTAACTTCTTCGGTGTACTTACCGCAGATTTCCTTAGGATTGGTACTTACCGTTATTCTCCGTAGTAAAATAATACTAAACTCGAAAACCGTATGTATCGGGTGTACATGCCGCGTTTCTCTTTAGAAGGGCAGTAGACTTGTTTTTTATAGATGATTCAAGTTATCTTGGTTATAAATAATTAATAATAATTAATTATGCAATCTCAAATGTATTTTTGTATTTTGGGAAACAGAAAAATATGGCAAAACTTTCCACTAAAAATAAATCGATATAAACAACATTTTTAATTTATTTCAAATTTAAAAATAAAATAAATGTGAGAATTTTGTATTTTTACTGCTTAGAAGTACTTATTGTTTAAAATATACTATCTTTGATGAAGCTGAAGTTTACAACGTTTTTTTGCATCGAAAATTCAAATAGTATATTAAAGCACTTATTCCATAACACGTTTTTAGCGCACTAGTGCTTTAGAAAACACGCCGCAAACGGCTTGTTTTCTAAACTTGTACTCGTCGCTAAAAAAGTATGTTATGAAACTAGTACTTTAATTACTATTTGAATTTTCGTTGCAAAAAAACGTTGCAAACTTCAGCTTCATTATCTTTGGACGTCAAATTTAATGTTATATTTTTAGGATTTAAAATAAATATTGCGGGAAGATGTTTTAATGGAAAAGGGGGCCGTTTATCATTTTTGGGAATGTTCAAGTATTACGTAACTCTCCTAGGGGGGAGGGTGTGGGGGTCATTTTGGAGTGTTACGCCCATGTTAATGGTATAGGAAAATAGCGTTACAGGGGGGGTCCAAAATAATCAAAATTTGCATTACGTAATATCTGAACGCTCCCTTAACACTGTATTTCTTATGTGACCCTGATGATTTATTCTCCCATCTTGCTCTTTCCGTAAAATATTTGATCATTTTATCTTTAAAAAGCATTGTACCAAATAATACAAGAAGTACAATTTTATTACATGCAATGTATGTTTTACCTCTGGATGCTAACTAGGCTGTAGTAGAAAACTTGTTTTATCGCTATGCCTATATAAATAAAAACTGTTACATTATACTTTTGTTATAACAACAATGACGTAGGTCAATGCACTTTTAGTATAATTAAAAAAATTACTGTCGAAAAGTCGATTCCCTATAAAAAATTACGGGTTCAAACAGATTGAAAATAAAATCTGTTTGAATCCGTTTTTGGAATCGCATTTGCGAATTAAAACGGATTAAAAATATTTAATTTTTAATCTGTTTGAATCCGAATCAAGTCGCAACATTTTTTTATAGGGTTCAGACCGATTAACTTCTGGTGGATAATCTTAAGATAATATCTACCGCAAACCAATAAGGATCTGATAAGTAATACCTACTAATAATACCTTAATCCTTAAGTACCATTTCACTTAATCCTACCCTTATCATGGTGATCATAATCCCCACAAATATATCAATATTTAAATTGTTCTGAAATAGACATCCGGAAGTTAAAAAAAAAATCTAAAAAAAAACATCGAAAATTGTTTATGAGACTTAAAAGATGTTTCAGACATCTTAACGAAACTTTTTCAGATTTCCACTAAAAGTCTGTATACAAATATTTTGAAGCATCCTGATCGCTAGTTTAAAGTTAATCTGCGATTAATGGAGGTCTCTACAACTAGAATTATGAAACAAAAGACGTCTACCCTATCTCTATCTCATTTGTGCTACACTTTCCAGCCAACCAAATTAATACTGTATTTGTTTTTCATACAACAAATACAGTATTTATTTGGTTGGCCGGAAAGTGTAGCACTGAGCGGCACGAACGAACATAGCTAATGTGAATCTGTAGAATAAGATAATTCTACTAAAATTTAGATGGCGCCAGTAATTTCTTTAATAAAAATAATATAGTTACACTTTTCGCCCGGCCAAGTAAATATTGTATTTGTTCAACAAAGAACAAATACAGAATTTGTTTGGTTGGGTGGAAGTGGGAGTGTATGTATGTCTTCTATCCTTTTTGGGTAGAACTTTTGTCCCTGTCTAATCTAACGGGAGAAATCGCCATTCGGTCTGCCTGTCATGTAGACAAGGTGAGTTACTTGGAACATAAAAAAATAAATTGAAAAAAAAAATGAAAAAAAGTTTTTCTTTTTTTCGAAAATGTCTGAAAAGTTTTTTCATGTTCAAAGTGACTCACTATGAAATAACACCGTCGCGACGGTCGGCAGGACAGTCCAGTTGATGAAAAATACTTAAAGTGACTATTTACTTTAAAAATTTAGTTTTAAATTTCTATTTTTTTTTTTAGACCCCGATCCGAGCACTTGGTTTATGACCATAAACATTTTGTATTTCTTGACCTGTAGTGTAAATCGTGGCCACTATGATTCAATATAGTCGATTAATTAAAATCGGGTTTTCAAGGTTATTTTTATTCTTGTTTTCTGTGTACGCACAAAAAGTATATCCCACACTAAAAAAAGATTCCTTGAATTAAGGATATGCGTCTTTTAATATGTTCAAATCCATATTCTCTTGTTTCAAGGCTAGCATTTCTTTGAAGCACAGTCAGTGTCCTTGAATGAAGTTTATTTAAAATTTTGTTGGGAGCGCCGTGTCCTTTGCTGATTTGTGCGGTATAAAAAAACCTTAAAATAACCCCTGTCCGTAAATAAAAGTTAAAGGGAACCATCCGCTATATTTTTAAATGACTCTATCGATTGGCTCGACTTGTTCGTTGATAATTTACATAAAGTTGTTTATGTTAAAGTTTAAAATCAATTTATAGTTGCGTGATTATTTTGCATATACAAATTTCGTGATTCGTTTAGCTTTTTTAATTAAAATATAATAGTCCAAGGATGTTTAGTAATAAATCACACCAAAATGTTATTTATTTTTGATATAGTCTAAAAATAAAATAAAACAAAACGCCTAAATAATTATAGTTTGCAGTGCGTGCCTAATATTTTTTGGACATGTCCAATACCTACCAAGTAGTAGATCAAATGAAAAATAATAGTATATTAAAGTACTAGTTTCATAACATACGTTTTTAGCGCACGAGTAACGATGAAACGATACAATTTTTTCTATTTTGCTCTAAAATTAAAAAAAACTTACATTTAAATTGATGACTGATTTAGGGATTTTTGTTTTGGGTTGGCATTACAGTTTATATTATGTTTAAAATTCTAAGAACAAATGATATTTTGATATATTTTACAGTTATCTCTTCTTTTTTCACTGCAATTAACTAGTCCACAATTTTAACGGTAAAAAATAACCCAAACACAAAATTTTGTAAAAAATTAAACTTTAAATCGACATTGACATTTGCACGCAAAACGTCAAGAGATAGGCTTTTGTATGTTGCTGACCCAACAGAAAAAAAAGTAGAGACCTCTTATGGGCCTATAAGAACACGCAAAATGCGTGTGATTATGAGCTTATAAGAGTCGCAAAATAGAAAAATTATTAATATTAACTCTTTAACTTTATTATATTTTTACATATTTTGATTCAGAAATCAATTCTAAGAACAAGCATGTGTCACTTGTCAAATTTTGACAGATCTTGTAATTTTTTAGTTAAATCTTCAATTGGAAAAAAAAGGACTTATGGACCAAAGTATGATTTTTGAACCTTTAAGAGCCCACCACATTTAGAGAGAGTGGAAAAAAAATCAAAATAGTATTTTTCTGAAGATACTAGACCAACAAGCGAATATGTTAATTTAAAGCACTCTAGATTTAAAATAAAAATTTAAATAAAAAATGACATGACTTGTCAAAAATTGACAAGTGACACATGATTGTTCTCAGAATTGATTTCTGAATCAAAATATGTAAAAATATACAGGGCTTTCCATTTAAAAATCGAAAGTTCGATTAATTTCCGGTGAAACCGAAAGTGCCGAAAAATGTCTAACCATGTCAAAAAATCCTAAATTATACATAATATAGCTCCTGCAAATTTCACGATCTTAAATAAAAAAGTACAAAACTTAAGGGGGGTGAACCACCTTCCTGAAACACCCGGTATATGTATGTCAACCAAAGAACTTTTACCTCAAGAAGGAACATGATGAAATCTATCGTATGCTTTGTTTGAAGCGTGAACCAACTACGGTAAGGGGCTGGTGGGGAGTGAATATTCTTTACACTTAGTACGCGTAAAGAGAGAGAAAGAATGTGTAAACTCACAGTCTAATGTCGTAAAATGACTGGCAGGGGTACAGTGTTGCCGATTGGAAACATATACTTTGGATATTTTATTGTAAATTTTAAGAAACATTAGTTCCTTATGGGTTTTATATGAACTAGTAGTTTAATCTTAATAGATTTAAATAAACTATATTATTAAACATAATTATAGTATACACAATAAAGTTTTTTACATTTTTAATTTAAGTATAATGATTTGAATTCATGATAAGGTGGAAACTACGCAACATCGCTACTAGGTAGACTGAAAGTCGACTAGCGACATCTACATTTTCAACCACAAAGCTGTATCGCGTTTCTGTTAGTAAATAAACAAACAAAAAGATGACACCTTCATAGACATTGGTCTGAAATTACTTCTTGAGGTAAAAGTTCTTTGATGTCAACCGTGCTTAAAGGGTTAATATTATTACATCATGTAGTTTCCTGCCTTCAGCCAACGTTGGTTGCAACAGCTCTTTTTGACAATTTTTTTTAAATAGATTTGTTTCAGCTCAGGGGGCCACAAGTCAGGCAAATGTCAGGGAATTTAATTTGCCGGGGAAATTTCAGGGAATGTAATTAAATATAAGATTATATTTTCAGAGTCACGAATTCAGCAAAGAGCCGTCTCGCCAGTGGGTCAGCAATGCGATCGACTCGAACCTGGTGGCCACGGCCGGCGAGCAATACCGCAAGATCGGCGCGTCCGTCTGGTCCGCCATCGACGACGAAATCTCGCTGGAGGCGTGCGACATCTACTCGTACAATCCGGACCTGGCGTCCGATCCGTTCGGCGAGGACGGGTGTCTCTGGAGCTTCAACTACTTCTTCTACAACCGGAAGTTGAAGCGGATCGTTTTCTTTACTTGCAGAGCCATAAAGTAAGTAGTGTATTTTTAGTCTGAGTGACCGTTTTTAATAAAAAATTAATATTTTTTTTTTCATTATTTTCTTCCGGCTGTATTCTATAATATGTCTTAAAGTACATTCAAATTAAGCTATTTTAAAATTGCTAGGCTCCAGATCCGGTTCCTTGCGTGCTAGATGCTCCTAAAGCTCTGGCAATGAGCTACCAAAAATCTATTTTTAACTTGCCGAGTTATATACATTTCATTTAATACATTCAGATTAAGTTATTTTCATAGTTATACACAATAATTCTGGGGCCAAGGGGTAAGAACAGTCTTTAAAAAGTGCCTTTACATTATGTGATACTTAATTTTTTAAAGAAATGAGAATTTATGAAATGACATTTTAATTAAATGAAAATTCTTTAGGTTTTTTGGTGTTGACATATGTCAAATAATTGTGTAAAACTGTGAAAAAATACTAATCTAAATGTGATACATGTAATGTGTTTAACTCGGTAAGTTATAAATATATTTTTCGGGGACCCCATTTCAACACCTTTTCGCGGTTATAGCATCCAAAGGAACCCGATTTGCAAATAGCTTAATTTGAATGTACTTTAAGACATATATATGTAAAATACAGCTGGTAGAAAATGGTCACCAGACTATCTCTAGGGGTGTACGTAAATTAAAAACTCGCATGCTTAATTTAAAAAATATTTTTTTTTTCAAATGGGAACAGAGTGGCTCATTAGGTTAAAATGAGAGAAAATTTTCATGCGAACATTTTGATAACACACATGAATAGTTTATTTGGAAGAACTTGACATTAACAGCAAAGATTTAAAATGAAAGTCCAAACGAAAATGACATGACCTGTCAAAAATTGACAAGTGACACATTCTTGTTTGTAGAATTGATTTCTAAATCGAAATATGTAAAAATATACAGGGTGTTCCATTTAAAAATCAAAAGTTCGACTCATTTCCGGCGAAAAAAAATCTAACAATTTCAAAAAATACTAAATTATATACAGTGCGGTCCAAAAGTCACCCCCCTGATGTATCACACGACCTCCCTTTCCATTTAAAAAAATATCCCCCCATGCCCCCCTGCCCACATTTTAAGAGCTGAAAATATCAAATATATGCTAAAAGATAGATTAAGTTGTCTTATTAAAAAGATCCAAGTTTGAAGTCGAAATCTCAACTGGTTCAAAAGTTAAGAGGGGGGGGGTGACTTTTGGACCGCTCTGTATAATTTAGCTTCTGGAATTTTACGATCCTACCTAAAAAAGTAAAAAGTTAATGGGGCGGAACCAACTTCCTGAAACACCCGGTATATCCTCACAGCTTGTTTTACTTTGTTTCAGTCCCATATACGGTATGGATTCTGGATTTGGAAGCGACTTCATTATGGACGAGGACGATTTTTAAAAATCTAAAGTATGTAAGTTGATTTACCAAAAAAAGCACTTCAAAAGGTAAACCACTACAGGTAAATAACAGGTTTATTTACTAAAAATATGATTACTAATAATCGGCTAGACAATAAATCGTCAAGCAATCGTTAAAAGAATAATTTTTGTATTATTATGACCAGAAACTGGAAACCATATTATCCATTGTTTTGATTTTATTTTATAAAACATCATGATAAATAATAATACAGTATAGGTCGACTTTTTGCTATACGGTATTTTCTCGTATTTAATTTCATCAGTTGTACCAACATACATTCATTCATAATACCTTCTGTTGCATTCATTTTTTGACTATAAAAAGTTGGTAGCCCATGGAATACCAACTTTGTATAGTTGAATGCTGAATGAAACAGTAGATATTATGAATGAATGTATGTTGGTATATGGAAATACGCAGTTTCTGCTTTTAAGGACAGCAGAATTTTCGTCACTAAACAAATATTTGCTGTCCCTATTTAAAATTTTTAGTTATCAACTTTTTGCCGTCCCTAACAAAAATCTGATATTACGCCTTTGGCATATATTTTTAGTAAAAGCCATTTTACAAGGAGCAATTTGTGCGCAAGTTTGATGCTATGCAAGTTTGTTGCAAGAATGATTCAGTCAATGCGCATGCCTTCAGGCAAGTTTGAGGCCATTTTCGTGCTATCAAATTCTTCTTCTTCTTCTTCTTCTTCCTTTATTTTGGCCTTTTCTCAGTGAGATAATTAGCCAGATCCCTCTTAGTTACTCAATTCACCAAGAGTGGTTCTTGTCTGGCTTTTCGCCATGCCCACTCCTGTTTTAAATATATAAAATTTCCAGTCTTCTGTAAGACCTTTTCTTTTTCTTTTCCTTCTTTCCTTTTCGTGTTTACTGTTGGTTGTGTTAGCTGTTGCCAAGGCAGTTTTTTCTAATTTGTAATTATATTTGCGCATGCGCTAGCATATAAAAAATTTTGTACGTATAAAAACTTCTTCACGTGTTAGTTGCTTCCAAATCAAAATTTATCAGCATTATAAATGATTAAAAAACATAAAATTCCCTTCTTACTCCAATATAATCACATGTTCGTCATTTTACTGCACATCTTCCATACAATCACTATAAAATATATAAAATCGATTCTGGGGCATATCTAAGATAGCAAATAAATAAATAAATAACTAATACTAAAAGACTTGTTGCTAGAAAATTAAACGCGTTTAACGTATTACTAATTCCTGCCGAAAGCACATCTTACTCGTTTCACGGATGAAAAGCAACAAATTATTTAGAACATGTTCTATTTTTCGGCGATTTTCACGCAAGTTTTGTGGTTATTTTCGTGGTTCCAACCTGGAAAAAAAGTTACCAAATCGATTTCATTTTACTAATATAGTAGCAACTGCACATGTTAATAATTATTATTATTAATAATAGGTCGGTCTGTCTAACTAAAAAACTTCCTTAAAAAAGCAAATGCTAGTTATGTTTTTATCAACAAACGCAGAGACACGTCAAAATTGTCTGGTTGGCAGCACTGTTTACCTTGCAATATATAGCATCAAACTTGCGTACAAATTGCTCCGTGTAAAGTGGTCTTTAAACACATCGAAAAACAAGGCGAATTTAACTTTTTCATAAAAAAAAAACATATCAATTAAGTAAAAACAAAATAACGATAAGTTACGTATCCAGTTTCTGATTATGGTATGATTAATGGTTAAATATTGCTAAGACTGGGTTTACCAAGGCCTCTTTTACTTGAAGGGCCCCTTGGTTTTATCAATAAACCAATTAAAATACGTTTACTTCGAAAATGTAAAAAATAATTAAGAATACGTGTTACGCTACAGCGCGCTACTAGTTTTTTTACTATAATTATGTAAAAACTATTGAACTAGCGCTTTATAGGTTAAGGGGTACTTGCATGAAGAAATTTAAACTTGGTTTAAGATAAACTATGTTTAATTCCAATATTCACTACATCAAAACATGGTATTTTCTACTTAATCATAAACTAAATTTTAACCTGCGTTTGGGTTTCTTGATGTAAGTCCCTCTAAGGCTAGTTCTTCAAGGTTTTATGATTATCTAAAATTTTTGGTTTATTGATACAATAGTAGTAGAGCTAGTGATTATTTTTATTTGATTATTTTCTTCTGGCTTTATTTTATATGTCTTAAAGTTTATTAAGAAGTTATTTCCAAATCTCCAGGTTCTGGATCTGGTTTCTTTGGGTGCCAAAAGGTCCAAAAATGTGGTATCCTAAAAATCTATTTTTAACTTGGCAATTTGGCAGTACCAAGTCATTTATTACATTCATATTAAGCTATTTTCATAGATATACACAATAATTTTGTGGCCAAAAGGGGTAAAAATAGTGTTTAAAAAGTTCCTTTGACATATGTCATGTTTAAATTTTCAAAGAAATGAGTATAATTCATACTTATGCAGTAACACTTTCATTAAATGAAACATTTTAAAATTGACAGATGTCAAATGAACTTTTTACAGACGATTCACTCACCGCAGTAATGAGGAGAATCCAGCGCATGCGCACTGATTTTCTTATTTTTGTTTTAACGTATGCCAAAAATTATTTTAAGCTTATGTAACATTCTTTTGCAGAATTTTACAAAAATATCTACTTTTTTCTAATGCATATTGTTACACCAGGCGAGCATTTATTTTTTAATTAGCTAAAGCTAAATTATTTAGCCTAAATATCCTATTTGATTCCTAAAATATATCTGTATCTGAAAAATGCCTACAACTAAAAAAAAAAACACCAAACCAGCAAACTACCAAACCATTATTTACGTAAACCAACGCCTTCCATTAAAAAAAAAACACCAAACCAGCAAACTACCAAACCAAACCATTGTTAACGTAAACCAACGCCTCCCATTTAATAAAATAACACCAAACCAGCAAACTACCAAACTACTACTACCAGTACACTAGTTTTTTTGTTAGAATATATAGCAAAATATTGTTAAAATACTCAAGAATTTCTGTTTGATTTTTTTAATGGGGGCATTGGTTTACGTTAACAATGGTTTGGTTTGGTAGTTTGCTGGTTTGGTGTTGTTTTTTTTTTAATGGGAGGCGTTGGTTTACGTTAACAATGGTTTGGTTTGGTGTTTTTTTTTTAATGGGAGGCGTTGGTTAACGTTAATAATGGTTTGGTTTGGTAGTTTGCTGGTTTGGTGTTTTTTTTTAATGGGAGGAATTTTTTAGGTACGATATTTCAGAATTTAGAAGGCGATATATTCTAAGAATCAAATAGGATTATATCTAGGCTAAATAATTTAGCTTTAGCTAATTAAAAAATAAATGCTTGCCTGGTGTAATAATATGCATAAAAAAAAGTAGATATTTTTGTAAAATTCTGCAAAAGAATGTTTCATAACCTTAAAATAATTTTAGGCATACGTCAAAACAGAATCAGTGCGCATGCGCTGGATTCTTCTCATTACTGCGGTGAGTGAATCGTTTTTACAGACTGTTTTTACCCCTTGGCCTACTAAATAATTGTGTAGAACTGTGAAAATAGCCTAATCTGAATGTACTGTAATACATACAGAGCGGTACAAAAGTCTCCCCCCCCCCTCCTCTTAATTTTTGAACCAGTTGAAATATCGACTTCAAATTTGGAACTTTTAAATAAGACAACTTAAACTATCTTTTAGCATATATTTAATACTTTCAGCTCTTAAAATTTCGGCAGGGGGGCATGGGGGGACCTTTTTTTAAATGGAAAGAGGGGTCGTGTGATACATCATTTTAAAGCTTATAAAATTCTCTATTTAAACTAACATTTTTAAATTTTTAAAAAATGTTTTTTAAGGTTTTGATTTTTCAATTTTTTGTGCTAAATTCGATTTTTTAAGTTTTTTTTTTATACATTTTTATTTATGTCAACTAAAATTAATTTAAAAGTATAATTAACATTTTTTATGATGAAATTAGGCATCTTTAAAAAATTATTTGTTTTTTTTTAGAGGAATTTTGACATTAATACCCATTTTTAACCCCATTTTAAACCCAAGTTGTTTTTTTTTTAATTTATAAATATGAAGTTAAATGGAGAATTTTATAAGCTTTAAAATGATGTGTTACACGACCCCCCATTTCATTAAAAAAAATATGCCTCCATGCCCCCCTGCCCACATTTTAAGAGCTGAAAGTATTAAATATATGCTAAAAGATAGTTTAAGTTGTCTTATTTAAAAGTTCCAAATTTGAAGTCGATATCTCAACTGGTTAAAAAGTTAAGAGGGGGGTAGGGTGACTTTTGGACCGCTCTGTATATAAAATACAGCTGGGAGAAAGTAAAATAAAAATGGTCACCTGCTCTTCGACTACAATGTGTGACAAAATGTGTATTAATACAAAGAATCAAATCAGATTGAAAAATCTTTTGGTGAGAGCAAAAGTACAAATTATCTTTTAAATAGAATAGTTTTAGTTGTTTTAGAGTTAGTATCTTGATAATGTTTAAAGATAAAATTTGTAAAATAAATGTATGTTGATCACGCATTATGTATTTTTGAAGTGATACAAAAACGGAATGTTCAAAATATTTTATTTGTGTTTTTTACTCTTTTATTTTTTCGAGTTTTAGATAAAAACAACAATCTTAATTTAAATCTATTGATGCTAAAAAAAAAATATGTATAAATTGTTCATGATTATGAATCATAACAAAATATCTGAGATATTATCTCAAACAATAATAGTATATTAAAGTACTAGTTTCATAACACCCCTTTTTAGCGCACGAGTACAAAAATCGAGCAACTTACGGCGAGTTTTCTAAAGTACTAGTGCGCTTAAAAAGTGTTATGAAACGAGTGCTTTATACTATTTTTTCTGTTTTGCTCTAAAATTAAAAAAAAACTTACTTTTAAATTGATGATCGATTTAGGGATTTTTGTTTTGGGTTGGCATTACATTTTTTGCAATGTTTGAAATTCATAGAACAAACGATATTTTGATATATTTTATAGTCTCTTCTCTTTTTCACTGCAAGTAATCAAGTCACAATTTTGACACGGTAAAAATTAACTTAAAACACAATTTCGTAGAAAACTAAACTTAAAATCTGTGTTGACATTTGCACGGAAAACGTCAAGCGATTGTCTTTTGTCCTGTATTGCCAGCCCAAAAGAAAAAAAAGTCCAAACCTCTTATAGGCCTATAAAAACCGGCAAAATGCGTGTGATTATGAGCTTATAAGAGTCGCAAAATAGAAAAAATAATTTTTATGTATGCATTTTCTCGTTAAAATATAATTTTCTGCGATTGAAAACAAAATAGCGGTAAAAAAAATTCTGATTGGTCAAATTTTTGTAAAATTTTAATGTCCCAATAGTTTTCTAAATTTAAATTATTATTGACATATTGTGTTATCTAAAACTTGATATTTTGGTTTTATTGAATATATTCTAATTCTCTAATTTTTAATCATGACTTTTTAGTATTAGTTAAGTTTAAAAAATTAGATGTTTATGTATTAAAAGACTTATTAGCTTGGTTTGGTCCGATCTCACGTTTTTTTGTCTTATATTTTATCAGTGGAAAATCTTAACTGAGAAAGTTTATAATATTATACATAACGCTTTTTAAAGATAACTCAATAGGGTTTTTTTTACGGGTGGAAACACTCGTTATTAAAATCGACAGAAAAATCAAAAATTTTCTTTGCATTTTCGACTTGGGAATATCATGAAACGTCGAGAAAATGTGGAAAAAGTGGGTGTTGAAAAAGTGTCTGTCTGTCTTATCGATACCCCCAAGCAACAAAGCCGTAACTCGCATATTGTCATTTTTCACGACAGCTAAATTTCTAAAATATTTTTTTTTGTTATTTAAGGGTGGGTAAATGATTGAAGTGGAAAAGGAAGTCATGTGATACATCATTTGAAAGCTTATAAAATTCTCTATTTAACTGTTTAAGTATTTATTGTTTATTTACTGTTTGTTTCTGATAATATTCAAGTTTAGAATTTCTTACTTTAGTGATTTTAAGTAAACTTTTGCTTAAAGTGGACTGTGGAGAAACCTGAGTAGTACCACCATGTGTGTCTTTTTTAAAGGCGTTTACCTATGAGTATAACTCAAAATGTCCAAACTTGAGTTACATCCTTGTTGCTTGGGAGTGTCGTTATATCTTATTTTATAAACACCCTCATTTTTCCACCCGTCTAGAAAAAGTACCAGTTTCACATTTTTTCTGATAATTTGGATCAAGAACGAAAACTTTTAGTCTCATCGATCTCTTTAAAAAGTTCAATCATCTAGCGGCGCTAAAACCGCTGTTAGATAGAGTGGACACTGTCAAATCAATCCAAAAATTCATTTAAAAATAGTCATTACAATGCAAAAAAAAATATAAAACATTCGTTTCAAAATACGTTTTAACCGCAAGTCCATTGAAAAACTCGCCACAAGTGGCCCGTTTTCCAAACTTGGACGCGTAAAAAAGTCCGTTGTGATAATTGATTCCAGTTATGGACTTTTTCAGTTTTGTTATTTCCTCTGATATGGTCTTTCACTTAGTATTATATGGAAAAAGTAGTAATAATAATATAATCATAATCTGTCTTAACCACTAACAACACATTTTTGGTTTTAAAGATCTGAATAAATTAGATAAGTGTTTAATATTTGGTTTTCATTGTTTTTACTAGGGACA
This sequence comes from Brachypterus glaber, assembly GCA_958510825.1. Classification (NCBI taxonomy): domain Eukaryota; kingdom Metazoa; phylum Arthropoda; class Insecta; order Coleoptera; family Kateretidae; genus Brachypterus; species Brachypterus glaber. The sequence continues at coordinate 1,856,340 of OY294052.1, forward strand.
CTAGGTGGCGCTGCCACCAATATAATCCACATACCGACGTATGTATGAAAAGCTCGTATCTCATAAAACAAAATAAATCTTGCGGTAAAATTTCTCGCTGTTAACTTTATAATGAAAAAATTTAAATGTAAAACACACCTCAATGGCGACTTCTCCCGTTAGATTAGACAGGATCAAAAGTTCTACCCAAAAAGGATAGAAGACATACATACACTCCCACTTCCACCCAACCAAACAAATTCTGTATTTGTTCTTTGTTGAACAAATACAATATTTACTTGGCCGGGCGAAAAGTGTAACTATATTATTTTTATTAAAGAAATTACTGGCGCCATCTAAATTTTAGTAGAATTATCTTATTTCACAGATTCACATTAGCTATGTTAGTTCGTGCCGCTCAGTGCTACACTTTCCGGCTAAATACTGTATTGTATGAAAAACAAATACAGTATTTATTTGGTTGGCTGGAAAGTGTAGCACAAATGAGATAGAGATAGGGTAGACGTCTTTTGTTTCATAATTCTAGTTGTAGAGAGCTCCATTAATTTAGTTTCGTTTAAGGAAAATATAAACAAAATGGTTAAATCTGCACATACGACCTACGAGCTTTTCATACAGAACAGTCGACATCTAGCGTCCTTAGTATGACCTCAAGTATTTGAGGGAGTGACTTTTGGACGTTTTGGCAACAGTTTTTTCAAGTGAAAACCAAAAACTATTGGAGTGAAAAAAGTTAAATTATTTTAAAAAACTGCTTGTTGCAAGTCGGACAGAATAAAAACATTGGGAGGGGCCAATTGTCACGCAAGTTTCATCTTCGTCGCAGTGTCTTCGACTTCCCTTGGGCTCATCAGCATGGTATGTTTTAAGTACAAGGTATGTGGCTTGCGAAAATTAAGGGTTTTTTATTGATTTTTTTTAGGTATGAAATCACAACTTTATTCGAACGACCTACAAAATATCAAATAGCATGTTTTGATGTGTTTTTTATTGGTAAATTCGGAAAATTGTTGAAACCATGCCCCAAAACATATACTATTTGATATTTTGTAGGGCGTTCAAATAAAGTTGTGATTACATACCTGAAAAAAATCAATAAAAACCCTTAATTTTTCCGAGCCGGAAGGTATATAACCCCTTAAGCAACAAAAAGTTTAAAACAGAAAACTAAATTCTGCTTAAGATTTGTTTTTAGCAATTCAATATTAGCTGAAAATAAGTTTGATATTTTGGTTTCAGCAGTTCAATATTGGCTGAAAATAAATTTGATATTTTGGTTTCAGCAGTTCAATATTGGCTGAAAATGATAAGGGGTGCAAATAAAACAGCGTACTTAACTAATCTTTATATGTATTTTCCCGTTGCCAAGTTAAATATAAAATTTTTTAACATATACAACATAAAATATGGTTTCTTAACGCATATAACACAGGCTGAGGAAAATCTGAAATATATATTATTTTAAAAGTAACATTTAGAGTTTTTTTTTTAATAATTTATGCTAACCAACAAAGTGATATGAATTTTAAAACTAAATTTAAAATTTTCTTTTCCATATATATTTAACATTAATGTTAATAATGTTAATTAACATTATTACGTAAAAATGGTTATAGAAACTTAACACTAATTTTTACAGCCAAACGCGTATAGCAGCATTACACACTAGATTCAAGTGCATATAAATTTAAAAAATAGTGAGAAATATTGATGAACGTGTACTATGCTGGCCAAAAAGAAGTGGGAATCGTTTTTTTTTTTATGATGTAAATTTAAGTTTATTTCTACTTTCAGTAATAAATCCGCTGCAAGCAGTGATGTTTATGTAGGTCAATTTTTTACGATACGTTGTTTTCTAGTATTTAACTTCACCAGTTATGCCACAACATACATTCATTCATAACATTCGTTTTATTCATTATTCAAGCATTCAAAGTTGGTACCCCATGGGCTACCAACTTTGAATAGTTGGATAAAGAATGAAACAAAAGGTATTATGAATGAATGTATGTTGGTACAACTGGTGAAGTTAAATACGCGAAATAACCGTATCGTAAAAAATCGACCTATAGCAATTTTTATTAGTCTTTACAGTAGGCTGCGTCCCTTACTAATAAATGACGGTTCTTATACATAACCTCAAATAAATGGTTAAAACATAAAAAAAATAATAGGACTCGTTGCTAACTTATCCCCACTTCTTTGTGACGAGCGTAGTACATAATAATAATAATAATAATCTAATAACAAGGCATCCTTCACTAATAATCTTAAGCCTTGCTAATAATCATAAGCCGCTAAATTTTAATTAAAGCTTCTTTTAGGATTTAATAATAACCTTTCTAAAATGTTTTAGTAAAATTCTTAAATAGAATTTATTACCTTAAATAACAGTTAAGGTTGATTTACCAATAATTAATACTAAACTCACTAAGGATTTAACCAATAAAATAAAATCTGTCAATTGATTCTGACATTTTATTGATGAAATTCTTATAGTTTGATTTTTTACGATACGGTTATCTCATAATACCTTATGTTTCATTTACTATCCAACTAAAAACAGTTGGTATTCCATGTGCTACCAACTTTGTATACTTGGAAATGAATGAAACAGAAGGTATTATGAATGAATATAGGTTGGTACAACTGGTGAAGTTAAATACGCGAAATAACCGTATCGTAAAAAATCGAAATATAGTGAGTTTGATGTTAGTGACTGGGTTAACCCCCCATTATAGAATATATTTAAGAAACTTAAGTAAAAAAACGAATTAATACTTAAAACAATTAAAATTTGAATATCACAAAATATAAAAATGACACAATAAGTGATCATTGTAATACTAAAACAATTTATAGTTTATTGTAATAAATTTTAAACACTTCGATATATCGATAAATAATAATTTCTTGGAATAAAGGTTAATCAAGATTTAATGCTGTTCAGTAAAAATTCGGTTATATATATTTGCTATTTTTAAAAAGACTCTAATTTGAAATGACATTAAGGCATCAGTGAATGTGGGAGAATTTATAAATAATTATTTTTATCCAATACATACAGATAATAAGACAATTACCAGCTTTATTTTAAATACATAAACTCAATAATAACCCCCGCGTGGCTTTTACTTTATTGAGTGGATAATTATTTATTTTACCCACTCAACTGTCACTTGTCAAATTATTTTCTTGTAAATTTCATTAAAATTTTTGTTAAAAATATGAATTCCTAAGCTATTCATTGGATAAAACCTTGTATGGCACTCATGGGTAAACCGATATTGCCCTCTCGAAAATTAACCTGCTTAGCTGACGCCTCGCAGGTTAATTTTCTCATGGGCAATATCTTACTTTACCCGCTAGTACCATAAATAACTATTACGTTATTAAAATCGACCCAAAAAGTTAAAAAAAATGCATTTTCGGGTTTAGAATGTCATGTTTTTGAGAATAACACAATGAAAGGTAAATTTTCACGTTACGATGGCCAAAAATAAAACATGTTAAAAATCAAAATTTCAAGGAGGCTGGGTAATTTCTACATTAAAAATAAAACTTCATATATGTGTATGTCCAAAAATAGCTTTTAAAGCTACCGTGCCCTTAAAAATAGTGAATTTTTAAGACTGTATTTCCCTTAGAATCGATTTTTGGAATTACATGTAAAAAAAGTATAGTTTTTTTTTAGTTTTTGCATCCTTAAAATTTTGGGTTTTAACATTTTAATTTTTGGCCGTCATAACATGTTATGTACTCATAGCCTAACGGATATCTTTCAGGCCATACGGCGATTCAAGTGCTGCCACCTAGGCAGAATACAGTTACTAACTAGTACAGTCTGTCACGAGCAATGACAAAGTTCACCGGTTCAACGTGTACGTTACCGGCATTATAGATAAACCACTTTTAATGTAATATACCGCGAGTTAGTGCTTTTCTCCATTCCTTCCCTCATCCATGCAGCATCAGCACGATGCAACCAGAGGAGTCTAGCTATACGGAGCAGAAATGTCACACACACACGCACACAAGTGTTTTTTGCTTTCCACATAACATGAAAATTTTCGTTTAATTGCATTTTTCTCGAAAACGGTCAATCTTACGCTATCAGAACAAGAGTACCAGTTTTATGCATTTTTACTTGGGGAATCATATTTTGACAACAAAACTACAAAAAAAGGTTCAGGCAAAAAAATTACGATGACCCCCCGCTTCGCACGCCCTTGGTAAAAATAACATAGTAAACCTTATTAAGTTTAGATCATCGCTGATATAGCTCAAAGCGTAACTGAGCTATTATTTGAATCCCGAATTTTAATACTAACTTTAAAGGCATATAACCCGGAACTCCGGTGCTTAAGGTATGCTTTTGAATTAAAATTGTCTATCTACATAAAAAAAAACTTTCTTACGACATATAATTCATTGCTGTTGAGGGTGGGCCCATAACCTGTATAAAAATGCCCATTCTCTTTTAATTAATAATAATTATTATTATTAATAATGCATTTATCTTAAACAATCTTGACTCCCCTATTCCAACCTAGTTTTAACGTTTTTTTAATATACTCGGCCAGGCGCGGACTGGTTTCTTAGGAGTCGGAAAAATTACAGAAAGGGCCCCTAAAACGGTCCAAAAACCAATAAAAATGGAAAACTGAGGACCTGGAAGAGCCAAAACATTAAAATTTATGGCCATTTAATCGCCATAGTACAGACATCAAATTTAAGTGACTTGCCAACGCAAACCAAGAGTTAATCATGTTAGTAGGAGGTCTCCACATTATAAAACCATCAACAGTAAAATCTTACGTGCTCGGTTTCGGAAGATAGCGGACTTTATTTCTCAGAAATGTCCATAATGGACCTAATAAAACTTTATTTTATACTCTTTTGGATTATTCTATATGAATTTTGGTTTGGACTTTTAAATCTGTTCACATAAATAGTATATTAGTTCTCAATTCAGAAAAAATAGTTGCAGAGGAATTTGGTACATCATCTTCCGAAACCGAGCACCTACCTCAGAGTCAACTGTTAATGGTTTTATAATGTAAAGACCTCCTACTAACAGGATTAACTCTGCCTATTCTGGATTTACCGATTCACCTTTTGCCCAGTCCGCCCACTGTTTCCGACAGAATCAGTCAATTAGTAGTAATACAGGGTGTATTTGAAATAGGGTCGGAAATTTTAACAGATGATTCTACATCATAAAATATGACAAAAAGTTCCTATAAACATATGTCTAAAAATGCGTTGAAATTGGCTAAAAAAATCGGTTTTTATTTAATAACTCAGGACCCCTTTGAGATATATTAACGAGGTTTTGCAAGTGAATTAATACTAATAAGGCCCATCTTTGTATGTCATTTTCACGTACTTATTTAAACCAGGGGTGTGCGAAATGGGGGGGCCTTATCAGTTTTTTGTCTCAAACTTTTTTCTGTGTAACTTTTTTGCAATTTTATTTTTGAAATACATAAAAAAGGTACTCTTGTTGTAATACTGTAGGATTAACCATTTTCGAGAAAAGTTCATTTGAAGGTTAAATTTCACTGTTCGAGGACGAAAAATTAAATACTAAAATGTCGAAAAACAAAATTTTAATGATGCAATGTTATTCTACACCAAAAACTAAGAAAAAAAGTTTCCATACATGTAGGTCGAAAAAACGCTTTTAAAGCTACCATAGCCCTTTAAAAATGGTGCATATTTAGGAGACCATAGCTCCATTAGGATTCATTTTTGGAAGTACCTGTATATGAGTTTTTTTCTTAGTTTTTAATGTACATTCGCCCTGCATCATTAAAATTTTGGTTTTCAACATTTTAGTATTTAATTTTTCGTCCTCAAACCGTGGAATTTCACCTTCAAATGAATTTTTCTCGAAAATGGTTAATCCAAAAGTATTACAACAAGAGTACCTTTTTTATGTATTTTGACCTGAGGAATCATATTTCAAAAATAAAATTGCAAAAAAGTTACACAGAAAAAAGTTTGGGACAAAAAACTGATAAGGCCCCCCCGTTTCGCACACCCCTGGTTTAAATAAGTACGTGAAAATGACATACAAAGATGGACCTTGGTAGGATTAGTTGACGTGCAAAACCTCGTTGATATATCTCAAAGGGTTCCTGAGTTATTAAATAAAAACCGATTTTTTTAGCCACTTTCAAAGGGGCGTAGCTCCCTTATGACGCATTTTTAGACATATGTTTATAGCAACTTTTTGTCATATTTTATGATGTAGAATCATCTGTTAAAATTTCCGACCCTATTTCAAATACACCGTGTATTAATAAATATAAAAGTATACATTTTTTATCTATACATCATGACCTCTGAACTTTGATACATACAAATGTAAGCATCGCAAAGTAACCTTCTCGCGTGCTCCGGCAGATGGCGATCTACCTCGTTTTCTTCGTGAAGTTTGCGACAAATACTGTCGTCGGCCAGCCATCTGGAAATGTCTGGACATGCGACCATCTCTGGAATGTTGAAACCATTCCTTTCGCCTGGAAAGACAAATTTGAATTTTGTACAGTTGATTTCAACAAAACTGGAAAAGTGGGGTTAAGTAACATTTCATGTTTTCCATAAAATTTAGTTGTGTGAATGTGGATTATTTAAATGGGGTTATGCCTGTTTGAAAAATAAGGTTAGTTTAACCATGTCAAAAATCATAAGTTATTCTATGCATTTGTGTTTAGTAAATACTATTTGGATTTTGAAGCGTATCTCTATTGTTAATTACTGTATTTCTGCTCTAAAATATCCCTATTCTAAAATGTCTATTATTAAATCCTTTTATCAATATATTTTGTATCTAATAAACTTGTTTTAAATACCTTTATTTTTAAAAAACACTACTAGTATATTGGTCTCCTACAACTAGGTATTCCTCATAGTTCCTTAATTTAAAAATTATAATTATGGGTTTTACACCAGTATTCTTCGACTATTCTTGTTTTTCTGCTTTATCTCTCCCAATTTTAAAAAAATACACCAACATTTTTTGACTTTGACATTGATGTGGCAATAATATTGACACTAAATTTATTAACAAGTAAACAAATATTTGTCAATAGGCAATTTTTTGTGGTAACGCCGGTTAACCAGTATGTTACTTTTTCTCTGTTTAATTGATGAGTTAAAAAGAGAAAGAAATACATATTCCCCTAACTTGGTTAGTAACCGCTGCTCCACAAAAAATCGGCAAATGTAATTATAGGGCTTAAAAAGAGCTTTTATTTAAAATATAATTTTTTGAAATCGGGTTATAAATATGTGATTAATGCTAAAAAACCTTTTACTGCTTTAAACGCCAATATCTCGAAAACAATGCGTTTTAGGAAAACGTTGTTTATAACATTTTTTGACCAATTTAAAATTATCTTTTATATAAGTGTTAAATTAACCAAATACAATAATAATTGCCTTAATTATAAACAAAAAACGCTAAAAATAGGAGTTTTACCCTATTTTTACCCCCTTACCCCAATCGTTTACCCCCAAAATCTAATCAGCTCTTCGGAATACGATAAGAAACAATATGCAAAAAACCGTAAGTCGATATCTTATGTAGAAATGGAGTTTAAACCCAGACAGACAGACGGACGCAAAATTTTTTTTACTGATTTCGACTCAGTCTAAAACGTCGAGAAATGTGAAAAAAACGTGGTCAAAGATTTTGACTTTTCGGCGAAGATTTCAATACATCGACACTCTTAGTAGCACTAAGTGCCGATGTAAATCGTCGTTAAAATATTCGAATTAAAAAGTATTTACAATATTTGTCGTAAAAAACTATTTCGTGTTCGTCAAATATTCTTGTTCCCATGCACCATTTATCCTCACAACCCAACGCGAAGAAGCCATCTATCGGTGCACAGTTGAAGATCAGATCAGAAGAACAAAAGGTTAGTCCTATTTTTTCCTTCAGACGCCCTTATTTACGACCCCTAAGCAGTCCACTATCTCGTTTCGTTTTCGTTAATTTTAAGGTCGTTATCGAAGGCTTAGTTTTTTATCTAACTTAGACAGATGGCGCTAGGGAATAAATGGAAAAGGTCGACTTACCTTGTCTATCCGCCATGGAATCAAAGAAGCACCAGGGCGCTTCGTGACCCACTCCACACTTGACAAAAGCGACGTAGTGTGAAGTTTCGATGCAAATAACCGCGAACAGTTCCATAAAAATTCTAGGGGGCCTGCAGCTCTTTTGCATCGTCGGGGTAAATTCGGCCGTCAAGTGTAGGGGGCGTGGTCGGTGGTGCTGGCGCTTCTCGTGCCGGTGCGTCGTTGCGTGACAGTCCGTGCAATAGCCGGTGTTTTCGAGGCCTGTTTGGCCGGCATCGAAGCACTCGGCACATTCCCATTGAGCGACCATACCGCAAACGAAACATTGTCTTGGGGCTGAAAGAACAAGAAAACTATTTTTATCCAATACATACAGATAATAGGAAAATTACCAGCTTTATTTTAAATAGATAAACTCAATAATAACCCCCGCGTGGCTTTTACTTTATTGAGTGGATAATTATTTATTTTACCCACTTAACTGTCACTTGGCAAATTATTTTCTTGTAAATGTCATTAAAGTTTTTAATAAAAATATGAATTCCTAAGCTATTTATTGGATAAAACCTTGTATGGCACTCATGGGTAAACCGATATTGCCCTCTCGAAAATTAACCTGCTTGGCTGACGCCAGGTTAATTTTCTCATGGGCAATATCTTACTTTACCCACTAGTACCATAAATAACTATTCCCACGAAAAGACCGTTTCGGCGGTAGGGACACTAGACACTAAGTCTTAAGTTAGCAATACGACAACTTAAGACCTAGATCTAGTGTCCCTATTCGGCGGACGTGCTTCAGCAACAACTTTGCTATCATTGATATGCGCAGGATTCGATTTTATATTATTTTATAGTTATGTGTCGTGGAAGTATTCGTTTATTAGTATAGTTTGGAGTGAGTCGTAAATATTTATGTTTTTTAATCGTAGTTATATAATATATAATTCTCAGTTATAATTAAAGATAATAAGATGTTTTTTTTTTATTGTACAGTTAAAGAGTTGATTAGTGGCTAACGTCGTCCTTTTGTTATTTTTTTGCTCGTGACTTTAAATTTTATGATTAAAAGTCGCTATATCCTAAGTTATAACCGAGAATTTTCGGATGAAAAAAAGCCTTACAAATGCCAAAAATTGCATTTTAACCAATCGGAACAGGATCTCTCACTCACACATACATATTTTTTTATTACAAGAAAATTAGGACAAGAAAAACTTTGTAGAGTTTTTTTTATTCAAAAGGAACCATTGTGTACCAACGATGGTTTAACTTTAAACTAAAAAGTCAAGATAATATAATAATAAAGGCCCTTAATAAAGTATAGTATATTCTATAACCAGTATGGAATACCCAATATTCCGCGCGAGCGGAAAGTTTGTCATACGAGCCGGCAGGCGAGTATGACGGTCCCGCGAGCGCGGAATGACTATTCCATACGTTTTGTAGACTATACTTTTTCTTTGACTGCAAATATGAAACTATATGGCTTTAAACTGCGGACAAGTTTAAAATCAATGTTTTTTGTTACTCGACATTGTAAATGCAACAAAAAAATACATTTATATAAATAAAGCAATTAATGTTATTTAATAATTTTATCAAATCAGTACTTAAAAAGGATTTTTATTTAATTTTAGCACATATTTACAAATTTTAATGCAAAAATTGAAGGTTATGTCAGATTGTTGTGACAGATATCAGGTTTAAATATTTAACAATAGATGGAGCAGTTTTAATTTTTTGAACTAAAGTGATAAAAAACTGGTCAAATATTAAGAAAAACTAATAAACTTTATGTAATTTTAACGCAAAACTTTAAATTGCATTAAATTATTCAATATTTCATGGTAAAATATACATATTTTTGCTAATTTTGCTACAGTTTTCTTTACTTTTATAAACAAGAGATGGCACTACATGTGCTCATTCTAACACTTAATACGGAATATTCATACCGTATCTAGAGCTAGAATGGATGCATTCTGTCTTCTGCGTATTTGCTTACATTCTAAAGCAGTCGTAGAAAAAAATTATACTCACATCCTTCAATGACGTCAGTAACATCTAAAAGTTGCGAGGGCATGATCCTAGGATACACCTTGTAACTCTTTCCAAATCTGGGCATCTGGATAATCAGACAAGACGGGACCTCTTTCAACTTAACGTTGCTCGTCAAAAAACTTTGCTCAAACAATTGTTGAACAGTAGGCAGAGTCAGGTCTGCATTTTTCTCGACGAAAAGTTGATAGTGAAAAGCTTCTTGGCCAGAATTTAGTTTCAAAAACGGGTCTGCTTTGAGTATTTGAGCTAGCAGCGAGTTGAGAAACTCTTCAGGGTCTTTTTCTTCGCAGGTCAACCCGGAAACGGAGCTTAGTTTGTCCAAAAGACGACGTAGCTTCATCACGTGATCGGATTTGACGAACAGGTTTTTCCTCAAAGGGTTTACTATTTCTTCGCGTAATACTCTTTGGACCTGTAAGTAATGGTATATTACCGATTTTTTTACTAAGCCAAAGGTACCTTTTCGAGTTTTTTTAATTTTTAGCTCCCCATAGAGCGTTTTTACGGAATTGTGCTAAGAGCGCCAAAAACTACATAACTCGTAAATGATTTAATATAAAAAACCTTTTTTTATTCGATTGATTCTAAAAGCGACACTTTTTGTTCATGTTTTACGGGCGAAAAATTGTGGCCCTAGGGCCAAAAAGTTTGTTTCGCCCGCTAACTAAAACTTGTTATTTTTAAGCTTTTTAAAAGAAGATGCTTTACTTTTACTGTAATATTTATAAAGAAATATGACCTTTTGATCACTTTAGGTCTTGAACTAACTGTTCTTTTTGACCAGAAACAGTTATTATAATCATTTCACATAAAATAAAAATTTCTACTATAACATAACCTGAAAATATATGTTAACTGATTCGCAGCAAGTGCTAGCACAATAATGACCGTTAAGTTTACCAGTGAACATGACGCACGGGTGCGTCACGCGCCCCTCTAGAAATAAAGCGATGACGGACCGGTGCGTCACCAGCGTCGTGAAAACTGAAAGTGTTAAAAAACGTTCTGTTACCTCTTCATAGTCTGTAATATCGCCCCGTCCTTTGGGTCGGAAAAGTAGACTGTCAAATACCGACGTGTAGGTGAACATGGAAAAAAGTGTGACGTCCAGATAGCAGGAGTTGTGATGGCCCTGGATACCTCGATATTTTCCGCACACGGCTTCCACGTCCGACTCGGACGGCATACATAATGGAGCCACTGCTCCTGGAATTATCGGGCAGTCACGCTGAAAAAAAACAAACTGGCTATTTTTTCGTCCGAAGTACATACATATCTCTTTGGTTTAGGTCGGTGGCGTGGCGTGGCCCCCAATTTAAACAGGGAGAATACAATTCTTACAAACGTGACAGACAGACGGAGTTTTTTAAAAGTTGCACGTTCGTGCATTTTTTTATTTTTTTTCAGTCACTAACCCAGTATTTATAGAATACCCATCTCAACTAATATACATATACAGTGCGATTGTAAAGTGCCGAACAGTTAAAAAAATACAGAAAATACTCTTCGTTTTAAGCCACGCCTCTGTTAGAGTTGTGCGCGACAAGCCCATGTGATTGCTACGTACAACAGCTCGGTGGTCAGTAAAACGCACACAGCTTTCTTGCATTTTACTCATCGCAAATGCCAGTTTTGCATTAAAAAGTGTTCGGCACTTTATAATCGCACGGTATAGTTTTTATTTATGTTTTGAAATAGAAATTAGTTTATTAATTTACAGCTGTTTCATGGGACAAAAATTTTAAATGAAAAACAAAACGCAAATAGCTCGGTTACGTCATAACTGCAATTTAAAGAGTCACTGGTCGGATAGAAATATTCATGTACCGGGGGCACGCAAAAATAAAAATAAATTGTCATCAAAATTTTTCTTTTTTTTTTCGAAAAAATAAATATTTTTGTAAAGAAATTCTACATTTCTATGCACTTACATTTTGCTCTGTAGTTTCTTGAACTGGCGTCGGGATACCGTCCTGAAACCGGGAATCCTTATGACACTGATTCACAGGCACAAATAACGCCCTTTTTTCAGCACACCTGAACAGCAGTTCGTTTTTGTAAACCCCATTTGACAGTTCTAGCGGTAGATGGCCCTGTTCCTCTTCCAGTTCCACCCCTGCCATTACACAAGTGGTTCCTTTTTCCAGCCCCAGCCATCTTATCACTCCATACAAGGGACTTTCGGAGACGTCGTTCAAGACTTCCACAAGACTTCCAACGACGAAATCGTTGGTGGTTCCGGGTTTGGGGTCCGTAAACTTGGTCTCGTGCACATAGAACTTCGATTTTGACAACTGTTCACTTCGTTCGTTCAGTTCTAGGACAGACAATGGTAAACTATAATCATCTTCAGCGGAATAATTCGCGTAAATCACATCCTGGTGATGTTTAGAATGACTACTCTTCTTCGGTACTGTGTTATTCTTTTTAACGTTAAGTTTAAGATTGTTGTTATTTTTTCGTTTAGCTAGCGACATGTTAGAAAATTAAATTGTACGCACTTTTTAATAGTTTTAGTCGACAGCACATAGCTCGAATATGTGCTGGTGTTGACACAATCGGGGAAAATCTCTGAATCTAATAAGAAATCGAAAATAGACGGCTAAAAAAAGTCCGCGCAAACTTTGGCATAACAGCGAGTGTATGTGCTATTTTTAAACTCTACTCATCCAAAGCTATATTAACGCTGCTCTGTTCTATTTGAAGGGAACATAGGAATGAAATATTTGTATTTTGTTTATGTAATTTTTGCTTTCAAGTATAGAATATTTAAAAATACTATTCACAGTGCAAGTGCTAGAATACTATTATATGGTAGTTTCGAATTTCCCAAAATTGATAAAAAAAACGTCCTAGACAAAAAATTCTTGGATACAAATGTGTTTTATTTCTTCATGAAACCTTTTTTTTAATGTCCTTCCGTCTGATGTCGTGTTCTGTAGACACGATAACTCATGAACGAATAATGCGATTGACTCGAAATTTTCTGGAAAGATCAAATTCTATGAGGGGAAGATCCCTATTGTTTTTCAAAGTAATCCCCCCAAAAAGAAAAAGTTATGGGGAGTTAAACTCAATAAAAAAATATCATTTTCAAAAAAAAAATTTTTCGTTTTACGCAAAAAGAAAATAAAAAAAATTAGATATTTTGAATTTTTTTCGATTTTTTTTTAAATTTATTTTGTTTTTTAATTTTTTGTTTTTCAATAAATGATCTTTTGAAAAAAAAAATGTATTTTTTTATTATGACGTTATTTCTATAATAATTATTGGGCGGTCAGTTAAAAACGTATCCGTCTAAAAAATATTTTAAAGCGTCGCGACGCCTATACAATAGGAAGTGTAGGGGGATAGTTTATGAAAAAATATAGTCAAAAATTATATCTATACCATGCTTTTTAAAGACCTTAAATATCTTTTAGTTTTTGAATAAGGGAGTTTTAAGTGAAACCCTTTATATTGACCTATTTTATGCTATTTTATAAAAAAAATAAATGCGTTGCAATGTATATATGATACGTTGCGCATTTAAGAGTTAAGTGTATCTAGTTTTAAAAAATATTTAAAAAGTCCAAACCCCTAACTACGTAGCTACGGAACCCTCTATGTGCGAACGAAGTCGGATTTTTCCGGTTTTAATTTTTGGTATGCAAATAATGTACAATCGATTTAAAAGTCCTATTTCTAAATTAATGTATTTAATTGAATAATTTAATTATACCAGTATACAGGGTGCCCCAGCTTTCTATGACTATTAAAATGATATCAAATATACAGAACGCACATTTTTCAATTTTTGAATTCTACATAAAATTTAAGAAATAGAAATAAAGAGGGCCGGCGGCCAAATTGTACTTTTTTGGGTAGGTTTTTGGAAGAGCTGACGTTTTTTTAGTCCTCAAGTGGTTATTTTTTGAGCTGTTGACCTTTTTTTAGTCGTCAGCTTTTTTGCAGTAGGTCATTGTTTTTAGTTTTAATAATTTTGGGTTTCTGAATCCAAATCTGAAGTCTGTTTTTCTCCAATGCCGTCAGATTTTAATATAACAAGAATGTATTAAAAAAAAGTATATATACAGGGTGATCAAAAACTGGCATGCCAAAATTAAAGTGGTGGTTCTACATCCATAAATATAAAAAAAAGTTCCTATATAGGTTGGTCCGGAAATGAACCCTAAGGGGGCTATGGCCCCTTAAAATTGTAATAAAAATAAGGTTTTCAATTAATAACTCTGGTACCCTTTAAGCTAGAGCGACGAGCTTTTGCACGTATACTAGTATTAATAAGGACAATAAGTTTGTGTTAACTCATTTATCCAGAGACGTGCCTAGATGGACAAAATATGTGAGGCTTAACTTAGCACTGTAGGAGCAACCGTTTTCAAAAAAAAAATGCAATCAAGTGGAAGTAACATTTTGTGCCACCAAAAATGTTACTTTTTAAAAGGCTATTACTCCTTTAATATTAAATTTAGTTGTTTTTGAAGAATACTTTTTTGCTCAGTTTTAAATGAAGAATCACCCTGCAGCATCAAAATTTTATTCATGCTTTTTTTGTTCCCCAGTCAATGTCATCTTCGAAGGGCCGTAGTTCCCTTAGGGCTCATTTCCGGACCAACCCTTAAATTTTCGCATGGCAGTTACTGATCACCCTGTATATTTGGGGCAAAATTTTTGGTTTTGGTTTAAAAATTGGAAAACATATTGGAGTTAATTTAATCTTATATTGGTCAACTTTTTATGTGGGTAAAATTTAATTAAATTGGCAACTTCACATTAAATTATAATTTATATTTTCGTGTATAATTATCGGAAATCAAATTTTCGGTAAAAAAATATAAATATTTTCATTTTGATATTGATTGTTTATAATAATAAATTTTTATGTGGGTAACTTATGAGTAATATTTTTTTATCATGCTTTATTTGTTCACCTTGAAATTAAACAAATTAAATAAAACATTACATTTACATGAAAAAACAATAAAAAAATAAGTTTGGAAACAATTTAATCTACAAAATGAATAACACAGCCACACAAAAAAGGTCATTAAATTTCTATGTATTTTGAGGCGCTGAATCCGAATTTGAAGTCAAATGGCCTCAAAAAACCTTATTTTCGAGTATGAAAATAACGTTTTTGAGGTAATGTCCAAAACTTACCGAGTGAGGTGCATTTTTGACCTCAAATATCCGTCAACCGTCCTTTAAGGGTAAACACTTGCTGTATCAAGTCTGAAAAAATAAATAAAGGAACAATTGTTTTTTTTTACTTACTTTTTCCAGTGTCATCATTCTTAAGTACAATTCTCTCCTTCAAACGGTTTCCATTCATATACCCATCACTGCCCCCATTCTCGTCAACGTAAAATCTGCTCTTCCTTAGCTGAGTACGAGGTTGAGTATTTTTTTCAAAGATATGGTTGATAATATTGCTACTTTTGTTACGCGTGGGTAAAGTTTTATCCTTAATATTATCGTTTTTATCCAGGTTCTTTTTCAGGTTGGAGTAGGCTTCCAGTTGTTTTTTATCGGTCGTTCCCGACCAGGTTCCACCAATCAGATCGCTCAGATCGACGTCCGATTTCATTATAGGTTTCTTTTCCACGATTAACCTCGTTTTTTCAGGTTGCAAAATACTGTTCGAGTCAAAATCATTATTTGTGTTTAGGGTTAGTTGGTCTACGTCGAGGATGTTTTGCAAGGACATTGAGGTTCTCATATAATTTTGAGCGTTTTTCGGTGTGCTGATGGTTCTCTTCTGCACTGGGTATTCGTATTCGCCGTATTTGGTGATGATTTCTTCGTATGGAGGCCTAGAATTATTTTTGTTTCATGTTTTTCTTTTAGTTCAGAGGTAAAATATTATACCACAATTGGTTTCAAACTACTAGTTTCCAAGATAATATAAAAACAATTTCAAGTCTTTAGCTCAAAACCAAAGAACTTTTACCTCAAAAAGGTATTTCAGACCAATGTTTATGAAGGTGTCATCTTTTTGTTTGTTTATTTACTAACAGAAACGCGATACAGCTTTGTGGTGTAAAATGTAGATGTCGCTAGTCGTCTTTCACGCTACCTAGTAGCGATGTTGCGTAGTTTCCACCTTATCATGAATTCAAATCATTATACTTAAATTAAAAATGTAAAAAACTTTATTGTGTATACTATAATTATGTTTAATAATATAGTATATTTAAATCTATTAAAATTAAACTACTAGTTCATATAAAACTCATACAGAACTAATGTTTCTTAAAATTTACAATAAAATATCCAAAGTATATGTTTCCAATCGGCAACACTGTACCCCTGTCAGTCATTTTACGACATTAGACTGTGAGTTTACATATTCTTTCTCTCTCTTTACGCGTACTAAGTATAAACAATAGTCACTCCCCACCTGCCCCTCACCGTAGTTGGTTCACGCTTCAAACAAAGCATACGGTAGATTTCATCATGTTCCTTCTTGAGGTAAAAGTTCTTTGCTCAAAACGGACGGACGGACGTAATTTTTTTCTTTGCTTATTTTGATATTTATTATAAACCTTTTACTCCCAAATAGGGGGGGTAGCCAAAATATAAAATCACTACAGCCTTTAATAACGCGGGAACCGAGGTATGAAGTGTCTGAATTTTGGTACAATTTGCGTTACGTAATACTTAAACGTTCCCTTAGTAAAAAAAATAGAAATATTTTTATTTCTTTTTTTTACGTTTCCAAAAAATATGATTTCCGTCAAAAAAAATCTGTCAGTCTGTCCGGGAAATTTGTGACCACGATAACTCAAGAACGCTTTGAGCTAAACACTTCAAATTTTGACCATAGGTTGATTATTCAAAGTTCTAGGCTGGGATTGTTTTTGGTAAAAATCGGAGCGGGGTAAGAGGGTAAATTGGGGTAAAATCAAATAAAAAAAATACTTATTTTTCGTTTTACGAAAAAAACGAACTTTTTTTGAAAATTTTTTTATATTTTTTTTTTCAAAAAATTTTTGTTGAAAAAATTTTTTTCCTGTTTTAAAAAAGTCCAAACGAAAAAAAAATGAAAATGAAAAAAATCAGACCTTGAATCCGTGATGTCTGCATTGAGGATCGAGGGGTAGTCTTCACTGGACGCAGGAGAGGGGCTCGAATTCACGATAGAGATTGGCTCGATCCGATCGATGGTCGTGAATATTGCTTTGCCGACGTCGCAGGTGAAATACTGATGACCTGCATAGAATCCATTGCACGTGTTGTTTTTCTTTCTTTCCTGTTGACATTAATACCACCCATATTATTATAGGTTTTCTAATTCCAGTGGCGTAACTACACATTGGCGGCCTGTGTGCAAAAAATGCTCAGCGGCTCCCTCTTTAAACGCATGACGCAACAGTTTACGTTTTGAAAATAATTTCAAGAAAAAAAACTACGCAAAATTTTATAAAAATCACATTTCAATAAAATTTTGGAATAGGGTGATCAAACTTCTGTAAGGTCTCAATTGGACCCCTAAAATCGTAAATTACGCAAAAATCGTAAAAAATCATTGAAAATGGACTGTACTGAAAAATTTAAAAGGCTTGAAATCTTAATTCTTTCCTTTTGAGTGTACAAAATGATTAAAGATTCTATCAGGTGCCGAAAATCCGCCAGTTGCCCCTAAAACTCTAAATTTTACGAATTTCCACCATAAATATGAGAAACACTACAAAAGCATTTAAAAAATACATCAATCTGGACTAAACTTAATTTTATGCACATTAATACTATAAAATAATTTAACAAAAACAAAATGAGCTAAGTGCAAATAAGAGCTCCTAAATAAGCCACTTTGATGAGCCCTTGATGACCCCCCACAACTTAAAATTTGAAAAATAAATTTATTTTAAAGCCTTTTAGTATTTTTTTTTATTTTGGAGCCCTTTATACTTTGTAAGACCTCCATATTTTGGGGGCTGCCCTTTGTACTCATTTTTTTTTTTTTTTTGTAAAGCAACTATGAATTTGTGAAGGGTAAAGCATATATCTGGACCTGAGTATTGAAAAGACAAAACTCCACTTAGATTCCATTGGAGATTGGCCCTTTTATTGGCAGGGTAAAAAAATATTAACTTTTCTCAACTTTCCACTTACATGTTACTGCCCCACTAAGCTAGAAAGCAGTAACTCCATTTCTCAATAGCAGAGTTTTCAAAATATTACATCAGAGTTAAAAGGAAAATGTTGCTGTGACAAATGGAGTTACTGCTTTCTAGCTTAGTAGGGCAGTATACCTATGCATTTAAATACAAAGTTAAAATTTATTCTATTTAAATTTTAAACCATAAATTTGGCCTAATTTAGATATTCAGGGTCCTATTATGTCACAAAGGACCTTCTTTTTATTATTTCTTCAACTCGTTTCAAAAAAACCTTGAATCAAACCTTGCATAAAATGAAGCATAAAATAAATTTTTACTTACACATAGTTCAATTCCAAAGCATTTGCCCATTCCTGTAACATACCCAATGTACCTGACTTTACCCAAAACAACACTACAATCTAAAAAAGCAATGGTTGAACCTACTCGGATTCTCATCAGTTTTTCACATTTTTCTTGATTTTTTGCCAATGCTAGCCTTTCCTGTGGAGAAGATATTGCTAACAGAAAAGGCCATATTTTCTCACTAATAGGAATAAGATTTTCATCAGGACAAAAGAATGTACACTTTTCCCAGGTATTTTCATCTGCAGCCACTCGGACAGCAACATGGTCTGTACTGACTTTTTCTATTCGAGCTATATGTCCTAACATAGCTGTTCTAGGTTTATTATCATCTTCAGGATTTCTTATCAGTGCGTTTTCTTTAAAAATTCCGAACCTTGCGTTCTCAAAATTCATCTTTACACTATTTTGACGTCACATAAGGAAACTTTTACGTTGTAAACAAAATATACGGGTTATTAAACAACGGTGAGTCAGGTTACGTTGCTTTTACCATATCAGACTGCATGTTGAAACTTACATGTTCCCGATTTGTTTTTAGCAAACTGTAAATAAACAATTAAAATTGACATAACAGTTTTTGATGACACACAAACACCTTTTTGACACCTGTTTTATTTTACATCGAATTATCCTTTGTTCAAATTATATCGAAATCCCATTTAACAAAAAATAATAGCGTAGCCATCTATCAGGTGGCGCCACTGCAGTAAATTTTTAACAGAAACATTTGAAAGCATAAAAAATTATGTGATTTCGGCGGTTGAAATAATCTGTCTCTGATTTATGAATTTTTGTATGGTGTTTCGGCAGAGGAGGGTAAATCAAACGAATATTAAGGTAATATATATTATTAATTAACTTAATTCAAATATGATTACTATAGAAAAAAAAATCCAACATGTGTAATAATAAATATATGCAAAAACGAGTTGTAACCAGTATAATGGAACAATTTAGGATATTTTACAGGCTTCCATATCATTTTCAATATCTTTGCTTAACTGTCCACCTTTTAGTACTGTGTTAACAACTGCTCTAGCTAAATAACCTGTAGACTGCAAGTAAGGAATCTCAAGTAAACTGGTGATTGTATCTTCTGGTAAATTATGATCCTACAAATTAAAAACGTATTAGATTTATGATTCAGCTTGTTTAATATTAGTTTACCTTGGCATACATATGAGCGGCATCTTTTACAAGTTGTTCGAGATCAAGAGGTTGGGTAAATCTTAGTTCTGGGTTTCTTCCAAGTATCGTTGAGACAATTGTTAGCAATTCTACCACCAACTGCCTATATTCTGGCTGATCAATGTGGTTTAACATCTAAAAATCGAACAAAAATATAGAGAAAATCTAAAATATACCTACAATTGCACATATTTTGACTGCAAACATGGGTGAGTTTTATTCACAAACAAAGCCAACTTCATAGTAGTACTTCTGATGAATTGATTGGCCTAGATCGTGCAGCTCCGCCCATATTCATCGAAATATCCGCTCAAAACCAAAATAGCCCCCATGGCCATAGCCTTTGGATTGATTTTCCAAGTTATTTGGCCACAAATAAGGTATGTTGTCCAAATAAGGCACGGTATCCTAATAAGGCCCTAACTTACGCCCTAAATTAAAATTTCATAATAAATTATAAGCTGCTGTGAACTTTTTTATGAACCCTAGTGACATAAAATTGAATTAATTAAGTCTACATGATATGTTGGAAACAAGAATATTTTTTGAGATAAGAGAAAGGGACTACACAATACAAGTATAACTCAGTAAAAATAATTGACACTCTACATTGGGCAACATCAAACTTACCGTATCTGTGATAATCTAAATATACAGAAAAAAATTGTTTAAATACTGGTTTCTTAATAGACTTTTAAATGTTTATAGCCTTGATTATAGCTGTTTTATGCAAAACCAAGTAAAAAGTAATATTTTTTATAACCCCTGATCACTTCAGCTAAGGGTCTCAGCCAAACATTTGTATAAAACCTATACTTTTACTTTGCATTCTTTAAGTACAAATTGATGATATAAGTATCAGGCAACTGAATAGTTATATACAGAGTGTGTCAAAAGTCCCCTGTCTCCGTTGAGCCCCCTAAGCATACAAAAAAAAAATATTTGGGTTATCTTCCCCAAATTTCAAGTTGATATCTTGAGCCGTTCAAAAGTTAGGGGGCGGACTTTTGACACGCTGTGTATAAGAAGTTTTTTTTTATAAAAATGAATTACCCACCTGTTCAACAAGTAATGAGAATGTCAACTCTGATCGGGTCATATTTGATAAAGTCGGTTGTTGTGGGATAATTTTTCCAGCCACCTTGATACCTTGGGGTGTTCTGGTCATAACATCCCAAACTTGGTTGTAAAATGTTGAAGGCACCCTGCACAAACATCCTTCTAATTGCCTTTTTTGTCTTGGAGTCAGTCTGAAGAAATAATTTTTGAAAAATTATACTTACAGATTGGGGATTGGTAGGTAATATTACCAATAATTTAATATGTATATATTGTATTTTAAAGTGAATTTAAAACTGGTCTGGTTACATAGAAGTTATGTTATTTGGAGTGGGCCACTCCGAGTGGCTTATGATAAGTCATCGCCCTAAGCCGAGTGTCTTGATAAATGTAGGCGTGGCTAATAATAAGCAGAGCATTTGTTTTACTTACTTTTCTTTAGTTCCCCAATCTTTAATAGATAAAACTTTAAACAACAACTGCCTAACTTCATATGGACTATGATCCTCAATCTTTTCGGTTTTTCCGAAAATTTCCAGATAACACTTGATGGCTTCCAGTACCCAGCCAACGCGTATTTTTAAAATCCCTTTAAATAAATCGGGGTTCGTAGAAATAAGCCGGCCACAATATAAAATAACCTCTTGTTGTAAAACTGCTTGAATTACATCATATGGTTGAATAGTATTATATACCACAGTTTGTATTTCAGCTGGGGTCATAGGCTTATCAAAAACAGTTTCTTTTTGGCCGATTACTCCTAAAGTTAACTAAAAAAAAATAAATTTACAAAAAGTCTTTGATCGAAATCTAAAGACCAAACCTGTTTTCCATGAACCAACACTGCTGTGATAAATGGACTTATTGAGTCCACTGTGTGATGCAATAAACTACTAGTGTATCTAACTGCGGCCCAATGCCTGACATTACCAGCCTGGTAATATAAATTGTGTAAATTTTGTTCAACAGTTAAGTTATTAACTTTAAAATTCTTTCCTTCGCGGTTTAACAAAATACCAAACAACTGACTTCTAGCATATAAGCTCTCTACACTTTTAATAACTTCCATTATTTCATTAGTTGGCTTGTTTTTATAGCTCTGTAACCAAATTATATGTAATAATATCATATATATTATATATTTTTTAATTGTATTTATATAATTACCGAACAGTCTTTAAAATTGTCTTGGTAATGAAGAACTCTTGGAACGTCCGTTAAACTTTGATATCCTATATAGTCATGTTCTAACTGTTTGAACTGTTTGAAATTTTCATTTGAACATTCCATGACATTCATAAAGTCCAAATGTTCTGTAAAAATTGCATATATGAGAATACGTTTTATCATTGTACGACAATATAGGAACCAAGAATACTACACCGGTAGAAAAAGTAAAATATACAAAGCTGTTGAGAAATCACAACTTTTGGAAGAGAAAAAAAAAGAACATTGAATGCCATTCAGAAGAACCTAGGTATTTGAATGGCTTTAATTCCAATATAAATCTTTAGTGACTACGAGCTTCTTAGTTAGAAAATGGGAATGTACTAAACGTATTACTTACCTACACAGGAACTGGAAATCAAGTTTTGTAACCTTCCAATTCTAACTTTAACACTGTCGCAATATCCTTTTTTCAACATGGCCAAAAGGTCGAGCATTTTTTTGAATTGAGGATCTCGCATGTGTTCCTCTCGAATTAAAAGACAGACTGTAGGTCTTCCGGATAATCGCCAGTATCTTCCAACGAATTGTAATTCAGTTTTGATGTCGTCTATTAAAAGGGCCATGTCACGATAGAGATAAAAGTCTGAGACTTCAAATATTAACGGATAGCATAAAACAGTGGCTCCACAAACTCTGTAGAGTTTACTCGTACCCAAACTTCCTACAAATATACTAATATAAACATTTTTATTAAACATTTCGCATTTAAAATAATTTAATTAAAATAAGACAATCTTATTGAGCTTGAAAACTTATGTTTTGCTTTATTGTACTTAATTTGATTTTGTTAAATTAAATTTTACCAACGGGTCTCTCAGGTCTTCCTTGCAACTTTAACTTGTGGTTAACTCCAAGGTTTTGATAAACTTTAACCAGTTGCGTCGACGACCAAATTTGTACCGGCTCAACCTCGTGAGGAGTTTGAGTTTGAATTCCATATGTAGCCATCATAGCTTGAAGTCGCATGGATTCAGCTATTAGAACTATTTGGACCACTAAGTCAGTAGCTGTACCCTACAGAAAGCATAAAATTAGAAATTTAAGCGATTTAATTAGTGAATAAAGTCATATTTCTCTTAGTAGCGTAAAGCTCGTAAATAGAAGCGTAAGTTGTGATGCAATCGAATCCAAATAAACTAAACAGCTTGTGAACAGTAACTAGGGGTGTGGCCAACCAGTCATAATGCAATTTTTAAACTAATCCAATCAAACTAAACAACTTGAAAATTTAAGATAGTTTACTACGCAATAAATTTCAAAGGATATTAATATTATTTGGATAATGTTATTTAATAGTATAGATAATACTTTTTATAGTGAACGCCCGAGAATTGGCTGGTGCAATACGTTACACAAGGCGGAGTCTATTTGAACTTATTCTTAAATTAATTACATCCAAAAAGATGTATTTTTTGTGAATAATATTAAATATATGAGTCAAGTAGAAATCTAAATCTGAATGATACAGTATTTTGCTTGATATACTATTGCATAACAGTATCCATATAAAAGTGTTAAAAAGCCATCACCAAATATTTATTCTACAATTGTCAGAACTTGTACAAGTTCTTCTAATAATTCTTTAATTGATTTTTGATCATTAACCTTATTGAAGAAATATAAAATTTAATTATTTATGTACTTAATTAAATTCCAGTAATTCAATTTATTTTGATTTCTTTCGAAAAATAAATATTCATTTGGACTTTCAGTGAAGATACAAGGTCTGTGCAGAACTGATATTTTACATTTGGTATATAAATACAAATCAAGAAAAATTAAAAAATAATAATTTTAAGCGAATTTATTATATGTGCGTGCACGCGTGATTTAGTTATATATACATATTCATAAGTAGTTTAAGAAGCTGTGTATTAGTATATCTACGAATACTTATTTATTACTTACAAGAGATGGTTTTGCCTGAAAGCATGTAACACAAAAATAATATAATTAGTAATAAAAAAAATGTTTGTATTGCTATAGTTTTCTCCCAATTTTAACCCAATAAAATATACCTGAAATGCAGAGTATCTTCCTCCCTTTCTTGGTCTGTTATAAGACGGCAAATACCTTCTTATAGGATCTAGCTCGTTTATGTGCAAAAGCCCTGCAGTTAGCAGTTGAGCTAAAATAAACATAGCCTGATTCCATAGAAATAGGCCGCCTTCTGTCGTAGCTTTTCTAGTGCAAGTGTTTGGATTTTTACGTTCTTTTTCCAAATATTCTTCGGGGACATAGTAGTACATGGGTATTACAGGATCTGCAATGAAAATATGTTTTTATTAATAATTGGAATTGCAATATGTTAGTCAGTTACAAAGCTAATGTTTTTACCTCCCTGTGAATCCAAATACATTCTCTTAGTCAGAAAATCCTGATACTCTTTTACTTGATCTGGATTGGATTTAAATACTCCATCAATAATCATAAAAATATAAAACAGAGGCCATTCCCCTTCAATATTTTCAAAATCTTTAATTTGTCCCTTCTCGTAATATCTAAAAAAACATTATGTTAATGAAAAAAACTTTTAAGTTATCTTTTCTACTTTTACCGTTTATTTGGATCTTCAATTACAGTCTTATAACCATCCCTGATGTATCTTTTGAAACCGTAATTACCACGTAACTTTGTGACTATATTGTGTTTTGCTTCATTGTATAACATCTCTTCGTGCGACGCAAATGCAGGAAAGGAAATAGTTGGTAACAGTGATGCATCTACATCCTGTAAATAACAACAACAAAAATTCTTTATACTGCACTAATACATATATATGTAATTAGGATGAATTCATATTAACAATTAATTTTCGTTTTAGAATATCTAGTCAATATGAGTCAAAATTCAATCAATACAGTCAAAGGATTAGACCAGGTCATACAAAATGATTCTGGTGATGGACAAATTGAGTGGATTCCTCATTCAAGTCAGGAGCAGGTAAACTTTCATTTCAGTTTAGACAAGGGACAAGTCGTCACAGACTCCCAACAGAGACATGGCGAACCAGACGATTCAGGCAAAGGACAAGTCCAAACTGCATCAATCTGTGGAGAAGAATACGGATGTGATCAGTTAATTCAGGCATCATTAAATGCACCCTTCTATTTTGGACATGATTCCTTTCCCCAGTCAGGGCAAATCAATCCAGTTCCATGTTCAGAAAATAATAATGACTCCCAAACAGTGGAGAGAGAAGTTCTTATCTCCAGTCAAGACCAGATACAAGCTAATAATATTATTTGTTTTGAGCAAGTCAATTCAGTTCCTAATTCTGAAAATGCTGATGCTTCCCAAACAGGCCAGAGCGGAGTGCTTACTTCTAGTCAAGAAATAGGAAATGAAAATCATAAGTCAGACCAGGGACAATCAACAACTCATTTAGACCAGGGCGAACATGCCACTATTGTTCATTCTGATCAAAAACAGGCCAATGTTGATTCAGATCAGACACAAATTAAACTTGCTACTAAATCTTATCAGCAACCTGTGATCAGAAGTCCTCGTTTGGTCTACGATACAGCACAGAAATGTCAAAATAGCTCTCCTAAAAAGGGTATTAAGAGACCAGCTTGTGATTCACACGACGAACAAGCACGAACAAAATCTCGTTGTGCTGGTTTAGATCCAATTCATTCAAGTTCAGACCAGGTGCATTTTAAGTCACCATCAAAATCAATTGTAGACGAAAAAGTTGTCCATTTAGGTCAGAAGCAAGCCAATTTCTACAGTGCAGTTATCGCAAGTCCCCGTTTAGCCTCCCATTCAGCAGATACTCGTGGATACTCATCATCTAAAGACCGTTGGTATACCTATCGTGAAAAAACGTGTAAGAGGTCAGGACAAGGAACATTGTCGCATTCAAGTGATACATATTCCTGGTCAAAATCAGGTCAAACGCAAGGCGTTAAAAGATCAGCTTCACATTCAAGCCAAGAACATGCTGCAAAGAAAGCAGTGCCAAATAGCTATGCCCAAAAGGAATTAAGTGGCAGTTTAAGACAAAATAATGTCGCCTCAACATCAGGAACGTCGAAGAGACCGGTGTTAGAAGAAAAAGGTCTTAAAGAAATATCTTCTTATTTAATTTCGAAACAAACAAATGCAACGCCCAAAGTAGGAGAAACTCGAGAAGTAGCTATCCAAGCAACCCAAAGACAACGCAAATCAGACCAAGTACAAGAAGTAAATGTAATCCGCCAAAATAGTAATGTATCTAAAATCACATCAGATACAACATATATTAATCGAGTTTTTGATGGATCGAATGCGATAGCAACAGAAAACTCTCCAATGCAAGAGGTAAGTTTTGAACGACGGACGACGTTTTTCGCGAAAAATGTATACGCACAATACATTAACTGCGCAATACATGTTTTTTGGGTTCTCTAGGGTTTCTCGGCACACAGCTAAATTTCTATAACAAAGTGAAAAAAACAAAAAAAAAACAATCACTTTTTAAATAAACACTTAAATACATGGAAATTGCACTCTTTATGTTTTCGTTGTTAATGTTTTTCGCGGTAAATATGTTGCGCTATTAATGTTTTTGCGCGGTAAATTTTTGCACGAAAATTACACATTTCTTTTGGGAAGTATTTTTTAGTTGATAACCAACACTTATGATTGTTTCAGATTTATGATATAGTTATATTCAATAATAATCTAGCAAAAATTAATTCACCAGCTACGGTGTTATCAAAAGCGTAAGTTATTTTTCTTTATACTAAAAAATTACAAAAATGTACTTGGAGGACACAATGTCAAAACGTGTAGGGTCAAACTACACATTTTAATATTGTCAACTAAGATGTTCTAATGTTCTAATTACTTATATATATTTTCAGTCAGTTGAGGTTCTTACGGAAAAAACTATTTGCGCCCAAGTAAGTATTATTAAATTAATATTTTATTACAATTTACTATAATTACTAAACATAATAGTGATTTTAAATTTCCGTTTTTATGTATGCAGGACCAGATATAAGGCAAGTAAGAGGGGCTTTTGAAAGTTTTTTTAGAGGTCAGTTTTGACTGCTAGAAAATTTTCATTTGCTTATATCTGGCCGATTGTATGTAAAATAAATACATAAAAATTATTGAGGCGTAAATATACGGCTCAATGATGTTTAATACGCGCGTACGCATTAAATATTTAATTTTTAATTTTTTAGCTTCGGAAATGGTCACAGAGTAAATAACATAACTATGAACAACTGCGTTATCAAAAATTTTCATTTCTAACTTTTAGAGTTAAAATGCATAAGAATTATATATTTTGTTTTTTTTAAGAATGTTTTTTAAGTTATATTTTTTGTAAGTTATTGTATACATTCACTGTACAATTCCTTAATGTTTTCAAGATTTAAAAATGTTTTTTTTTTTTAAGTTTTAAGTTAAATTTATTGTAAGTTTACACTGGAAGTATGTGTTAATTCTTTCTTACAATGTTTAATAAAAATATTTTGTTGTTATGGGATATGTTTTTTTGCGTATATAGAGCATATTTTTAGAAAAAACTACTGTTTTTTTTATTTGAAACGCCGTGCGACTTGTCTAAAGCATTTGATTGTGTCGATCTTATACTTTTGAAAAAACTCATACAGTATGGATTCCAATCACTAGCAAACAAGATCTCTTACTATTGTTGGTTTTTAAGATTGCATCAAAAGGAAATTCTCAGAGTTAAATATCATAACGAAAAAAATAGTAAGAATGAAACAAAAGAGCCTTTGAAGTATACCTTTTTTAAGTTATTAACTATTATATACCTTTGAACAAGATTCTCTGGGCAACAATGTTTCAAAAATACTTCTGTTTCTGTTGTGTGCATCAATATCTACATAGACAACACTCCATGAGGCCCCCTTTTCTCCAAATAGATTACAGCCATTTATAGCTTCGAGAGCCGACTTGGCTAATCCAATGGAACTGGCATGTATTTCAGGGGTACCATCATTGTACTTGCTCCCCCTTTCCCACATACCATAGTCTGGAGTTCGATAGGCTCGTTCTACATAGTAGACAAGGTTTTGAACAAAGGCAACTTCATCCTAAAAAATAAAGTGATTTACATGTAGATTTAAAAATTTAAAACTACAAACCAAAACAAAATTGGAAAAAAATTAATACTTTTTTCTGTAGTTTTTTTTATTGAAAAGACCTACCCTAGTAACAATTTTTTTCAAGTCTTGAGCAAGTCTGGTTCAAGATTCTTGATCAAGTAACTGCATCCAGATTTTGACAATTCTGGCGCAAGATACTGTCCACAGATTCTTGCTCAAGAATTGTTAAGGAATTGCTACAGATAAGTCGTCAAGATTCTTGGTCAAGTCTTGAGCAAAAATGTATCAAGAAAAATTGACAAGAAATTGAAAATCATGATCAAATCGTACTTGTTAGAGTAGGTCAAGATTCTTGACCAAGAATCTTGCCAAATTGCTTGCTACAGACTTGCCAAAGTATTCCTAAACACTCTGCTTCCAGAATCTTGCTAAAGTCTTGCCCAAGTCTGGATACAGATTGATTAATTCTCTTGCTCAAGAATTGTCCAATTCTTTACAAAGAACTTTGTCAAGTACTCTGTTCAAGAAACCTGTCTAAGTTCAATGTTACTAGGGGTAATTATTTAGGGGGTACTGGATACTGTGACTGTTATTTTCTTACTTGTGTGTATATGATTTGAAGACCAGATGTGATCATTTGTACAAGAAACAGCAAATATATTGAGACAACATCAATTTGTAAATGGTTATATTCATCATCAGTATAAACAATATTTCCTGTAGTAAGATGAAATTTTACATGCAAAGCATGGGCATTACACTGGTTTTTTTTAAACAACTCTATTCTTTTGGCCTGTTTAATCCAACACTCCAAAATTCCCCTCATACATTTTACTGTTGATTGACCCAATTCATACGATTTTCCTCGGTCATCGTCTATCCTCCTAGAAGCATAGAAATTAAGTTGTAGGCTTTATTTTTTAAATATAAACTTACCTATATGATTGATATAAACCCCAAACTGCTGCAGCACAGTACACACTTTCTCTTACACTTCCTATTTCAGTGTCTGCTGACAAAACTGGAAACAACCCTGTGATTGGGCTTTGATATCGGAGAAGTTGTCTCTTAACTAAAAATGTAATTATTTTATTTTAAAGATGTTTTTACCATGTAATTATACATACCCATTCCATAATAAATATCCAACTGTCTTACTGTATCTTCATAATTGGAAACCTTTAAAAACTGATCCAAACATATTTGTTCATCTATTGCACTATTTTGCCTTGTCAGCCTAAAATAAACCAGTTATAGGATATAAATAATTACAAAACATGAAAAAATTACGTTTTTGATGCCATATCAAACAAAAATGTCGCAGAAAAGGCGCTTAGCACCTATTTTTAAAACTGGCAGCTATCAAAGTCATGTCAAGGACGGGTTTTAGGTTAGGATTTATTTGTTTACTTTTCTTACATCGAATTCTCACTAGATAAATATTTTCGATAAAAAACAAAAATGGCGTAATTTTCTGTCAAAAGCCTTTGTCGAAGTTCGCGAAATTTACGAAAATGAATAACGATAAATTTATCGAAGATAGCACCCCGTTAACTTTGGGGCAACCATTAAGTGACTTTTTAATGCAATTAGAAGATTATACACCAACAGTAAGTTAAGAAATTCCTTAATAAGATTTTTTTTAACTTTGAATGTTTTAGATTCCTGATGCTGTAACTTCGTATTATTTGCGAACTTCGGGGTTTGAACCCAGAGATCCAAGACTTTTACGTCTCATTTCTATTGCGGCACAGAAATTTATATCTGATATTGCTAATGATGCCCTTCAGCACTGTAAAATGAGAACCAGCAATACGACAAGCAGTCATGGCAGTTCAAAGGTAAGAAGTAACATGGTAGCTGTGGCAAAAAGAGCCTTGTTTGTTCATATTCTATTTCCTAACTGGTTAACCTCGGTTCTCGCGTTATTCAAGGCTTTAGAGTTTTTATATTTTGGCTACCCCCCCTAACACACACCCTATTATGGGGGTAGCCAAAATATGAAATCTCTATAATAACGCGAGAACCGGGGTATGAAGTGTATGAATTTTGGCACAATTTGCTATACATAATACTTGAACGTCCCCTTAAGTGATTAATTTTTCATAATCAACTTCACAGTTACAAGACTGGTTTCAGGGCCTCAAATTAAGGCAGCCAGGGGCGGATCTAAATTAAGGTATAGGGGCAATCCTTAATGCCCAAAAAGTGTCGCAGGCGATTTTTTTTTCAAAAACCATACAGAATAATGAAAGTTGGGTAATTACTTAGATCTAGTCCCCCTGTAATGATGCAGCCATTAAACTCGTAAAGTGGAACATATTTTTTTGTATTTGAATATATATTTTGAAGTAGCGGCAATTTTTTGCGCGGTACTGGACAGCGTGGTAATGTCGACGAGGTAAAAGACGGTTCCCATCACAAGCTGTACTCGTATCGTATTAAATTGTCACAAACAAGGCCCTTTTTGGCATGTATTCATATTTTTTATTTACCAATTCTAAATAAAAATAAACTTTTAGAATACTAAAGGAACCAAGGATAGGAGATACTGTTTAACGATGGAGGATCTAACACCAGCTCTTGCAGAATTTGGTATTACCATTAAAAAACCGCATTATTATGTTTAAAAACGATTATTCACATTATTTAATTTTATCACTGTAATCAGGTATACTTATAAATCAAACAATACATTTTTTAGAATAGTATTATCTTGGTCTATATCCATTTTTTATTTTATGCAGGTCACTAAAAAAGGAAAATAAATAAAGAAAATTACATCCTACACTTGCTACTACTGAATGAAAAAGTCAAAATGTTAGTCAAAATCAGTAAAAAAAATTGCGTCCCTCTGTCTGTACATAATGTATGTTTTTTAGCTCTTATACAGATGCTAGAGTGCTTGATCTGTTATGGTTAGCTTTTATTAGGATAACTTAAAAAAAAAACATTTATTTAAAAAATATTTTATATTTAATAGAAAGGTAAAAAAAGTTTTATAATATTATACAGTTTAATACTGCATGCCTCTTTGATTTTTGGTCTGATAAATCGATCATTTGAAAAACAAATTATTAGATAAATGTTTTTATAGGGTCGAGTATAACCCCTTGAGTAAAATCCCACCAGTTACGCCCCTCCCTAAATTACGCCTATGTTGATCCGATTATCTGCTATATTCGCGGATTTTGATATTGTATCTAAACTGATTGAAACAAATTAAGAATATTTTGGTTTCTATGAGAAAAAATAATCGAAAAAACAAAAAATGGCCCGCTGCTGTCTCATTATCTTGTTTAACTGTATTGAAAATGTCTGGGACATGCTTGGTAGAGCAGTAATTGATCGTCAACCACATTTTAATGACGTAAGGAAACTAGCAAGTTCTTCCGGATTTATGGGATGTCTTGACCAAGTTAAATCGCTTAATTTTAAGTATGCCTCGGCGAGTTGAAGCGGTTATAGCCAACAGAGGTAGAATTACTCGGTATTAATTTTCAGTTTTCAAAAATAATTTCTCTTTTGTTGCATTAAGGAAAATATATTGTTAAATCACGAATATAAATATTTTTCAATTGATTAAATTTGTTTTTTTGAACTCATTAGAGAATATGGACATTTTATTATTTTTACCTAAACAAGAAAGCAACATTGTTAACAATATCCTTAACTTTTTTTGATCACTCTAGTATATTTATTAGATATTATATCAATCGACCTCTATGTAAAATAATTTAACTTTGCTCATCTAGGAACTTTTGCAACAGAGCACTAGCCAATGGAATCATCAGATATTCAGTGCCATCAACAGATCTTTTTAGTTTAACCATTTTGTGATCCACAAACTCGGTCAATTGGGCTCTTAAAGCCAAATCGGAACTCACAATAAACGCTTCTCTACAGGCAAGATACAAATCTTTAAAGGCAAATCCTTGATAATACTGATTTTTGGAATGTAACTGGTGTTTCGCTATTATCAGGTAAATACTCTTTGAATTCGTGGTAAGAGATAAGAATACATTACGTAAGGAAGAAAGCGCTAAAGTACCACTAGCTTGGACCATCATAGATCTTTCGTAGGATGTTTCCTGTAAATAAGGCATGTACGATGTGATATCCCACCAAATATAATTAAATTTACTTAATTTACTATGATCCCAAATTAGTGGCGCATTTATATGGTCTATTGAGGCTACAATGTGGATATTTCTTATCATACCAAGTCGGGCTAATACATTTTGTGTTTTACCATTGCGGATGGTTTCACCTTCTATGTTGTTTATGATTACGTAAAGGTGTGTTGTAGGTATTCTACTCATTTCTTCTTCAATCAAGTCACAAGCCTCGAAAACATTAGACGGGTTATTCTTCAATTCTAACATATCCACTATAATAGCATCAAGTATGTTTTTGATGGATAGTGTTGGGAAATATCCATTTACTACTATAACTGGTTGATTTTTTAAATATTCCATATGGAAACTATTTAAAATACTTCTCTTTGAACCTAGACCAAATACCAGAATATTGAAGTTTTCATTTAAGAGATACAGCCATTTTTTAAATTGAGAATTGTTCAATTCAGATAGAGAATTGATTGGTTTTTCATGGTACTTTGATGGTGTGCTGTTTTCTAGAATTGTCAGCAGCTGGGACTGTTGCATTCTTGGTGTTTCTAGCTTATCCAAAGTGTTATTTGATGTTTTATTTTTTCCTGAGGAGGAAAAATATTCATCAGTCTTTATTGTGTATTTATTGATAGTCGACCTTTTTCCTAGAACAAAAACAGTCATAATTAATTTTTTATCAATAAATTTTTTAAAAATGCAATAAATTAAATACTCTTTTTTTCGTTTTGTGAAAAAAAGAACTTTTTTCCCTATATTGTTTTATTTTTTGAAAAAATAAAAAATAAATCGCAATTTTTTTCCTAAAAAAAATTGTTTTTACCCCATTTTTTCCCACCCCGATTTTACCAAAAACAATTTCAGTCTAGAACTTTGAATAAACAACCTATGGTCCAAATTTAAAGTCTTTAGGCTCAAAGTGTTCTCAAGTTATCGTCAATCATCTTTTTTTGATATAAAACGTCGAGAAACATATAAAAAAGCAATACAAATTTATCAAAATGTTTTTACTAACGCAAGACTATCCTCGCGGAAAGTAAAAAAAAATAAATATTGGATTTAGTATCGGACACCACAAAAACCTTTTTTCCCCTGGAAGGAGTTTGGACTTGTTATTGCTGGATTCAGTTTCAGCGACCTTAAACATCTCTACATGCAATTTTATTCCCTTTTCAAAAGCAAAATGATCATTTTATTACCTCTAGCAGCCTTATTGGTTTCCACAGTGCTTATCTTGATACTCTGCTTAGTTTTTGGCATGGTTTCTGATTCTTGAGCATCACTGGAATTACTAACTTCACTCTCAGTTTCCGAGTTATCATCGGATGATTCAGAAGTGGTTGCTTCATACTCGCTTCCGGAAGAAGCGTAATTCAAAATACTAATTTGCTTGCTCATTGTATCACGAGCAGAATGTGGGGTTTCTAGAGAACAAGCTTCAGCTACCTAGAACCAAAATTATCTTTATATACATTATTTTTAGAGACACACTGGCGTTGCGTTGTTGTATGTGCACAACAGTCTTGTGGTCGCTTCTAATCTAATGTTGAATTTATGCTACGCTCATGAACAAAAGAACAGCTTGATTATCCCTGACGTGTGACAGTTATCAAATTTTAGTCATTGCCGGTCATATTTCCGGTGGGCACACCGTTGGACATTCAGAACGTTGTATTTTTAGTCGTGACGGCATGAGAACACCGTAAAACACGGAACTCCAAAACCAAGGCTACCCGGCAATGTATCCAGGCGGTCGGAGCGAACGCAGCATCTACCTACAACGGCCAACTCGCAACTGAGCTGTTGTAGTTGTAGGCATATCGGTGACACACAACGTGAGAAACCGGCCGATGGCACACGGTGTGTGCCAATGGCGCTGAACGTGTTATTATTTCAAAAAAAAAATCTTTTCTTTAAAATTTAAATTTATGTTTCTAACATAGATACAATTAATGTATTGTCCATTCTTAAAGTGAAGTAAAATATTTAAAAAACCTTGAATTCGACGCTCCCATCCAACAAGGATGTAACTCAAGTTATGCCCATTTTGAGTTATACTCATAGGTAAACGCCTTGAAAAAAGATACACATGTTGGTACTACTCAGATTTCTCTACAGGCCATTTGAACCAAAATTTTACCTAAAAACGCTAAAGTAAGAAATTCTAAACTTGAATATTATCAGAAACAAACAATAAATAAAAGATAAATACTTATACAGTTAAATAGAGAATTTTATAAGCTTTCAAATGATGTATCACTTGGCTACCTTTTCCACTTCAATTATTTGCCCACCCTTAAATAAAAATATATATATTTTAGAAATTTAGCTGTCGTGAAAAATGATAATATATGAGTTACGGCTTTGTTGCTTGGGGGTATCGAATTGTGGATAAGAGTTTTTTAATATATACAATTTATTTTTAAAATTATTTAATTGACAATATACTCTGATAATGAGCTCCTGCCTTTTAACTGCATGATAGGTTAAAACGTTATTCTTTGGCAACTTATTAGACTTTTCCTAGTTCAGAAAAAAATATCCAGTTACAAGTATCAACACCATAATGGTGATGAAATATTTTATATCTCCTTGTCGTCTTTGCTGCTAAAGAGTAGTTTTTCCCAAGGTTTACAATTATTTGGCTGTTATTATAAACAACACACAACAAACAGCAGAATACACACAAATATTACAATACATGACTTTATTGTTAACACATACATCAACAAAATAAATAATCCTAAAGCTACAGACAGAAAAGAACTTCTGCTTAGACTAAGAAAGAGATTTGTAGAAAATTTCAACATTGACTCACAAGCAGTTTTCTCTGGTAACACAATGCATATATTCATGTTCGACTTGTTCGAAAAGAGTAATGTAACCCCAACAGAGCCACTAGAAGGAAAACACGTATCTCACAATGTCTAACCTCAAAATTCTGTACTCAAACATAAATGGATACAACAAGAGAAAACTAATCATCAACAATTACATAGAACAAAATAAAATCCAATGTGCTCTCTTTGTAGAAACAAAAACCAAAGAAAATACCATATCCACCTATAGAAATTGGTCTATTATCCAAAAACACGGAACAATTATAAATACGAAAGCCAGAGGAGGAGCCCTGGTACAGGCCGACAAAACATTAAAAATAGGAAAAGCCAACCCACCACACATGAACAAAGTAACAAATGAATGCCTTCACTTTACAATACCATTCCAAAATAAAAAGATACATATTTTCCTAGCATATATGCATCCAAAATCGGGTCGACTAGAAGAAAACCTCTTTACAAAGGCCTCGCAATACGAGTTTTCAATTATAATAGGAGACTTTAACATAAATCCAACCAGAAATGCTCAACTAAATAGTTTCTTAAACCAAACCAGTTTCCACAAATTCAAAACAGAGCCCACTTTTCTGATGGAAAACAACCAGGACACAACCCCCGATCTCATCTTATGCACAGAGAACCTAATACATAATTTCAAAAAAATATCACTAATCCCGGATCTTGGATCAGATCATCTAGCTATAGAAGTTGTCATTGACATAAACCAGCCTCCAACAACCAGCCCAATTTCTACTAGGCCCAATTTTCATAAATGTGATCTTGAAAGTGTGAACTCAGATGTGATAGCCTACATGATAAACAACCAAAGCGAATTGACGCCACTCAAAATAACAGATTTTATTAACAGCCTAAATAATTCAGTGTTAAAACACACGCCAAAAGTAAAAATACACTACTATAAACATACTCTTCCACCTTACATTCTACGAATGATTAGGCAAAAAAAACAGCTATACAGAGAGATCAGACAAAACTACGACCCCACATTGAAGAGAAAGTACAACGAACTGAACAAAGATATTCAGAAAATGGTTTGGCAATATAAAGAAAATAATTGGTTAGGTACATGCGAAAAAATAAGCGAAAAACAAGGAAGAAATTATTGGCAAGAAATTAAAAAAATTGCAAATTACCGCACAAAAAATGATGTAACCGAGCTTGTCGTAAATAACACCGAATATAACACACCTGAATCTATCGCAAATGAATTTGCTAAGTATTTCCAAAATGTATATACATTTTCATCAAATAACAAATTCAGTGAAGCAAATCTTTTAGACATTAACAGATGGTATGAGGAATACTTCAACGAGGAACCTCACAACAACCAATTCCAAGAAATAAGTGAAGAAGAGTACTACCACGCGTTAAACACCGGAAAAAATACCGCCGCTGGATATGACAACATCACCAGAAAAATGCTACAAAAATTAGACCCCACTATCCACGAGTATATAATTAACATCTATAACTACTGCCTAGAAACTTCATACTATCCACCGGAATGGAAAAAAGGAATAATTATTACGATCCCCAAGCCAAACAGCAACCACCAAGATCCCGGGAATCATCGACCAATCACACTACTGCCGGTCATAGGTAAAAACCTAGAAAAGTTAATTAAAAACCGCCTACAAGACATTATAGATGAAAATATACCATGTTATCAATATGGATTTAGAGCCAAAACTTCCACAGTTCATCCCCTAATTACCCTTATCTCCAATGTTGAAGAAGCCAACCGTAAGGGACATTTTTCCGCATCAGTTTATATGGACATACGCAAAGCTTTTGATAGTGTGTGGATAAAAGGCCTCCTCTACAAACTCTATACTCTCAGAACACCAAAATACCTATTACTTATCCTAAAAAACTTCCTTCAGCAGCGAGTCCTCCAAGTTAAATTTTCCAACATTCTTTCTGATCTCATCTTTCCTGAACAAGGCCTGGCCCAAGGCTCCCCATTGTCTCCTGATCTATATAATGTTTTTTGCCACGACCTATATAAATCCTTCATAAACCATCCTACCAATATCAATCCCAATATGTATATGCTCCAATTTGCCGATGACACTGGAATAACAAGCCATGAAAAAACATTGAAAAAAACTATGAAGAATCTACAAGCCTTAACGAAACACACCGTAAATTGGATGTATACATGGAGAATTCTTCCCAATCCCTTAAAAACACAGTTTATAATATACCACCACAAAATTAAAAATAATTCCCCGAAAATTCTCGTTGATCAGCACGAAGTTGCACCTTCTCCAACAGCCAAGTATCTGGGTATACAATTGGACAACAAACTAAATCTGAAAATGCACTACCAACTTGCAAAACGTAACACCATAAATAGGGCCAAGCACTTTAGATCACTTACGTATAAGAACCAAGGAATAAGTACGACAACCGCAGCGAGAATTTACTCAACTTTATGTAGACCCATCCTTGAATACTCCTTCCCTCTTACCACAAACCTGACGAATACAACAAACAACATTATTAACGTAGCAGAACGGAGCAGTCTCAGAATTATTACCAAAATTAGAAATCCCAACAATCCCCTCCACAATCCCTCAAATACACTCCTTTATCAAAAAACTGGAATTGAACCAGTAGAAAACAGGCTACAGAGGCTCTCACAAAAATTTTCAAACAACACCGTTAGTATGGACAAAATAAAACGCATGCTGAATTATGAAGAAGCAACAAATCGTCCCAAAAGAAAACATCCTGATAAGCCCCTGTTTGACGCTTTACTGAATATTAGATAGTCTTTACACTTTTTCTTTTTTACTCTTCAGAGTATAATCAAAACATTTTTTTTTTTATATTTCCATACATTTTTTTTTCTTTTTTTTTTTTTGTAGAATTGAAATTACAATATTGTAAACTTAAGTATTCATACTTATATAGTTATTATAAATGTAAATTAGGTAAATTTAGGCAGAAAGACCTCGGTCGTTAGCCTGTTGGATTTCCAATAAATATTATTATTATATTATTATATTATTTATAAACAACAGGGGTCCGGGAAAACATAAATTAACAATAAACTGAATGAATTTAAGCACACTAGCAGCTAGATGATCTCGAGGTGACCTCATACAAACCTTTAAAATTCTGAGCGGTTACTATTCAATAGAACTCACAATTTTCCAACTCAACACCTACCCCAGCCTTCGAGGTCATAATAAAAAGCTCAACAAGGAAAGGTGTTTAAAGTTACCCCGAAAAAACTTCCTTACCAACCGTGTTGTGTATCAGTGGAATGGTCTAAGCGAGGTCACAGTTGAGGCTACAACTGTAAATCAGTTCAAGAATAGGTTGGACCGTGAACTCGTAAATGTCGAAAACCAATGGGTCCACTTTCCGTCCTAATATTGTATTATATTTTCTTTCTCTGTGATATTAATTGTGATAATACTCATAACTCAATTATTTAACTTATTTTAATTATAATAATTTAATGTAAACAATTTAAAATGTAAACTTGTTGATACAGATACATCGGCAATCGCCGCTCTCTGTAGTTAATAATAATAATATAACTATAATTGATACAATTATGCATGCGTTAAAGTATTATATTAAATAATTTTTATGTTGGTTTCCATGTCACTAAATTTAACTTCCTGTTTAGTTCATTTAATATAAGAGTACATTGTTGTTGTTTTTCTGCAGAAAGGCCAATTATGATTTCATCATCTTCGTCTTCTTCTTTTTTAATTTTTCTTCTTTTACCTTTTCCGTTACTCTCTTTTTTGCCATAGTCCTCATCAATTTCACATTCACTATGTCTGGATCTGTTCTTTCTAACCGATTTAGATTTATCAAATTCTAGAGCATCGTAGTAATTTGGTTTTTCTCTTCGGACTCTTTGTGTCCTACGTCTACTATCGGCTTCAGAAACTGCAGTTAGTGAAAGTGATTTTGTCGTTTTTTTTGCATTGAAAAATGAATATCCACATCGACATGCTTTACAGGCCACAGGCACCTGCTGTTCACATTTTGGGCATCCTTTGGCTATCATTTTAGTTTTTGCCATTCCAGTTAAGGGTTAAATTAAAAAACATGTCATGGATTTAGTCCAATCTGTCCCAAATGAAGAAGAGGGCTTTTTATTCCAACAAGTTATTTCCCATTGCACAACAGCTACGCTAACAAAGCACTTTAGGCACAGACACAAGAACTCCAGTGGAACCACATTTAATTGAGAATTCACTAATTTTTTAATGAAAATCTGCTTTATATCTTGAGAAACACTGAAAATCCGCCGTCAAGTTTTTAACACAATTCTTCTTCTTCTTATGGCCTTTTTTTTCGGATAATTAGCCAGCTCAATTTAAATTATATTTACGACCCACACAGAACCGTCTGCAGAGTAATGCAGATGCTAACATATTTTTCGGCACACGGATGTGTGGCTATCGAAAATATGTGTGGAATGTGAGTGCGTCTCACTTGCACGCACACACGCTTATGACGTAAAGAAGAGAGCGCGCTGCCCGTTCGGTGATACATCCCTCTTGCGTCGGAGGTTTTCTACCGTGTGGATGACTATAAGTATCTTTAAAATTCATAAAAAAATATCATTAAAAATCCACCCAATGTACTTCATCGTTTCCTACTTAAAATTTAACAGCAATACCTATACACAATTAAAATTTTCAAATATTTATAATTCACTTTAAAATATAGTGGCGCCAATAACAAATATTTTCATGGCACATCATAAAAAATGGCAAATACTATCAAGGCTAGTGGCTGCAAATAAGTTAATGGGGTAATTCTGGCAGGAGCTGCAATTGCCCGCAGCTTGCGGCTAATGCGTTTGTTTTTTATGAATAAAGTTTTGATTAGCACACTTTTATTTGTCTTATCAGTGATAAGTTACTATAGTAAAGTTTTTTTTGCTATTTTTAGCATATCTTTTTTCATGGTATACCATGAAAAAAGATATCCTAAAAATCGCAAAAAAAATTGGCGGCCGTCATTCCCCTCCATCCCTATACCTGTGGGTACCATGGTTTTGAGTCAGGATTAGCCCTCTGGCTAAAAGAGATTAAAAAAAACGTGTGTTTTTTTTTTTGTTTTAGAATATATTTTTTAACCCTTAGTTGTAAAAAATTGTCTAAAAAAAACCTTTTTTTACAACCTTGGCCTGACAAAAACTACAAAATAACTAAATGAGATGTATGTATCTTTATTGGTGAATAAATTATTATTATTATTATTATTATGAGTGCATCGTAATCATTAATAAGAAGTGTCAGGCCAACCAAGGTGTTTATCTGATTTTTTTTTCGACTTTGGCGACTTAGAGTTATTAATTTTAAAAGTAGAGTCCCATATGATGTAAATACCAATATTTTATTATAATTTACCTTTTGTGCAAGTCCATCTCTTTGTATACGTTTCTGGAATTTAAATATATTTTCACCATAAACATGCTCATCCTCATGTACCAATTTGGGCCTTTCTATTTCTTCTTGATCTTCGCCATCGCTGTAAAACATGCGAAAATCTTGATCTTCATCAGTCTCATCCACAAGTCCTGTTTTTTTATGTTTGGAGGAATACAACGACTCCAAAGCTTTTAAGCTTGGTTTCTTAACACGTGTACTCCTTGTGGTTGGCGTGTTTGCAGGAGCTTTTGGAGTACTCATAATTATTTAAAATAAAAAAAAAATCAACAAAACATTGAAAACAGTCGACATGCGAAAGTGAGGTTAACAAAAAATATCTTATGGCATTTTTCTTGCGGCTGATTAGCCAGTTCAAATATTCTAACTCAATAGTGACGTCTCCGCAGGAGCCAAAATTACCTTTAAAATTAAAAAATATATATCTGTACATATCCATCGTTTCCAAATTAAAATTTAAGAGCAATATTATTATTATTGTAAATAATTTAACATAAAAAAAACTCGTTTTCGCAAAAAATTATAATAAGGTACTCTCATTCCAAATAAATCGGTTATTACTAAAATAACCTAAGTCAAAAACCGATATTTAATAATGTGCCAAGTGCAAAAAAATAGGAATTTGAGTAAATACTTGTTTTTTGTGTTCAGTAACTGTTACTGCACACTAAACAAGTGTTTACTCAAATTCCTAATTTTTTTGCACTTAGTACATTACTAAATATCAGTTTTTGACTTAGATTCGATTATCTTTATTTGTTAACAATTTATAACTAGTTTTCAATTTAAAAATAAAAAAATGTTAAATTAAAAAAATATATTTTATTTTAAATATAGGTATTCAGAAACTTTACAGATATCTAAATCTTGTAATTTAGGTATAGATTTATCAACAGAATTGGCTTCTTTTAACTCATAATATTCTTTATAACATTTTTCTTTACGTTTACAAATGCAGTCACCATCACAAAAGCTCTTTA
The DNA here is from genome assembly GCA_958510825.1 of Brachypterus glaber. NCBI lineage: Eukaryota > Metazoa > Arthropoda > Insecta > Coleoptera > Kateretidae > Brachypterus > Brachypterus glaber. The sequence goes on from OY294052.1 coordinate 1,897,911, forward strand.
ACTTTATATGAGAACCATTCATTTTTCTTAAAGATCCAACTTTATCATTAATTGTTTTAATATCGTCAATATTTGGTGTCATTAATAACCCAAGACTTGGATATATAAAAAAAGCAAACATGGTTAAAACAGTAAGAAAATAAATCGGTATTGTAATGGCCCAATATCTTTGAGGTAGAAATGTTATTCTTAATGATTCAAAATATTCTTCAGGTATAAAAGCCCACAATAAATATATGATGAAAAACATTTTGAAGCTTAAAAACAGAGCAAAGCCATAAACAGCTCTGCTAGGTGTTGGAGCAGGTGTATGTTCCGGCATTTTTAGTAGTGACTATAAACTTTAGAGACAGGTGCCCCAATAGTATCTATAGTTTCTGTTAGCAGGTCTATTTTGTCAAAAAATCCGTTTACTGATACTCGAAGCTGTCTTGCCAATTCAGCTTCAAAATGCCTGCAAAAAGAAACATAATTAATGTTATGTTAGAGCGGGTACAATATCTCACCCTGCCATCTTAGGATTTAGGGTCCTCACTATAAAATTTTGATAAAAAGAGTGTTTTTAAGATGGGGCAGGGTGAAGTTTATACATATTACAGGATGAACTGCTATGATATATGTATTTAAATTTTTAAAAATGTATGTCTTACGCATGTAAAATATTATCTTTTACAAGTAACTTTTTTGTAACTCCACTTCTTTTTGGTTCACCATCCACCCTTAGAACGTCGTAGGCAATTTCTGCTAAACGATTAGTAGGAAATGGTATTTCTAAATCTCTAAAAAACTAGTTAAGAAAAATATTTATACATGAGGCAATTACAGCAACTGTATTTAAAGGATACATTTTTAGCTGGATATCAATATCCATTTTGTACCTTTTATAAAGGTATTTTTTTTAAATAAATATTTGAAACATGTCACATAACCTCACTTATTAGTTTATTTTCTGGCATTAGATGGGGCACATTCTAAAGAAAATAATTAGATGGCACTACTACCAATTAAGGCTGCCCCACCTAGCGGTAGCTCTCACAAACTGAAAAACATCCGCTAGGTGGAGACAGACGCTTTTATCTAATACATTTTTCTACTTTTAGATAGATGGCAGTTCGAAACGAATTTCAAGACCAGAGGCGGACTTGCGGCTAACGACCCAATAATTTGGGGCCACAGGATATTTTCTGGTTTACCGATAAAAGTGTATTTGGGGCACAATTGGATGACAGCAGTGCTGTCATAGCACTGGGCCTCCGAGAGCTAGACCTGACACAGCACCACGTTTCGGACCCACATTAAAAAATTACTTTAAAAAAAAAGTACACACACCATTTGTTTTGCAAGATATAATTTCGCAAAAAAATGTTGCAGTGAAAACAGGTACAAGTACGCGTTCATGTTATAAAACTGTGGTCACAATCAGGTGCGTAGATAGGACTTTTTCTTGGGGGGAGGATAGATTTTTTTTCCTTTTCAAAATATTTTTTTTTAATCAAAATTTAGCGCCCCTACCAAAACAAAAACAAAACACCCTCCGAAAACACAGTTTGTCCCTGAGCATTTCTACAAAATTTGGCGCCCACCTTGGCGCCCCTACCAACACAAAGAAATCACCCCCTCCGAAAAAAAAAACTTTGTCCCTAAGCGTTTCTGCAAATTTTGGCGCCACTACCAAAAAAAACCCTCTGAAAAAAAGCTTTTTCCCTGAGCGTTTCTACAAAATTTGACGGTAAAAACCCCCTCTACCCCCCCATAACTACGCGCCTGGTGACAATAACTAACTCGGTGCAAAAATTTCGTAATTTAAATTTCAATAAACCAACAAATACACTGACAAAAAAGAATTGCAAGGTCTTGCTCTCAGACTATTTTTTTGGTCTAAGGTTTTATTTATCGAAAAAATTAATTTAAGAATGAACTGTTAATTTTTCAGTTTATCGCATATTTCGTCAAAATTTCGGTTTGTGGACAGGAAAAAATTACTAAAAAGAATCCGCATAAATCGTCCTGATGGATCTCTAATGGATATCCAGTGAATATACTTTAGGGACGTTAAAAAATGGATGTCTACTGGATATCTCGTGGATATCCTGCGGATATTCTGGACAGGCGGATATTTGGATATCCATGGGATATCTACTGTCAATCCAGGATATACTGGATATCCAGAAAGTATACCCCCTGGATATTTAATACTGATTATGTGCTGTATGGGTAGGGTACCAGTTCTATGTACAATTACAGCTATTATGCACGGACTCCGTCTGCAGGTTTTGCAAAACCATACCAGTGAATTGTATTCTTTTTTTTTTCAGTGTACCGACAACATTGCAAGTGCGTTTTAGTTAAATATGCACACAATTTATTGCACAAGAATTATTCTTGTCTAGTCGCTTATTCAAGTCTATAGAAAGTAAGAATTATTTTGCCAGCAAGAGAATACTTTCCTCATCGTTTATTTTTTTACTAAAAACAATTTTTTTTTTAAATAAATAAAAAAACGTTTTATTTTATTAATTAAAAAAAAAATAAAACTGCTGCCATCAAAATAATACTTTCCCCTGTAAAAAAAACCAAGATCATAAAGTAAAGGAATATAAATTTATATTTTTTTATAGGACAAAACATTTTTTTTATTATATAAATAGCAATAGAAAAAAAATTGTCCTATGGGGGGGAGGTAATTACCCCCCTCGCGTCGACTCTAGCGTTGAGGCAGTTTTAAATATTTACATTTTTATTTCTTTTTATCTTGGCTTTTTTAAAGGTTTCCATTTAAACGAGTAAGGTGGGAAAAAAGTTATCGACAAATAAAAATTAAAAGCTTTCGTATTCTTAACAGATAAAAATCGAATGTCGTTTTTTTCTTTTAAAAACACCGATATATACACGTATGTATAGTTAATATGTATAGTTAATATTGTTGTGGGTAACAAATTTCCCTCATAATTCGGCAAAATTATTCCGTAAGCCTATGTTTCTGTGTTTAATTTCAACGTTGATGAGTCATAACTGAGTTTACGCCGAATACTGTAGATAAGATTTTGGGATGTAAAATCTTGCAGCGAAAATTCTCCTTTGTTTTCCAGGCCATTATTCAATTTGACAATGCCGGTCTTATTGAGCTGCGAGGGCGGAGAATTTTCGGGGGCTCCTTGTTGCAGCAAGTTGTGGCTACGACGCCGTTTGTGCGTGGCCAAGCGGGGAGTGCGTAACTAGGTCGATAGGTCGAGGACCGAGCGACACGTGTGCAGGTTGAGCAGGGCAACTCGCAGGAGGTAGGAATCCCGCTCTCTGTGCAACTTGCTGCTCTCCTGCTGCCGCAGAGGAACGCCGTGATGCAACATGAGCCATGCGCTCAGGTTCGTATCGTGTTACGTATTAATTTAGACATTTTACTTTCTCAAAAAGTATTGTGAAAGAAAAAAAAACAACCCAGACAGCACCTAACACAACTATTAGATATCCAGGGGATATACTTTCTGGATATACTCTATATCTGCCTGAGATTTTTTTGCCCAAAACGCCGAGAAAAATCAAAACAAGCAAAAAAAAATATCTATCCACGCTAACTTAAGAACGCTTTGAGCTAGCGACTTGAAATTTGGTATGCAGATGATACATCTGCATACATAATGTTTATATTATACTGGACAAGTTTGTGTTTGAGCAAAATCCGTTGGGGGAAGGGGGTAAAACGGGATGTTAAATATTAGTTTTGGCCCTTAATTAAATTGAAAACCACCTAAATGGTAAATAAAAATTACACAAAGGGTTTTTATAATTTTTTTCCATGGCCCCCTCTGTCCGCCAAAATGTAAAAAGTTTTTTCTAGACCTAAGTTTATATTTCACAAATAGAGGAGACGTTTAAAGACCAACTATTTTTTTTACCGGATTTTACTTAAAAACTCAGTCTTTTCGGGGGGAGACGATTGCGCCCTGGATTGGCGCATGCTTCAAGAAATAGGAAAATAATTAATTTACAAAATTGTAGTACTCTAAGTGCTATGTGAAAGTTTTTAATTTTTTTAAAGGCCTTTTATTTAACGAATAATTATAATTATTAATATAAATTATATTATTTATTATGTACGTATACTTTATGGTTATTTGAACCATATTAATATCACATTAAACAAACATAATCCTAGAATAATAAAAAAATCAAAATATTTTATTGGGTTACCTTTTAAAAAAGTATATTGACCTCCAGATATTAAAAATAAAAACTATTTAAAACTTTATTTTTAAACATTTGTGTACTCAATCCATGATCCACAAAAAGGCCTTGTACTTCGAATTTTTAAAGATAATAATTTTATATTTTTAACCAACGAATGCATAACTATTTCTGCGCAGTCGTTGTATTTTCGCTATTGGGATTATTGGTAGTTTCAGGGCGGCAATTTCATAGGGGAGCCTTTGTAGGAGCCCCTCCATATTTTTTGTATGTTTCAATGAGGTCAAAAAGGACCTCGGCGCTAGGGGCCCCAACGTATAAAGGGTCCCTTGCGATTTTTCTTATTATTAAATTTTTAAATATAAATTTATTTATGTAGAGACGTGGAGCCCCAAGGGGTCCATTTAGACCGGAGGCCCAGGCAGCATTTGCCACAACGCCCAGTGGTCAGTCCGCCATTATGGTTAGGGGCTGTCCATATATTACGTAACGCAATTTTTCAAGAAAATTGACCCCCCTCCCCCCTGTGTAACAAACTGTCACATTTACCAATACCCCCCCCCCCCCCATGTGTAACGCGTAACAATATAAAAATTTTGTTTCGCAATAAATTTAACTGTATTCTCACTATTAATTCGTTTTTCTCGACAAAACAAACATGAACCTAAAATATAGTATAACGACCTTAAAAAAAAAAATTACACGAAAAAATCACTCAAACTTTAAAAAAATATTCATAATCAATATCACACAGGGAAAAAATACTAGGTACCTCTTTTTACAATGAGTGTCACATATAACACGTATATTGTTTATGCACAGGTACACAAAATAGTACACACATTGGTGTTCTGTGAGTACACATTCCGCGCGAAAATGTATCATCGCCGATGATTCATCGGCAAGATCACGCAAGAACAGGGCCGTAAGATTTTTTTTTTAATATCAATGTCAACAGTTTTTTTACTGATTACAATATTATTTAAATATGCATAGTTTTGTCAATTTTTGTGTGAAAAAGGAATTATGGGCCATTAAATAGTAATTTATGTTGAAATAAAAATACATCTGCCAAGCTTAGGAAATAAACGTTAAATTTATTAAATTCCGTTACGTAACGTTTACCTAGACCCCCCCCTCCCCCTGTCACAAACTGTAACAATTTCTCTGACCCCCCCCCAGGCGCGTTACGTAATATATGGACAGCCCCTTAGGCATAAAATTTAAAAAAATACCTTAATTCTGTACAGCACTCTTCTGTATGGAGTACACATTTGTTTATATATATTCCATTTAAAAAGTGGAGCATTTACGCAAATATAATGTATACTGTTATTTAACAAAAAGGATTATTTAATTTATATTGACCTATTCATTTTCGTATTTTATATTTGATATGAAAAATATATTAAAACAAGCCGTGAAGATGTCTCGGAAGATATGTTATGTTATGCATTTCATTATTATTCAATGGAGCTCTCTACAACTAGAATTATGAAACAAAAGACGTCTACCCTATCTCTATCTCATTTGTGCTACACTTTCCAGCCAACATACAACAAATACAGTATTTATTTGGTTGGCCGGAAAGTGTAGCACTGAGCGGCACGAACGAACATAGCTAATGTGAATCTGTAGAATAAGATAATTCTACTGAAATTTAGGTGGCGCCAGTATTTTCTTTAATAAAAATAATATAGTTACAGTTTTCGCCCGGCCAAGTAAATATTGTATTTGTTCAACAAAGAACAAATACAGAATTTGTTTGGTTGGGTGGAAGTGGGAGTGTATGTATGTCTTCTATGCTTTTTGGGTAGAACTTTTGTCCCTGTCTAATCTAACGGGAGAAATCGCCATTAAATAAAAAAAATTCAAATTATTCAATTTTTTTTATTTTCTTTTTGCTAAAAACAAAAAAATTTAGAAAACAAAAATTGATAATGATAGTTTTTTTTTATTTTTAAAAAAAGTTTAACCCCCCATAACTTTTTTGTTTTTTGGAGGATTACTTAAATAATAGGTATCTTCCCCTCATAGAACTTGATTTTTTCTCAAAATTTGGAGAGGATCGGATCAAAAAAGCTAGGTACTGAATCTTCAATGAGTCTAAGGGTCTAACTCGCACTTGAGCGTTTTTTTCTCAGTGTGAAGAAACTAGAACAAGAGTTTAGTCTGATACATTAATAAAAAAAATATCTGTCCTTTAAAAATAGAAACATTTTTATAGTTACATGTAAATTGAGCTAATCTGTGACCTACTTTAATATAAAAATAGTTTTAAACCAGCGTTATTATTTCAGGATTCCTTTAATACCTATATGCACCGAAAAAAAAAACAAGATCTTACTATTTCTTAACTTTTCGGTAAGATCTTTGCCAAGATTTTTGAAAAATTTTTAAAAGACTTCTAAAAAAGTCCAAACCCAGGGTATCTCTATCTGAAATCTTTCTCGAGTTAATAAATAAACGAATTATTAATATTGAACAATTGAAAAAAATAATTTAAAACCATTTTCTTAAAGAAAATTTCTTTTAAGCAAACATTTTTTTTAATTGGTAAGAAACATCGGACAGACAGGCGTATAATACTATTCTAGCAAAGGCGATGTGAATAGTATAAGAAGTACACGAACGGCTTGAACGAAGTCGTTGAACTCTTTCGATTTCGACACATTATTTGAGGATCTCTCTTTCACATGCCTTTTTCCGTTGCTCAAGGTTTATTTTTGTACGGGTCATTTTTAAAAATTCTCATGCCAGCCCAGATCTGGCCAGAAATATTATTTATCGGTTATTAACGAAGTACTTGGTTCATTTTAAATAAATAAACCCAGTGAAGTAAACTTGTTTAAGAGGCAATATGTACTTTTTGAAAACATTTCTTTTTTAGTCAGTAAACAATAAGTGAAGTTAAAAAAAACTTCTTATTTAAAAAAATAAGATGCCCCCCTAAAAATAAAAATCTACCTGTCGGAGGATTTTTCTTAAAAATGTTTAATTTTAAAGTAATTTAGGGTGTTACGTTTTAAATGGGACAGCAGCTAGGGATCACCCTGTACAAACCCGCTAAAACTTAACTTTTTTTTCGCGTTGCTGTAATCGGAAAAAAATAGTTAAATTGTAGAAATTTTTCCTTCTAAGAGTCAAGAATCTTGTGAAAAATCATTCCCGGAGACACGGTTTCCCAAATTTCATCTAACGGCATTCCCTTAGCAACCCCCTTCGTGTTCCTGCACTATCCAGTTGTCCTGTTTAATGGATGACAGAAGTTTAGCAGCGATAACTTAGATACCAGGACAATAGAATTTTTGCGAGGGGAATTTTTCTATTTTACTGCGATTTTTAAGTCTTAAAAGATTTAATGTTGAGTTAAACATTTTTGAATCTTTTTAACTCAGATTATTTGATTTATTTGAAGCAGTCTACATTTATTTACTTTAAAAATATTTATTTTAAAATTTAAAACTTAAAATAAAATTTCGATAGTTTCTAAAATATTAAAACCAATTTTTAATTTTGCAAGCATCGATTTGCAATTTTGGCGAAGGCGCATACAGGGCGTGTCAAAAGTCCAACCCCCCCGTTTAACTTTTGACTTTATATTTTACAAAAAAAAAAAATCCCAAAAAATCGCATTTTTCAGCAAAAAAAAAAATAAAAATGAGAACCCTAAAAAATGTTTAAAAAATTAAAAATGGTCGAATAGAGAATTTTATAAGCTTTAAAATGATGTATCACACGATCCCCATTTTCATTAAAAAAACAATCCCCCTTGCCCACTGTCTCCATTGTGTCCCTAATCATACCAAATATATAACAAAAAATAATTTGGGTTATGTTATTTAGTTTTAAATTTCAAGTTAATATCTCAAGCCGTTCAACAGTTAAAGGAGGGGGGACGGACTTTTGACACGCTCTGTATATTGTATAAGGGAACGTTCAAGTATTACGTAACGCTCCTAGGGGTGGTGGGGGTTATTTTGGATTTTTACGTCCATGTTAATGGAATAGGAAAATAGCGTTACAGGGGGGGGGTCCAAAATGATCAAAATTTGCGTTACGTAATACTTGAACGTTCCCTAAGTGGTAAAATTATAAAAAGAAAAAAATACTTGTGCAAAACAGAATAAAAGTTACAGTTTTAACCAATTAACAAATTATGCAAAACATATCTTATTAAAAAATGTAGGAATTTTAAAAAGTGTTTTGACCGTGGAAAACAAGAGTTATCGCCCCCCTTTCCCTATCCCAGTTTAATAGTTATTTATGGTACTAGTGGGTAAAGTAAGATATTGCCCATGAGAAAATTAACCTGCGAGGCGTCAGCCAATCAGGTTAATTTCCGAGAGGGCAATATCGGTTTACCCATGAGTGCCATACAAGGTTTTATCCAATAAATAGATTAGGAATTCATATTTTTATTAAAAATTTTAATGACATTTACAAGAAAATAATTTGACAAGTGACAGTTGAGTGGGTAAAATAAATAATTATCCAGTCAATAAAGTAAAAGCCACGCGGGGGTTATTATTGAGTTTATCTATTTAAAATAAAGCTGGTAATTGTCTTATTATCTGTATCTATTGGATAAAGCATATTTATTATTTTTAGTTTTGGCCACCCGTAATAATATAATGGCGATTTCTCCCGTTAGATTAGACAGGGACAAAAGTTCTACCCAAAAAGGATAGAAGACATACATACACTCCCACTTCCACCCAACCAAACAAATTCTGTATTTGTTCTTTGTTGAACAAATACAATATTTACTTGGCCAAACGAAAAGTGTAACTATTATTTTTATTAAAGAAATTACTGGCGCCATCTAAATTTTAGTAGAATTATCTTATTCTACAGATTCACATTAGCTATGTTCGTTCGTGGCGCTCAGTGCTACACTTTCCGGCCAACCAAATAAATACTGTATTTGTTGTATGAAAAACAAATACAGTATTTATTTGATTGGCTGGAAAGTGTGTCACAAATGAGATAGAGATAGGGTAGACGTCTTTTGTTTCATAATTCTAGTTGTAGAGAGCTCCATTCTCAAAGGATTCGTTCTTAGCTAGCTTTTTTCTTACCATTTCAAACAAATTCTACGATAGAATTTCCCCCAAAATGCGAGAAAACAGGACCCTCCTTCAAGCCTATCCCATAAAAGTATTGATCAAGGACTATATACACTGTGTTGAACCGAAAGACACGGAGAAAAGACCCTAAATTTTGGGAAAGTTCATTGACTTTCTGCTACACGTGGAGCGATATTCACAGGCCGGGCCAATCCTGCCCACATTTCTTACTCAGATTACATTAACCTATCTCTGTAATACATACTTGGACAATATCTTATGAAGAGGGGCATTTGACAAAACATATTTTCACTATATTTAGAATAGGATTTTTAGATAATGAAAAAAAAAACAGTTCTTTAGAAGCACAAGGAGGCAGAGTGTTTTTTTAAGGAAATATACTAAGAGTGCTAAAAACTACATAACTCGTAAATGATTAAATATAAAAAACTTAGTTTTTGCAGACAGTTAGCCAATATAATAAGGTACTCTTCTTCCAAATTTTAAGAGATTATCTTTATTTGTTAAAAAGTTATAGCAAAAAACGTGGACCCCTAGTATCCGGAAATACTAGTAACTCGGGGTCCAGGTTTTTTTGCTATAACTTTTTAACAAATAAATATAATCTCTTCAAATTTGAAATGAGGGTACCTTACAATATCATTTAATTTTTCGCAAAAACAAAGTTTCTCTATATTAAATCATTCACGTGTTATGTAATTTTTGGCAATCTTAGTACAATTCCTTTAAAAAAATCTCTGTAAGGAGGGCCTAAAATGCAAGTATCTTTAATTTTATTCAATGAAAAAGATAAAAACTCGCCACAGGATATTAAAGTAAGTAAAAAATTGATTTTTATCCCAACTTAGCCATTAAAAGTTAAAATATGCGCCGCAAGCAAAAACCATCAGGGTCCGGGCCCAATAATTTCGTAATTAACTATATAATACTTAAAAAAATACCTACAAAAGTTAACTACACTATAGTGAGTTATAACTCATTAGTAAAATACACAAGTTAGCTTAAATAACCAGGGTAAAATGAGCCACTTCACCAGAAACGCAACTATAGTTGCTATAGCATCACATTTTGAGTGGTACAGCCCCAAGGTTTGTCCATCGATGTTTGTTTTGAATTTAAAAACCCGAGATCTTGGACTGCTACAGAAATTTGTACAAGGGCTTTCCATAGTGGTTCATGAGTATAAAATAACATCGTCCTTTTATAGCCATGGCGACTAGAACAATCTTGGAACCAGGTGAAGTTATATAAGGCATTTTCCCTGTTACCTTGTACACTATTTAATGTGGAATTTCCTTGTAACGACCAAAATATTTTGTATTAAAAACAATTTGTTAAGATTAAACTAATTGTTCTTGGTATATCAGCCAAATAAAGTGTTGTTTAAGGCCAAGAACATTTGTCAAGTAATAAATATCATGCGAGAAAATTTAATTTAATCCAAAATATTTTGTGGCTATAGCTGACCGGTTAAGAGAAGTTATTTTAGAGGCGGGTCATGTCATTCTTTATTGTTAAATAAAGAAATAAGTTTTTTCTACGACTGCTTTAGAATGTAAGCAAATACACAAACTTTTCAAACACAGAACGAATCCATTCTAGCTCTAGATACGGTATGAATATTCCGTATCAAGTGTTAGAATTAGCACATGTAGTGCCATCTCTTGTTTATAAAAGTAAAGAAAACTGTAGCAAAATTAGCAAAAATATGTATATTTTATCATGAAATATTGAATAATTCAATTCAATTTAAAGTTTTGCGTTAAATATACATAAAGTTTATTAGTTTTTCTTAATATTTGACCAGTTTTTGTATCTATTTAGTTCAAAAAAATTAAAACTGCTTCATCTATTGGTTAATATTTAAACCTGATATCTGTCACAAAAATCTGACATAACCTACAATTTTTGCATTATAATGTGTAAATGTGTGTTAAAATTAAATAAAAATCTTTTTTAAGTACTGATTTGATAAAATTATCAAATAAAATTAATTTCTTTATTTAAAAATATGTGTTTTGTTGCATTTACAATGTCCAGTCACAAAAAACATTGTTTTTAACCTTGTCCGCAGTTTAAAGCCATACAGTGTTTCATATTTGCAGTCGAAGAAAAAGTATAGTCTACAACACGTATGGAATAGTTATTCCGCGCTCGCGGGACCGTCATAGTAGTAAGGGTGGGGAGGCTACAAGCCAGGCAACTAGGCCATTATGGCCCTTTTGGACCGTCATCGCGGAATATTGTCAATTCCATACTAGTTATAGAGTATACTGTATCTAAAACTAGAATCTAGTTAGTAGATCCTTAATTTAGAGGTCCAGAAGTAGTCTCGGTCATGCCACAAACAATGTTTGCTTCTCACCGACTTTTGTAATAGAAAATTATATAAAGCTGTAAAGTAAAAAATTTAATTAAAAAAAAGGAAGTTGTATACACATTATACGGCCCTTTTTTACATTTTACCAACTGGGCCCTAAAAATCCGATCCGCGCCTGGATCCACGTGTTTCCGTGGGACTCATCTTCATAATATTTTACTTAACAGTCTATCTGATAAGCAGGCCACGTAATCTGTTCGTTGTTTATTCGATTTAAAAGACGGACGCCTTTTAGGTTGAGATTTTTATTGTTAACACTGAAAGATATCTCGTATAGTTTTGAGTTTTAGAATACCTCTTTGTTTTTCGAGTTTGTTGAACCTGTCAATATTTGTGAATGTATGGAAGAAAAAGGCCCAGTTTGATGACCATAGTTTTTATCATTTTATTTACTTCATCACAACAGATGAGAGAGATTTTACTTTATTTTTACGTTTTCCAGTAACTAGGGGGGGGGGGAGGGGCGAAGTGACCCCCTTAGTTTTAGCCCCATGGCTTGGAGGAGAGCAAAAACAAAAAATTTCCAACTAAGACTGCAATTTTCACAACTTTTTACCGTTACAGTTTTTTTTCTGTGTGATTAAAATTATTTTTGGACGTTGCATTTAAAAGAAAATTAGAAACATAAGCTTAATTAATTTTCTATCTGATACTAAATGGGAGAAAGTATATTTTTAAATAGATGTTTTGTAACAGAGATACAGATGCATTAGGGTGAATCCCCGAAATCTTTCCTCCTAGAGGACATGCGGCCCCTGCTGAAAAAAATTAAATAAAAAAACTGATAACAATTAATTCAAGTAAAAATAAAATTTTTAAACGATTTTCCTTTTTCTTCTTTTTATCTAAAAATTAAAATTTAGAGCGGGCGCCACTTATACATTTATATTATTAATTTGAACCATTTCGCCCCAATAATTATACAAATAAATATCTAAAACAGAAAAAATATTAAATGTCTGAGGGCCCCTACTCCCCCATGACATAATACCGGAATGACACTATCAATGGCGATTTCTCCCCTTAGATTAGACAGGGACAAAAGTTCTACCCAAAAAGGATAGAAGACATACATACACTCCCACTTCCACCCAACCAAACAAATTCTGTATTTGTTCTTTGTTGAACAAATTCAATATTTACTTGGCCGGCCGAAAAGTGTAACTATATTATTTTTATTAAAGAAATTACTGGCGCCATCTAAATTTTAGTAGAATTATCTTATTCTACAGATTCACATTAGCCATGTTCGTTCGTGCCGCTCAGTGCTACACTTTCCGGCCAACCAAACAAATACTGTATTTGTTGTATGAAAAACAAATACAGTATTTATTTGGTTGGCTGGAAAGTGTAGCACAAATGAGATAGAGATAGGGTAGACGTCTTTTGTTTCATAATTCTAGTTGTAGAGAGCTCCATTATATATTATTTTTAACATAAAAATTACGATAAAAAAATGTGCCAGTGTCGCAGCTGTAACTATGGACAGGGATGGCGCGGGGGACAGGGGGCGCGAAATTTTTCGTCAGGGGTAAAACTTTTTCTGTAGGGTAAAAAGTTGGGAAATTCTTAATATTTAGATGGAAATTTTTTGACCTACCCCCCGAAAAAAAACCCCCTCGTCACCCTGACTATGGAATGGCCCGATAGAGTGTAGGTATTGAGTTCAATTTTAGAACAATATTAGGAAATTGTTTGAGAACTATTTTTTATTATTAGAATGAGATGTCTATTGAGTTCACCTTGTATCAGAGTTGAATAAACCCAATACATAAAAAACTATTAAAGCACGCTGTAAATAGAAACACTGACGCTACGAACAACTAAAAAAAAATAAAAATTAAAAAAAAAGTCAACTTTTTTTAAAAAATTTCAAAATTAGAGAAAAAGACCTATACAGTGCAACTTTTTAGAAAACATCACTTTCCTTAATGAAATTCAAACCAATTTTGAAAAAATGCTACTTTTTAAATAATTATAAAAATAGTAAATTCCGATAAATCCGGAAAAATCACATTTTTGCAATTTTTGCTAAGGGAACGTTCAAGGATTACACAACGCAAATTGCACCAAAATTCATACACTTCATAACCCGGTTCTCGCGTTATTATAGATTATAGAGATTTCATAGTTTGGCTACCCCCCCCCCCTAACAGAGGGTGTGTTAGGGGCGGTAGCCAAAATATGAAATCTCTACAGTCTTGAATAACGTGAGAACCGAGGTATGAAGTGTATGAATTTTGGTACACTTTGCGTTACGTTATACTTGAACCTTCCCTAAAGCGCATAAAATTTACATAATATCATAATTTAATGGTGGTTAGTTTTTCATAATCACCGAAAATATTGATTTTAAAACTAACAAAACAATCAAAATCTCAAAACTAGTCTGCACATTTTTGCAAGTGCGGTGAAACCATTTTCAGTTTATTTTTCTTTAAATGCCTCGTTAAATGCATATGAAAAAGTACTTCTTTAGCGATTAGAAATGTTAAAGATAATATACAATAGATTTAAGATCAATTATCATTTGGTCATTCAACTTAAAGATGTTAATAACTTTCTCCAAAATACCTATAAGGTCATACCAATAGCCTGAAATGTACTTTACTTATAAGTGTCTGTTCAAGGATTACGTAAAGCACTTTTTGGGCAATTTTGACCCCTCCCCATGTACCGCAATTTTTCTATACTTTGACCAACGAACTAATAACTCTTCTTTCTAGAATACGCATACCGTTAAAATAAAGTATCGCCAACATCTCTGTTTGTTTGTAAACAAATAGTAGGTATATTCAGGCCTGAACAGTAACAGTTACCAGTAACTGGTATTGTTGTCTCTGTTAGAACAAAGATGTGCGAGTAAGACAGACGAATGTTTATGTTGCCGACGTTTTTGTCAGTTTTAACGAATGAAATGCCTATTCTAGAGAGAAGAGTTATTAGTTCGTTGACTTTGACGCACGGATCTGTGGCTACGGGAAATATGTTTGGAATGTGTGCGCAAGTGGGAGGCCCGTTGCAGGCACGCACGCCTTATAACGCTTTTGACGGAAAAAATGAGAGCGCGAATGATTCCTCCCCCTTTCGTCGGAGACTTTGTTTCACGCGGAGAACTATATACAAGGTGTTTCAGTCTTTTGGCATGAAATAAATGGGATGATTCTACATCAGAAAACATGGAAAACCAGCATAGGAACATAGGTCCGGCAACAAACGCTAAGAGAGTTATGCTAAAATAAGATTATTAATTAATAACTCTGGTACCCTTTGAGCTAGAGCGACAATGTTGTGCATGTATACTAGTATTAATAAGGGCAATTAGTTTATGTTATTTTTTTTTTATCTATCCAGAGGCGTGCCTAGACGGACAAAATATATGAGGCTTAACACATTTTTCCCCACTTTTTTATGTGTAGTTTTTTTGGATTTTATGTAAAAATTGTAGATTCCTTGACTAAAAATACATATCTCTTCAAATTTGGAATGAGAGTACCTTATTATATTGGCTAATTTTTCTGTTTTTTTTTTTGTATTGAATTATTTACGAATTATGTAGTTTTTGGCACTTTTAGTTTCCTTAAAGTACTCTTTCTACTGACCAGGAAAAAAAAGGCCCTTTTAACAAAAATCAATGTGTCTATCCTCTACCGTAATAATAGTTATTTATGGTACTAGTGGATAAAGTAAGATATTGCCCATGAGATGGCGTAGCCAAGCAGGTTAATTTTCGAGAGGGCAATATCGGTTTACCCATGAGTGCCATACAAGGTTTTATCCAATAAATAGCTTAGGAATTCATATTTTTATTAAAAATTTTAATGACATTTACAAGAAAATAATTTGACAAGTGACAGTTGAGTGGGTAAAATAAATAATTATCCACTCAATAAAGTAAAATCCACGCGGGGGTTATTATTGAGTTTATCTATTTAAAATAAAGCTGGTAATTGTCTTATTGGATAAAACTGTATATTACTCAATTTTGAAAAAAAAAATTGACTTACGCCCTTTTAACAAACACCGATTCAATTGTGTTGTAATGTTCTACTTTCCGATCTAACTTTATTGCCCTTAATAAGCGCTTCCAATTGTTTCATCAGAGTTCTTTTTACAATAGTCATTTTCAATGATCTAGATTTCCCGGGTTCATTGGCCAACAGTTTTACAAAATAATGAGGTAAAATCTGGCTTAGTGCAGTGGGAGACTGGTCATGACGACCAGGGCCAAAAGCTGACCGGGACCCAACGCTGCACTCCCACCAGGGGCGTAGCTCAAGAGGATCTGGGGGTACAAGCCCTCAACTTTCCCCAAGTTATTTCAGGCTCAGGTCATTATATTTCACTTTTGATCGAATTTGGACCCCCCCTTTTTATACCCACGCTACGTGACTACCTCCCCATAAACATTTGTTTTGTTTTAACTAATCCGAACTTTTGATTTTTCTACTTTTTTTTGAGCCGTTTTTTGGGCCACTTGTCTACCTACTGAATTCCTTAATCCTTTACCATCAATAGATGGCACGATGCTTTTTTATCTATCCAACGTTGTATACACAGTGCTGATGATTCCAAAAAGGACACAGAAAAAAAGACCAGAGACACGTGTCAATTCAAATTCAAATTTGAACATATCAAATATGACTTAAGCCATATTCTCTTGTTTCAAGGCTAGCATTCTTCTGAACCAAAGTCAATGTCCTTGAACGAAAAGCCCGAATCAATATTCAAAAACCCGTGCTCTTCATTCAAGGAAACTGACTTTGGTTCAAAGAAATGCTAGCCTTGAAACAAGAGAATATGGCTTTAAACATATTGAAAGACAGGTGTCCTTGGTTCAAGGAATCCTTTTTTCTGTGGATGAAATGTTCCTACTCACTGTTTTCTGTCTATTTGATTTTAACGATAGATAGACTTATATAAACAATTGTTTATGTTTCTGTAAGACTTTTTTTACAGGGAGAGAATAAAAAATGTAAGAAAGTGCCTTACCGTAACGCCGTTACGTAATAATTGGACAGGCCCTTTGACTGCCGCATGTTCATCAAAATTTTGATTTAGTAAGAGCTATTAGTTGTTTTAAAAATAAGCATTTCTGATGGCCCGACTGGGCCTGAGTTCAACGACCACGTCGTTGCACAACTGAACTTTTCGTAGTTTAGTGTACTCTTCATACAATTCGGTTTGGGTATGCCCATTGGAAACAGAAATGTGGCCTTGATGCAAGGCCCTTGCACCAGTAAGTTTAGGGGGCCTTTCGAATAAAAAAAATTAATTACCGGTTTATATTTTATGAGTCACATCTTTCGCTCTTGGAAGACCAAATTTTGATGAAAATTCTCAGCTTAATTCTTAACTTAAAGATATTAATATGGGTTTTTAGTTGCTTGAGTGGCTAACGTCGTCCTTTTCTTAATTTTTTGCTTTAAGGACTTAGTTTTGCTTTGCCATTTTGAAAATTTTCAATTTTTTGCGTATTTTTGCGTTTTGTGACATTTTATGTCGATATAAATCAATTTCAAGCAAAAAAAAAGTTGTCGGTCGAACGGTCGGTCGTTCTGTCGGGGAAACTTTGTAAGCACGATAAGTTAAAAACGCTTTAAGCTATAGACTTGAAATTTAGCATACAGGTATGTTACCAACAGTTTTCGCTCGGGATTGTTTTTGGTGAACATTGGGGTACGGCAATGGGGAAAATACATTTTTTTTACAAAAATTTGACAGTTGTTTTTAAGGTTGCTAAAACTGAATCTGATAACAAAAGTTTTCTAAATCCACCCCCGCAGGGGTGAGGGGGTAAATATTTTCAATATTTTCGTCAAAATTGGTATGATAATAATTTTTTTCTAATTTCACCCCCTAATGGGTGGGGGGTAGTTTTCGTGAAAACTGGCATATTATAAGTTTGCTAAAAGTGAATCTGATAATAAAAAATCCATTTTACGTGTGGAGGTAAAAAATGGGAAAGCTCTTTTACTGGGCAGTTTATTTTATGATTAAAATAACGTAAAATTTCTTAACATTAAAAATGAAAGATATTATATTTAAAACTAAAAACAAAAAAAATCGAAAACAGGGCGACGTTGCCACTCAAGCAACTCTTTATCCAAACAATGCATTGCAATGGTAAAAATCCCATATCTTTATTTATAACCGAGAAGCCAAAAAATGCATTTTAATCAATCGGAACCGGGTCTAACTCACTCACACTTAATTTTTTTTTTTCATCATGGACAAGAAAAACTTTGTAGGGTTATTTTTTAATCGAAAGGACCCTTAGCGTACCTTGACTTCTTATTCGACCGCAACTTAGAAAGTATACTTTATGATTGACCTGTTGTAAAATTTTGAAACAATATGAATAGATAAAAAAAAATTGAAAATTGAAAAATGGTGATTTTGAAAGCTCCTTTTCTTAAGACGATGTTTTTTTAGTCATTAATTGGTGACCTGAGGGGGTGCAAAATTTGGTATTCGCCCCTCCTGTTGTAGCAAAACCATCGTTCGGCCAAGCCAAGCCTTACATAGTTCTATAAGTTTTTTAAATATTAAAAATTTTGAGCAAACTAATTCTTTTGTATCATTAGTTATATTCCTACACGCAGGTTGGTTAATATTTACCCTAAAATTGAAACATTCTAAAAATAAACTGGCCTCATTTCCAACCACCCAAACACGAAACTTGAAACCCAAACACATCAAAATTATCGGATCAGGCGCAAAGCGTAACGAGACTTCAACGTTACACTCTAATACTAACCCGAAAATGGGAAAATCATTAAATTTTCCACAAATCAAGTTACCATAGAAACTGACCTAATTTTCTATTATATTTTGTTTTGACTAGAGGTGACCGGGGCTAATTGTCGCACTTTTCATTCAAAGTCAGTTTTTTTCTTTATTTTTGTATTTTTTTTAATTGACGGAATGGTAATTTTAGCTGCATGTTTCAGTAACATTATTTAAAGAAAAAACATAAAAAATTTTATAGGGTATTAGAGTTATGTTTTTTTTGTGAAGTCTTGAAAATTGCGACAACGTGCCCCATCACGGGGCATGTTGTCGCGGCACTTCTAGTATATTTTTTTGAAGAAATATAAAGGCATTTATAAAAATTATAAATAACTAATAAGACATGTGCCTCCCCACAAGCTGATTGTTATCTAACTTTTTACTTTTGTGCCAAAATTTCCAACTTTATAATTAAAAAATATTTTTTTGATTTTGTTTTAATTTAATATAATTTAATAAATGAATTTATTTGCTATTCGACAAAGTTTCACTTTTTTAGACAGTTTTGAATAAAAAAATGCCAAAAAGGAAATGTTATACCATGAACATATCTCCAGATCATGCGACAACTAGCCCCAAACCAAATGTGACAACTAGCCCCAGTGGTAAATTGTACGTTATGTATCAAGTACTTTCTAATTAACGAATAAACACTCCTAAATGACAATATCAACAAATAATATACACCTTAAACTATTATTATACATAAAATTCTCTTATCTTAATGCTTTTAATCAGTAACAATAAGAAAAAATATTTACCACAAAAAAATTACTGGGCTCTTTAATTTTTACATTTTTTGGTTTATATGGATGTTCTTTTAATTTATTGCATTTAAGTTGTAACGCAGCGGTTAATCTTGGTTTGGCGCAGAAAAATATTTTACTTTTTAAGATATAAGCACTTCGACAACTTACCCCTGCTACAACTAGCCCCGGTCACCCCTACCTATCGAAAACACTATTTTTTGATTATTATTTAGGGTTATTTGTGATAAGCACTCGGAAATGAAGCAAATAAAAACTTTATTGCATTACATAATCATGCCAACGTTTCACCTAATATTTAGGCTTCTTCAGGACTAAATTTTTATGGTAGTTTTTAGGGAACGCATATATTTCAACGAACTAACAACTCTTCTCTCTAGAATACGCATACCGTTAATATAAAGTATCGCCAACATCTCGGTTAATTTGTAAACAAATAGTAGGTATATTCAGGCCTGAACAATAACAATTACCAGTAACTGTTATTGTTGTCTTTGTTAGAACAAAGTTGTACGAGTAAGACAGACAAATGTATATGTTGGCTACGTTTTTGTCAGTTTTTACAAATGAAATGCCTATTCTAGAGAGAAGAGTTATTAGTTCGTTGATATATTTACCATAAATCAGTAAACCATAGCAATTGGTCGAAAAAATAATAAATTATACATTACGTTTTCTGTGGGGGAGAGTTTAAACTCTTCACATCACGTAGTGCTAAAGGATGGTTTTTAAATTTCCAAAATCGTAAAAAATACTCTAGAACAATTTTTTTTAAATGTATCCGAGTTGATGCTCATTTGTTTCTTGTTTTGTTCAAGAAAAAACGCATTATAATAGCCACTGTAAGGGGCCATACTTAAAATACGTAATGGACTATGCGTTACCAATACAGCACACAATATCCCCCGGATATCCTCTCAATGTCGCATGTCCCTGGACATTAGTCGTATATTCCAAGGATATCCCTAAAGGTATGTCCTGAAGATATACTGCCCGTATATCCCAAGGATATACGGAACGTCCTTAGAACATCCCAGACACGCCCCGTGTAGGTCCTTTCGGGATATCCTGCGATGGCTTTTCCTTCATTATTTTAAATACACCGCGTTTTTCGTGACTTTTAATGGCGGATATTTTTGTCGGTGTTTGTGGTCTGTTTATGTGTGTAAGTTTTTTTCACAATTATTATTAAATATTTTTATTGTGTTTTCCTTTTTGGGCAATTTCGTGAGTATTACCCCTCCCAGAGGTACTCCCTCCGCTCTGAGTGCTTTAATTTTTTTATGGACAAGCCCGGACTTTGCAAAGGTTAATCGTAGTACTTTTTGAAAAAATTATGATGAAAAAATAAATATATTTAGTAGATAAGTTACTAATTATGTACAAATGTCCCCGACAAAAGTGGCTATGAAATAGTATTGCTTTTATTATTTTTTTGTGAAACTATTAGCTTAAATTTAAATAGTTTGCACCTAGGTGCAAGCTGCTAATAGCAATATTTCACAAAAAAAAATAAAAGCAATACTATTTGATAGCTACTTTTTTCGAGGACAGTTGTACATAATTAGCAGATATCTTTACAACAAACGTACAGTATATCCTCAGGACATACCTTCGGGATATCTATGGGATATACGGTTCGAAGGTCGCTCGGCTTCCCGTTTAGTAACAAACTATATCCTGAGGATGTCCTACGGATATCTACAGACGAAATCGTATATCCTGGGGATGTCGGAAATCCCAAAACGGATATTCTGGGGATTTCCATTGTATAACCCTGTGCTATCTGGGTACATGGGGGGGAGGGGGTAAAAATTTGCAAAATTTTGCGTTACGTATTTAAAGTATGACCCCTAAAGAGCATATTATAAAAAGCGAAGCATTACATATCTTCAAGGCTTGTTCGGTAAACGGTAAAATGGTGGTTAAAATTTGGTAATAGTATGGTATACTTGGAAAAATAATCGCAACTGTTCATTTAATGACATAGTCAGAAATACTGAAATGATCAGTGTCAACGGAAATATTAAAATAATTAATATACCAAATGTTTTACAGAAGGTGAAACAAGGTGAACAATTACATGCGTACATTGTGCAATCCCAGCACTAGGTCACTCCTAGTCAGGGAGGTGCACACTCAGTATGCAGAAGCCTTGGAAGAGTTAGCAAGGACCAAAAACGTTCAACTGGTATGGGTACCGGGTCATAGTGGAATTCCCGGAAACGAGAAGGCAGATGAACTTGCAAGACTCGGATCAGAGATGGCCTGCACGGGGCCGGAACCTATATTGGGTGTTACAATGAAGCAGGTAAAGACCGCTCTCGATGAGTGGGCTTATACCAAGCTAAAGGAGCAATGGAGGGTGGTCGACGGTTGCCGGCAAGCTAGGGACTTCCTGGCTGGCCCAAGCAAATCAAACACCGACTGGTTGCTGGAAAAAGGAACAACAACTTGTAGGGGGCCTCACTGCAAGCTAAGGAAGCACCTGGCAACAATGCGGATTCTAGAGAGTCCACTATGCCCAGAGTGCGGAGAGGACGAAACATCCTCTCATTACTTAGCCGAGTGTGTCAGATACGACAGGATCAGGTTGCAAGTCTTTGAAACTCAAAGACTCAACCAAGAGAAACTAAGAGATCTCCTCTGGGCCAATATCCTGACCTTTATTGAAAGGACGGGCAGGTTCAAGGAGGACTCAAATTAGTAAATGGCTGGGATTGCCTGGGGTGACAAAAAGGGCCAGAAATGGCCTAGTTGTCCGGCTTTGGCCAACCCAAAAATTTACTACTACTACATGCGTACATACACCATACCACATAATACCACACCACACCATACCAACAAAAGCGTCGATTCTGCAAAAAAGTCCAAAAAAGTGTTTTTAGTTGATTCTACCTAAAAGCACAACTTTTTTGTTATAACTATGTTCGAAAATTTTTGATTTTTAGTATAGTACGAAAAGTAAAATAGTCGACGTTGATTGGTTAAGTGATATTGAATCTGATGACATTTGAAATCAAACGTCAAATTGTTTATTAAAAATGCAAATTTATTAAGACATTACAAACGAATGAAAATAGCGTATTATACACGGACGAAAGCTGTTTTTAGGGCGATTACGGAAACTGTCAACCGAACTTGGAGAGTATTTTTCGTCCTTGTATCGTAATATACCATTTCATATGCCCCCTCCCCCCCCACTCCCTATTTTAAAAACTATGGCAGATACAATTCTAAAAAAAATATGGATAATAAACATGACTAGTTAACTAGTCTTTTAACTTTAAGGAAAACTATAGAGAAATGCATGAGGGGCTATAAAAATGTTGAGCCTTAAAAGGAAGCTCAAATAATACTCAACAAAAATATTCAATTTATTTTTGAGGTGCGACTAGGCAGCTTGTTTGCTGGGCATTTCCACCTTTTTAGGTTGGTACCGAAGTAAAATCCTTCTGTTTTCTCTAATATACATGCGATCATTCGCATGACATATGGACTTTCTTAGAGTCTTACCCAACCCTTTCGGGAAAGTGAATAATTTCCATTTTATTGTATTGTTACCTACAGTCTCGGACGGTGCTAAAACGTGGAGGCAACTGTCTCCTAAGATAAAGCGAAGGGCGCAAAAACCCGTTTTTGAAGGGCGCAAATCAGATTTTTTATCATCAACTCCGTTTTGAGGAGCTTTTTTTAGTCATAGACTCGTAACCTAAGGATCACCAAAGAGTGACCGCAAAGTGAGCCTCTTTTTCAAACATCTGTACGATTGGAATTAATAAAATGTAAATGTAATCTGTACGATTGAAATTAATAAAATGTAACGTACAAGTGCTCAAAATTTTTGTCTGGTTAAAAAATTTAAAATGTTTAAAAAACACATTTTTCTGTAATATGAAACATAAAAAACACGTAAATATCACCCTTGGATTTGATGAAAATCCACCCCCACAAAATGGGTTAAACTACACCCCCAAGCACCAAAAAAAGTAGTAAATCATAAAGTATCTCAAAAAAATCGAGTTAAAGGGATCCAGCCAGTTATGTTTAATACAATGTGAGAAAGTTTGGTATAAAATTCAATTCAAATACCCCTAATTAACCCTTTGTTTAAGGGGATGTATAGCCTCTAGAACAATAAATCTTGCTTTTTGCACAAGTTCTGGCCAGACAAAAATTTTGAGCACTTATACGTTACATATTTTCAATTCCAATCGAAGTTACAGACTAAAACACCTCTTTTTTTGCGGTCACTCTTTGGTTTCGTGGTTCAAAATCATCGTTTGGCTTTTAAAACAATTTATTTATACTTAAAATATATTATATCGTCGGAACTAGGACCTCCAGAAACTATTTTCAATGATTTTATTCAATAAAAAGTTTACTATTTGGTAATAAATACAACTCGAAATAAATTTTTTTTACCGTTCGTTCGACACCATTCTAAATGTTGACTGGGTCATAATTTTTGCAATAATATTACACACAATGTTGAGTAATTTTAGTAGGTCAGGTATGTCTTTTAACTTATCCACTTTTGATTGTTTCTGGTCAACAATTACACAAAAACAAGTATCTTTTAGAAAGTTCTTTCATAAAACACACTACTCGGCGGGTTTCTCTTTCCTTGAAGTGTTCGCAATTATGGGGCTATTGTGCGTTAACCGGACGTCTTCTGCCACAAGTCATATCTCTTTATATATATTGACATAATAGTACAGTCAAATAACAAAGAATTACTATACATTGTATATTATGTATTTTGGACGGTTACAGTAGGCGCTGAAAGTCGAGTTGCGCCCTCTGTAACTGCACTTTAGTACATTTCCTTAAAAAAAGCTCTGGCTTATAGGCATCAAGTTCTTGATAAGCAGACCGATTAATTACAAATAGATACCCTTTTTAAATACTATACAAGGGTTATTTTTTTATACAAATGCAGGTTTTAGGGTAGGTCAGTCAACCCAAAATTTCGGTTACCTGCCCGAAGAAAATACAGGTGTTTTGGGTGGTATTTATTACAGTCTGGGTTTCATGTTTTAGATCTAGAGGATGTTATGCACATGTTAAAAAATATATGAGTTTCTCGTTATACGTATAACGAGAAATAGTTGACAACTATTTAAAATAAATTTATAAAACTTTATAGGCTATTACTCCTTTAATATTAAAAGGTGTTTTGGAGAAGAATACTTTTTTGCTCAGTTTTAAATGAAGAATCGCCCTGCAGCATTAACATTTTATTGATGCTTTTTTTTGTTCCCTATTCAATATATAATTTTCGAAGGACCGTAGTTCCCTTAGGGCTCATTTTCAGAGCAACCTTTATAGCAACTTCAAATTTTTGTATGTAGAATCACCTCTTAAATTCTGACAAGTCAGTTACTGATCGGCCTGTACCTATATAAATATTTTTTTATAAAAGTCCAAACATCTTTTATTTTTGTCCGTCTCTTTGACCCAGAACTTTAGAATTAAAAATCGATGTCCTACTCCACAAATCTTTTTAAACTCACACGCATCCATTGTGTGACACATCAATACCGCATGTGTTTTAAATTCAGTAAAAGGGTTGTTAATTATTTTTTTGGTAAAGGGGTCAGTCACTTTAAGGAACTAAGAACGAAATTCATTAGGTTGTCATATAAGGTCGTATTAATGGTGGAGGTCGCTTGCAAAATAACTTTACGGTATTTCAAGAAAGCTTTGACATAGAGACTTGAAATTTTGAACAAAAGTTTTTTGCCACGTTGAAAATCTTTGGTCCAAAATTGAAGTCCCTGTGTCAAAGCGTTCTTGATATATCGAAGTGTTAAGTTGTTTTACAAGCGACCTCCACCATTAATACGACTATATCTTGGATCATTATCAAGTTATTAGTCCCAAAACTGGTTTGAGACAGCTCTCCATATCACCATATCCCTAGCCCAGGGCCAGATTCCCATTAGGCAATAAGCCTAGGCGGAAAATTTTTGGGGCGAAAAATTTTTAGGTGACGACCTTTTTTGTCACTAAGTTAGACTACAGTTTGCTTATGAGTGCAGTGGGTGACTTTTTGAGGGGCGTTCCAAAATTACCCACTCAGAATTTTCAGAAAATCACTCGAGCATCAGTCAGCCAATTTTAAAAGCTTTTTGAAGAGACAACATTTTTCTTTGCCACTCGGTAAATGTTACCTCCCCATACCCCCAGTTGGTTTGGTTTCGTTTTTAGTCCATGTCATGGTCCAACTGATTTACATCCACACCCCTTTAATATTTTTGATATGGTCAGCTTTTGTCCAGTCCACAGAACAGGCGTTTCCAAAAAAACGTATCCTAAATAAGCATGAGGGTGAGAGATTGACCCCATTAGTTGCAACCCTTTGTACATTTTAAATTTGGATCAGGCCATCAATATGCAAAATCTGCGGCCACTGTGTACGGAAACGATCAATAAAATTTATGTTTAATATGCGTCGAAAAACCAGATAAATATGAGAATGTTCAATAAATATCAGTAAAAATATTACAAATGCCTGAAACATTTCCGGAGAAAAAAATATTTAAATAAATATTTTAAGAATATTTTGAATCCTTTATGTAAAAACATTTTAAACATGAATGTTTTTATTCTACTTTGGTAACTTATTATGGGTTTAAACATTCTTAAATATATATTTAGTTAAAAACCGAGCCAAACGGGCTCAGCCTGTACATTTCATGCTGGGCAAGTAGTTGTCAACTACCGAAGGGGTGAGGAGTAAATATTTTTAGATGTTTTCAATATTTGCGACAAAATTGGTATACCTATGGGGTTTTTGGGGTCGCGAAACTGAACCTCCATTCCGGGGGTGGGTGGTGGTGGATGATTAGAGAAGAAAACAAGAAGTGTTTAATTAAAATTTCCCATAACAGCTCTATAGAGCTGTATACAAGTAAAAAGCACTAGGTCGGTATCTTTTTTTTAAATTTAGTTGAATTAAACTACTGTTTTTTATTTAATAATAATAATAATAAACCAAAACCATGTTTTTTGACATATCATCATCATGGCGACCCATGATCCCATCAATAAAGCGTTTGTTCCCCAATAAAATTACTAAAATTCCACCTATGCATAGCTATAGTATCTATATTATATGTAACATATTATCTATATTATCTCCTCAATTGTATTATAATGGGATATGTTCTTTGATTAAATTTTGGTTTCGATCAATAATAACGCTGCTATTCAGGTTTTTGAAAATATTTATCGCGTACGCACAATCAAATAAGGGTTGTTCGAGTATTACTTATTTTCCAGGAGAAGTAGCTACAAAGTAAAGAAATAATTTTTCTACTACCTACTACTGCATATTATCTACCGTTGTCAAGTCTTGTTTACCTTGGCAACCAATAAAATCAGTGAACTCATTTATTATTGACCGTTGTTAAGCATTGTTTATTGACGACGGTCGATAATGAAAAAAAAAATAAGACAACTAGTTACTACTAACTTTTTTCAACTTATTTGTCAAACTGACAGCTATGTCAAAATAATGTTTAAACTATATTTTTAACAAATATTTGTAGTTACTAGCTTTAGGTATGCACGACGTATGCGAGAACACTTAAGACATCTTAGTGCATACTCACAGGCTCGCATAAAAAGCATAGTACATAAGAATGCGATGCCGTTATTGGCTTGATGTGCCGTCATGTAACTTGTCAGGCAATCACGGTATCGCCAACAAACTAATAACTCTTCTCTCTAGAATAGGCATTTCATTCGTTAAAACTGACAAAAACGTCGGCAACATAAACATTCGTCTGTCTTACTCGCACATCTTTGTTCTAACAGAGACAACAATACCAGTTACTGGTAACTGTTACTGTTCAGGCCTGAATATACATACTATTTGTTTACAAACAAACCGAGATGTTGGCGATACTTTATTTTAACGGTCTATGCTTATTCTAGAAAGAACAGTTATTAGTTCGTTGGGTATCGCATTCTTATGTACTATGCTTGTTATGCGAGCCTGTAGATATGCCCGTAAGTGTTCTCGGCTCGGTCTCAGCAAAAAAACTTTAGTCTCGAACACTAAAGACTTAGTTCGCATACTAGATGCATAATATACTATTCTAAAAATTGTTCCAACTTTGAGTTTCTGGAATGGCGTTCCAAACTTGTTTCATCAGCTCGGCATGCTAGGGAAAACGCGTAAAAAAACAACGAAGGCCCAACAACGATCTGCGTGCGAGCGCGACGCATAGCACAAAGTGCGTAACACACGCAACAGAGAGTGAAAGCCGAAATTTCGGCTGTGGCCCTATAGGATGGTTCAGTGGCCGTCCCAGGGGAATACTGGTTCAATAACCCCAGCGCAGGACTGTAACAAATACATTTTGGGTATTAGAATAGCATTAGAAATACAAGTGCGTAAATGAAATGTTTTTTGTTTCTTCTATAAATCTATAGTTAGGGTATAGGTAGATCACCTTACGTAGGGGTGCAAAAACCCCTAAAAAATGACTTTTTGTGTACGAGATTTTTCATGGCAGGCCTCCGTATAAATTCAAAAAAATAAATTTACATAAAGGCATATCCAGAAGCTTTCATAAGAACATAAAACATAAGAATGTGGTGCCGTGATTGCTTTACAAGATACATGGCGGCACATCATGCCAATCACGGCATCGCATTGTTATGTATTACGTTCTTATGCGAGCTTGTGGATATGCCTTAAACTAATTGCCCTTATTATTCTAGCATGCATACAAAACCCCGTGGCTCTAGCTCAAAGGGCACCAGAGTGATTAATTAAAAACCTTATTTTAAGTAAAATTTTAAAGGGTCGTAACTATCTTAGCTAGTTTTTCATGTTTTGTGATTTAGAATCACCCCCTTTATTTAATTTCAAAAGCCTGCAGACACCGTCTATATCGTAAATGTTCTTTACGTGGTGTACCATGTAAATTAGTGTTTCGTTACAGGCTTTTTTAGTGTAGTTTTCAAAGAACTTTTACCTCAAGAAGTAATTTCAGACCTATGTTTATGAAGGTGTCATCTTTTTGTTTGTTTATTTACTAACAGTAACGCGATACAGCTTTGTGGTGTAAAATGTAAATGTCGCTAGTCGATTTTAGGCTACCTAGTAGCGATGTTGAGTAGTTTCCACCTTATCATGAATTCAAATCATTATACTTAAATTAAAAATGTGTAATATGTATACTATAATTATGTTTAATAATTTAGTATATTTAAATCTATTAAAATTAAACTACTAGTTCATATAAAACTCATACAGAACTAATGTTTCTTAAAATGTACAATAAAATATCCAAAGTATATGTTTCCAATCGGCAACCCTGTACCCCTGTCAGTCATTATACGACATTAGACTGTGAGTTTACACATTCTTTCTCTCTCTTTACGCGTACTAAGTGTAACCAATAGTCACTCCCCACCAGCCCCTCACCGTAGTTGGTTCACGTTCAAACAAAGCAAACGGTAGATTTCATCAAGTTCCTTCTTGAGGTAAAAGTTCTTTGGTAGTTTTTCATCCTGCACCTGTTAGCTATTGATTTACCCGTTTCCGAGCCGTCCCTGTTCTATCACTATCAGCGCGTGGAACGAGAGAAAGTGCTCTCCCTTCGTTGCCCTAGTAAAGATCCCATCCCCGACCCTACCCCTACGCACCGAGCTACCAACCCTTCGAACTTTGCCGAAAATAGCGCAATCGTAAACGCCTCCACCCCCTACAACCCGTAATGTTTTCTCTTTGACGAAACCCCGACAGCGAACGTTTTATATATAAAATAGATTGTATAGTATTTTATTTAATGATTTCAATGAAAGAGAAAAGTATAAGAGAAAATTGTATCTGGCGTGTTACAACTCGAATAAATTAAAGCTTATTGAAAAAAATTGTTATTTATGGTACTAGTGGGTAAAATAAGATATCGAAAATTAACCTGCTTGGCTGACGCCTCGGGTTAATTTTCTCCTGGGCAATATCGGTTTACCCATACCATACAAGGTTTTATCCAATAAATAATTAAGGAATTCATATTTTTATTAATAATATTAATGACATTTACAAGAAAATAATTTGACAAGTGACAGTTGAGTGGGTAAAATAAATAATTATCCACTCAATAAAGTAAAAGCCACGCGGGGGTTATTATTGAGTTTATCTATTTAAAATAAAGCTGGTAATTGTCTTATTATCTGTATGTATTGGATAAAAAACTTTTTTCCACGGCCATCTTTGTAAATGCCTTTTGCTGCACACCTTTCGTGCGTAATATTGGCCAAATTCACGGTTATGGAATTTTGTTGATTCTAGAAATTTATGTTGGTACTAAAAACACTTTTCTTCCATTTTTTTTTTGTAAAAATAAATTGAAAAAACCTAATTTAGATCTAAGGCTTTCACGGTTAGACATATTTATAGAACTAGTAGTTTCGGGTTTTAACCTCGGTTGATGGATTATTACTATCCGACGTTTCGTCTCTTAATCCTAGAGACATCTTCAGGCTGAATTATAATTTAAGCAGTAGTGTTGACCTTGAAATTCGAAAAAGTTGTAATTTTAGCTTAAGCGCGAACGTTTTTTTGTTTTGCTTTTTTGTCGAGGGGATAAAAGTTGCAATTTTAGAATTTAGCCAGAAACTTGAAATTTGGCATCTTAAGTTCCACAAAATATCCAAAAAGTTGTGACATCTCCATATATTAAACCGAAAAATTTTAAATCCATTAGAAATCTATTAGCTAGTCCATAAGTATGTCATGTGGTATCTTCCAGAGGCTTAAAAGTCGTTGCACTCAATGTTACCTTACAACTTTGGATACCTACACATGTGTATAAAAGCCTTATCGTTTTCATTCAAATTAGGTTTCTTTCAAAAGGACATTGTACCATTTTTAGTACCTTATTTTTTATTAGAATTTTTAGAAATTAAAGAATGATGATTTTTTGTTACCCATTCAATATGTCCATATTAGAAGGGCCGTAGCTCCCTTAGGGCTTATTTTTCGTCATATGTTCCGTTGTTGGTTTTTCATGTTTTGTGATGTGGAATCACCCCCTTCATTCAATGCCAAAAGACTGCAAACACCGTGTATAATTAGTTTAAATACCTTACCAGAAATTTTTAGACTTTGGTCAGTTATTCAGGCCTATTCACATGTACCATTGAGATTGAGATTTGTGGCAATATTGACGAAAATTGCAAGGTCATTTACGTCAACTGTTTTAAAACTGCATGGGATTGTAATTTTTGTCAATATTGAATAGATTTCAATGGTACGTGTGAATAGTCCTGATTGATAACAAAATTTGCCGACTGGTGAAAAATTGACGACTAAAAACAAGTCTAAAAATGTTTAAGGGCAAAATGTTATCTATTGCCTTGCTTATAAGCAAGTATAATATTGATAATTGATTTGTTTTTTTTTTTTAATTAAATTGTGAATTATTTCTCTGTCAGTGACAACTCGTTACCCGTTATTAAGCAATTCATAAAAATTATAAATTTTGACGTATCAGCGAAAACAATAGAATTGAACTGACATAATCTGTTTACTTTTTCGATGATCAACTATTTTGAAACAAGGTAACCTTGCGGAAAACACCCGTAACCAGTTATTATACTATCCACAACGCGTAGCGCTAGAATAGTATTATACGGTAGTTTCGAATTTCCCGAAATTGTCAAAAAACGTCATAGACAAAAAAATCTTGGATACAAATGTGTTTTATGAAAAAATAAGAAACTTTAAAAATGTCCGTCTGATGTCACGATTTTTGTGGGCACGAAGAACGAATTATATGATCGACTAAGATCTATATTGTTTTTAAAAACAATCCCCCCGAAAACAAAAAAGTTTTGTGGGGTTAAACTTATTAAAAAATCGAAAAAATCAGAAGGAAAAATTAGACTGACTTATTTTTTTAAGGATAAATCTGCCAAAGTTCGAAAAATTTGAACACCTGACGAGAAAATACCATGATATACTTTACCAAACCAACGAACTAATAACTTTTCTCTCTAGAATAGGCATTTCATTTGTATAAAACGTAGCCAACATATACATTTGTCTGTCTTACTCGCACAGCTTTGTTCTAACAGAGACAACAATATCAGTTACTGGTAATTGTTAATGTTCAGGCCTGAATATACCTACTATTTGTTTACAAACAAACCGAGATGTTGGCGATACTTTATATTAACGGTATGCGTATTCTAGAGAGAAGAGTTGTTAGTTTGTTGTACCAAACCCTATGAACAAATTTTAACAGTCTACTCGTGGTGTAGAGGTCAGTGGAACTGCCTGCCGTCCGAAGGGTCTCATGTTCGAGGCCCATCCCCGGACTGATTTGTTTACTTTTTCTTTCTACTTTTTTATTTATTTTGCCTTTTAGTTAAATCATTGCGTAAAATAGGTACTTGTGAAGATGCAATATACTAGCCACCGTTAATAGTATATAATGGACTGCGTAGCATTACATATCTTCACGGCTTTTATAATCATTTTGTTTTGCACTTGGTAAAGTACAAACGATAGATATCCAAGGCTTTTGTTCTGCGACCAAGGACTCTAAAACGGAACTTCTGTATTCAAAAAGTTGTTTTTAAATAATGTCATCTATCTTTATTTTTTATTTGTGTAAACAATTGGATGTAGTTAATAACTGTTATTTTATGAATCTGTATACCAGAATTATAATGGATTTTGGAAAAATAGTATATTCTATAACTAGTATGGAATAGACAATATTCCGCGCGAGCGGGAAGTTTGTCATACGAGCCGGCAGGCGAGTATGACGGTCCCGCGAGCGCGGAACGACTATTCCACACGTGTTGTAGACTATACTTTTTCGTCGATTGCACATATAAAACATTGTATGGCTTTAAACTGCGGACAAGGTTAAAAACAATGTTTTTTGTGACTTGACATTGTAAATGCAACAAAACACATATTTTTAAATAAAGCAATTAATGTTATTTAATAATTTTATCAAATCAGTACTTAAAAAAGATTTTTATTTAATTTTAGCACATATTTACAAATTATAATGCAAAAATTGAAGGTTATGTCAGATTGTTGTGACAGATATCAGGTTTAAATATTTAATAATAGATGGTGCAGTTTTAATTTTTTGAACTAGATTGATAAAAACTGGTCAAATATTTAAAAAAACTAATAAACTTTATCTAATTTTAACTCAAAACTTTAAACTGCATTAAATTATTCAATATTTCATGGTAAAATATATATATATTTTTGCTAATTTTGTTACAGTTTTCTTTACTTTTATAAACAAGAGATGGCACTACATGTGCTCATCCTAACACTTAATACGGAATATTCATACCGTATCTAGAGCTAGAATGGATTCATTCTGTGTTTGAAAAGTGTATGTATTTACTTACATTCTGAAGTAGTCGTAGAAAAATATTGTATTTAGAGGTTTTTGAGGTCATAGGTAACGTGGATTGCACATGTAGTTTGATATGTCAAAGCTCACCTTTGATAGAATTGCATGCAGGTCCGTAGTAATGGGGGGTTGGGGCGTCCCCCCACCCATCTTGAAAAAATGTATATTTCATTGATCCAAAAAAAAAGTTGTATATTTTATGGAGGTAAGGACCTTTTTTTTTTAGTCATTAACTTTTTTCTCGAGGAAAAGTCTAAAGGCTAAAACAAGTTGTAATTTTTGACCTTCTCCACCCCGACAAAATCTTTTTCGCTACGGCCCTGACTGCATGACTTTCGGAAAGGAACTGTAGAGGAAATGCGCCTAATTTCGGATGGTTTCCAAATTTCGGATAGTAGTGTATTTAAGATACTGTCTGCAAAGGTAAACAGAAACCTACTTTTATGTGAAGCCAAAAGTCATACTAAATCCGTCCTGTAATATGATAACGGTAGAGCTTCTCCCCTTTAAATGGCAGCACAAATCGTTTATATTGCAAATGGCAGTTTTGTGCTCAGTTGCATTATTATGCTTGTTTATTTTATAAATAATCGTTATAATAGTTCGTGATTCTGTCTTGGGTAAGTTATGATGTTAGTTAAGTTGATCCACTATTCATAATTAAGCAATTTGAAAACGTAAACATTCTACAAATTTCTAATCTAAAAAGCATAAAGTTGCCTAATTTCGGATAGACCATTTTTGTGCATTTGATTCCCAATTTCGGATATCCGCAAGGTAATTATTATTCAGGATAACCAACCATTAATTATTATTTTTATAATGATACAACAAACTAAGATAAACAATTTTGAAAAAACGAAAATTACCTAAGATACTAAGATATTCGAAATTGGGAATCTAAAATTATAGTTCCTATAGTATTTCGTAGAAAATCGCTTAATGATTAAATTACGTCTTAAATGTGAAGGAATAACAAGAAACATAAGCAATGGGATCCAGATCTACTCTTGAAAAAATTTTTTCGGATATGTCCGAAATTAGGAGCCCTTTTTCAAATGCACAAAAATGCGCTGATTTTTTTTAACCGTGTTTTTTGGAAAAAATAAACTGTAATAAAATTGCTTTTATAATAAATCATGGTTCGCTATAATAAGTTGTATCTGGTTATATAAAAAAAATATCAAAAAGTAATACCGAGAATTAAATTATAAAGAACTTTCACTTTCGGGTTTAGACCGTGTTAATGGATTTTCACTTTCCGACGTTTCGTCTCTTACTACTAGAGACATCTTCAGGGATTAATCTGAAACTAAGTTTAGAATCAACTTGTGTCACTATTTATGACGAGTTGTGGTTATTCACCCGTGACGAGGTTTTTCCTATCAAAGACTTCCATATTGCAGGTAAGTGGTAACCAGTGTCCCGATTGATATTGTTAGGATGCTTGATGATTTCTATCGATTCCCGTATCTTCCTTGGCATTTTTCTGTTTTCTGTTAATATTTGTTTTGTTTCAGACAAATTGATTTTATGACCTGTTTCATGTACATGTTCGGCTACTGCCGATAAGGAAATTTGTTTCTTTCTTATATTGCGCTCATGCTCTTGAAGTCTTGTAGAAATTTTTTTTTTTCCAAACCAAAAATTAGGTCAATGTTTGACTTCAACAAAAGACAAAATACCCCTGAGTTCAGAAGGCGTATATAAAATACCCTGCTCCTGTGGTACGGTTTACATAGGTGAAACTAAGAGAAAAATTTCTACAAGACTTCAAGAGCATGAGCGCAATATAAGAAAGAAACAAATTTCCTTATCGGCAGTAGCCGAACATGTACATGAAACAGGTCATAAAATCAATTTGTCTGAAACAAACAAATATTAACAGAAAACAGAAAAATGCCAAGGAAGATACGGGAATCGATAGAAATCATCAAGCATCCTAACAATATCAATCGGGACACTGGTTACCACTTACCTGCAATATGGAAGTCTTTGATAGGAAAAACCTCGTCACGGGTGAATAACCACAACTCGTCATAAATAGTGACACAAGTTGATTCGAAACTTAGTTTCAGATTAATCCCTGAAGATGTCTCTAGTAGTAAGAGACGAAACGTCGGAAAGTGAAAATCCATTAACACGGTCTAAACCCGAAAGTGAAAGTTCTTTATATCTTAATAGCCGTGAAAGCTTAAAATCTAAAACCGAGAATTAAATATTGAATACATTGTAAATGGTATCCGAAATTAGGCGACTTTCCTCTACCTTACGTATTTGATTTTACAAAATTTAAGTATTTGCATTTTTTTTAACATTTATTTTTTACAAGCGAAAATGTAGGTAGAACGATCTATAAAAAAGCCAAATAACTTACTTGAAATTAGATTGTGCTAGATCTTGAATCTCGAAAAAAAAACAATTTTTATTTGTTTTTGCTTGACCTAAATAAATATTTTTCGATATAAATATTATAATAAATTGAAGTAAATGATAAGGAATTATTTCGTAGTTTTGAAATTTGAGTAGGTACGACAAATAAACCTTTTTGGAGCCAAAGTATATCACGGTAGAGTAAAAAATCCAAAAGCGGATTGACCACAGGGCAAAATGTACAAAGAAGGATATCGTATTAAATGCGAGTTTTAAGCTAAATAAGAACAATATGTTTTTGTTTAAAAAAGTGCAAATTACTGATAAGACATGATGAAAAACAGTTGACTAAGTTTATTTGTTAAAAAAAAACAAACAATTTTGTTATTAAAAATTCGTTAACAATCGTAAACATGACAACAATGCACCATTCCTTGTGATAAACTAACTGCTTTATTATCTTGAAAAAAGTGATATTTTTTTTATCTGAACATCAACAAACATTTGGAAAGTTGAAACCCACATAAAATCTGGAGTCTTTAGGTACCTAGGTTACTTTAGGTGCCTAAGTTCCTATACAATAATGTTGGATTGAATAATTAGTATAAATACCTCAAAAAAATCACAGAAAAACTAGTCTGATAAGTCCAACCTAATTACACATTGTGTATTTTATACCATGTTAAATCCGTAAAAATTAACAACATAACAAAATACACTTAGCGCAGGGTAAGTAGAACTTAATGTGCAAACTTATTACATGAGACTTGACATTTGACCTATAGCAATGTTGCCAAATCATGCATTGACATATGTCAAAATTCATAATTAAAATAATTAAAAAAACAAATAATTTTAGAGGAGCTGGTTTTAGGTTTAATTTTTGCTTTCCGAATCACACTGTATTCACAGTGTGGGGAAAAACAATATGTCTTCGCTCAGAAAAAATTGTCAGGGTAATAGAAAGGATAAAAAGGAAATTCGATCATCTAGCGGTCGTTAGCCTTAAAAGACCCCTGAAACGAAATTTCGTCAAATTCGAGTGGAAACGGAAGAAATGCGTCTTACAAGCCCGAACAAAAAATATATTGAAGGGATGTCGCTAATATTTATATGTAGAATTTGAGGGGGATAATAGTTGACTTGATATGTTTGCCGATTAATCAAATGGTAAACAGTATACGCAGCAGGAATCAAAAATACTAAAAGAATGAAGACAATTCCAATGTGATCAGGGGTAAGTAACCGAAGGCATTTTTCAAGTTAGCGTTAATCACCACGCGTTACTTTCTATTAATTAACAGAATACCAATTAATGCAAGTGGATTACGTGTCGTTTTTAACGCCAACAATAATATAACATCATTTTTTCATAAATTCCTAAAAAAAAACAGTGATGTACTGAAAGAACATGGTAAAACCATGATAAAGCTAAATTTACCAACCCTGTCGGCTGAATTTACCAACTAACCCCTAACGAAAATTTTTATTAGGTCCTCACTCCCCAAAAAAAAGCTTTACCTTACATTTTTCTTTCAACTAACCTAGCAATTTTCCAACTAAACAGACCATTTCCCAACTTGGGCGGATATTGTGCCAACTTTTACAGGATAATTCACCAACTCGAGCAGCATTGGAGGGTAGCCCCCTCCTTGAATTCGTCCCTGAGAAAAACTTTTCAATAAAAAAAATACTACAGTTTGGTAGTGGTTTTTGGGAAATAGACCGACGTTGCCAGCACAAAAAAAAAGATTGTCAAAATGAAAAATATTAGGTTAGCTTGACTGCAAATTGTTTTTCAATGCTGATATTTTACTAGCAGCCTCCTAGAATTATTTGAGGTTATGTAACATTTTCTAGATGCAAGGATGTCATATCATAAAAACAATTGATTTTTCTTACACATAGGAAAACGGGTACTCACCCCTATTCTAGTATAATAGTAGGCCTAATAGGGGAGAAAAATATTATTGGACTTTACATAAGTTATGGTGTTTACACGATCTGTTATTGACTGCCAAACTTATTTTATGCGACATATATTGATGGACAGAGAATTTAAGTTTGAACAAAATAGTTTTGTGACTTTATTCGAAGTTGGGGCTCTGTAAAGAAGTACTAATCTGAGGTTTTGATCATAGAAAATAAGTTTGATTTTTATTCCGAGCTGAGATTCAGTAAAAAAGTAGTAGTGTGGGGGTTTGATTGTACAGAATTTTGTATTTTATGAATACAGGTCTTTATATTAAGAAAATTCCCTGCCATTTAGGAGGTACCTACAGTTTGGCGAGAAAGCCGTTGGCTAGAAGTGCGTTTTTGACGTGCTGACTCCACGTAAGGTTTTTGTATAGGGAAACGCCTAGATATTTATTTGGTTTTTCCAGTTAATGTCTTGGGTTGAGCTACGTTAGGACATACGTACTGGACTACACAGTAATTAGTGGATCATAACAAGAAACAATAGTGTCTATATTATTAGAATGTTTGCGTAATGGTACTAAAACTACACGCGCCGCAAAACAAGGCACACTTAAGTTACGTTGAGATTGGTCAAGGTGGCCGTGCAACTCGTCTAACATCGACACGCGTCGTCTAACCTCGTAATAGAGAACTTTCCCTTTCGCATGTTAGAATTTTCATCATTTTTTGTGGATTTTCTTCAAATTTAATTAATCGGATAATGTGAAATTTCGTCTTCAGTCCAGTTTTTTGCTCCAAAATAAAAAAGGATTTGCGTAGTAGAATTGTTTAAAGGATAATATTAAATCTGTGCCAAGAGAAATTGTCGTTTTATTACAATGACTATATACGGAAAACTTTCCTATCGACCAAACGTATAGTTCTCCGCATCAAAAAAAGTCTCTGACGTAAGGGGGAGGAATCATTCGCGCTTTCTTCTTTCCGTCAAGAGCGTTATAAAACGTGCGTGCCTACATCGGGCCTCCCAATTGCACACACATTCCAAACATATTTCTCGTAGCCACAGTAGTAAGTATTCTGGCCCTCTGTATAAATTCATAACATATGAAACTTATAGAGAAATTCAAGAGATACAAGCCAAAGCCACTTTTATCCTCCGATGAATAAGTTAAGTTGGCTGAAAAATCGAAAAAAACAATTTTACCTTCCACATGGCTATTTTTGAATATAACTCGATTGTTATGAACATAATAAAAAAATGATCTTAACAAAAATTGTTGGAAATTTTCTCACTAAGAAAATTGGTAATATACATTTTTATCGTAAGGTGCATATTTACCGAGATAACCGCATTAACCCTTAAAATTCAAGACAGCGAACACCCCTTAAGCAAATCACCCGGTAAAAAACAAACAGGAGTATCCCGTTACCATCCACTATTGCCCTTTAAAATATCAGCCCGTGTGTATTTTTTGCAATTTACAACCAATCATTTGACTGGACTGACGAAACTGCAATGATTTAGAAAAATATATATGTAAATCATTGCGAAACTAATTTTTCCTACGACCTAGTTAGCAGTTGGTGCTCATTTTCCACCCGTTACCATGACAGCGGTCGGAAAGTGGCAGTCAGCTGATTTGAAATATCTGCTGTCAGAAAACAAGTGAACGTCAAACACAAAACGTCAAATTAATAAAAAAAAAATTCTAAGACAATTTTTGTTTTTTTTTTTTATGTTTAGGTGTTAGGTCGTAGGAAAAATAGTATACGCACCTTGACACAAACCTATTTCAGTGCCCATCGAGTGCCTCAGCTTGGCCTTGTAAAAAATAAGCACTCTCGTGCACTGAAAACTAGGTTCGCGTACTCGGTGCGTAATATATAGTCTGCCACACGGTACGAAAGCTCTGACGAAAGGGGGAGGAATCACGGAACGGCCAGCGCGCTTTCTTCCTTACGTCATAAGCGTGCGTGCGTGCAAGTGAGAGGCACACACATTCTTTACATACTTTCCACAGCCACAGAACCGTGGGTCAAACAATACTGTTCCACCGAAACCAAACCTTTGGTTTGGACTACGATAAATCACCTATGCACGGCAGCTTGAACAATCGATTGACGGGTGGGGATAGTCTGTTGGCCTCGCTTCGGCAGCACCAGGAGGCGAAGGACTGCGGCGTTTTCCAACGATACACGTGTAGCGAGAGGTTAATGGCCAAAAATAAGTGGGATACCAATTTTTCGGCTACTATCTGCGAATGTTGTTAAGATAGGCACCGAAAAAAGAGTGTGTACGGCTTGGAAATTTTGCAGTTGACGAGGTCTTAAACAACAAACCTTGAAAAAATTATACCTATTTGTTTAACCTGTTAGTTGTTTATTTCGCAGCAACTGCGTTATAACATTAATAAATTTCAAGTAGAAATTGCAGATTCAAATTTTTCCACTATTTTTCACTTAGTAAACTTTGATTTTTCTCAAAATTATTAAATTATAAGGTAAATATATACATTAGTATACATACGCATATTGTAGATATTTCCCAATTTTTATAATTACATATGATTATATATTTAATATATTCAGCACTTTTTAAGAAAAAATTAGACACTTATGGGGCCCCATAATGGGGGTTAGGTACGGGGGTGTTGACTATGATCCATAGTCTATGGAGGCCCAGGGGCGGTTATATCGCATATTCGAGAGGGGCTTTCAAAGCGGGGGGCATGTTGATCTACCTTGTAAATACCTATATACAAATTTTAACTTAATTACATCCAAAAGGATACAAAAAGGTATACAAAAAAGTAAACAAATTTTGACTAAATTATGGTCAGGGGAGACATGGCCCTACGCCCTCGCCTGTTAAGGATCCTTGTCTCGTGACGTGAGCATATTTGAATTATCATTTCTTTGTTTAAGGTTGAGTTCGTCACTTTAAGACGAACAGACCCAGCTGGATGTAAAGTAAAATAAACTATTGACTTTAAAAACTATGGACGTCAAAAAAATGCTAGCAAAACTATTTTTTTTTCTGGTTTTTCGTTTTTCGAGTACGGATTTTCTCTTCGTACGGCCCTGGTCTACTCTTCTATTTTGTAATTTAAATTTTTCTACGTGGAAAGACAAATTGATGTATTTTAAATTATTTTTTCTGAGACCATGTGGACATAAAAAAAGATACAAAAAAAATCTAAAAAAACAAAATTGCTACTGACTTGACATATAATAAACATACCTATATCTAAGGTCAAACAGTTATTTTGATGGCAGTTAACAAAGTATCGAAAATGACTTCATTTTTGTTTTTATCAACCACTTTTTACCAAAAATTTGTTTAGTCTAAAATTGAATACGAAAAGTATTGGCATTTATCAAGTTAAAAGTCCTAATTAGACTGGTTGGAGACAGCTTTCAATCCCACCCAATTCTTTCATTTCCCTAAAAAATTTACACCCTACATCCCGTTTTCCCATTCCCTGCTCGCTCTCCAGAATATCTTTAAGTAAAATCTAATGTCTTAGATATTAGTAGCGTACTTAGCCAAAAATATTCTAGTTTAAGCTTTTTAAAAATTTTAATATCTGCTAGACAATTTTTTCATTTTGGGATATATTTAAAATTTCATCTAATAAGTTTTTTTATTACCATAGCATACACGTGTAGTGCTAATTATAGTTTAAGGTTACTACATATTAAAACTGTTTTTAATATTATTATTATTTACCTTCTATTTAACCATGTTCCGCGATAACAATTAAAATAAATTCCAAAAATATTAATTAGGCATGTGTTTATCAAATGTTATATGACAAGTGCAACAGTTATTGTCGGTTATATTTTTGAGCGCCTGCCGGAGCCGCACTTACCAGTCGGACGTTCAGATGGAGGCCGTAGAGCCAGGGCCAATGATTTAGAGTAAACAATTGCGCATGGACCTTCTGCGAATACAAATTTGCAAAAATATAGTTCATTTTTGTTGACCTGATGCGCACCGTAACCCCACTCAAATTAAACTATTTCATAAAACTACAACTGCCTAAACGGAAGCCACTTTTGACATTCGTCAAAACAAAAATAAGCAAACCAGTGCGCATGTGCTAGATTCTTCTCATTACTGCGGTGAGCGAATCGTTTAAAATTAGTAATTTCTAGGGACTTTTGTTACAGTTGGTAATATATCCATCCAATCACAATCTGACAATTTAAATTTCGCGCAACAAATAGGATTCAAAATGGATGCGAACTATGTTAGTCACTTGCGCAGAGTTGAAGCCTTATCCTCATCCTCAATGACTGTCCTGCGCCAAATTCTTTTTAATGTCACTGATTTCATCGTTACAAGAAGCGTGTTTTGCAATATACATAATGGACGTCAGACAAATTATAACAACTTAAAGCAAGATCCTAATTAAAACTTAACGATCCGAAATACTTTTTTGAACTTAATAAACATTGGTTAAAATTGAATTAAAATGTTTATAAATAAATTTGACCGGCTGTCCGTTATAAAATCTTGACCCATGCCAAACGAAAAAAATGTATACCACACCGAAATCGATCGTAGGTACGCAATAAATTTTATAAAATAGAACATTTTTCCGATCTCGATAAGAAAAATATTATTTAAAATGATCAACATTACATTGTGTGCGATTACTATATCAAAAATCAACACGCTTATCGGCCGATTTTTTCCTAATCGCTATGTAATCGTAAAAAAATAAAAATAACAAGTTTTTGAATATGTGCGACTGCTTCGCAACTTCGAGGTTAATTATATATATAATTATTATTTATTATATATATACATAATATAATATAATATTCTGAAAATTATTCAAAAATAAGTTCGAGAATTTCAAGTGGTGATTCTACATTAAAAAAATATGAAAAAAGGTCCTATCAAGGTTGGTCAGGAAATGATCCCTAAGGGAGCTATGACCCTCCTAAGGGTACATCTAAAAAGTAGTTTTTATTTCATATCTGTGGAACCCTATAAACCACAGTAAAAAATTTTTGCACATGGCTTAACATTGATAAAGGCTATCATTTTATGTAATTTTTAATTGGTGATTTTGACCAGAGACGTGCAAAATGGGAGGGCGATGTCACTTTTTTCTCAAACTTTTTTATCTATATTTTTTTACATATTTCAATAAAATATGATTCGTTAGTTAACCACTTTAGTCCCAGGTCTGGCCAAAAAAAAAGTATTTATAACTTTTTTCGTCATATTTTAGAAACTGAAGTTTCATATACACGTAACCCACAAAAATTTTTTTTGATAGCTCACAAAGCACCGTTTATAACATTTATTATCCTTCTCAGTCTCAAAAGTAAAAAACATTGACTAAAACTGTACATTTAAGTTTTTTTAAACAAAATGTATTAGATTATATTCGTGTTTATAATGACAACAGCAGTTCAGCCATCTTGCCTAACGATATTTTAATCGGTGGCGCCATCTAGCGGAAATTAATGATTTAAATTGCAGACCAGTAATAATTAGGTTACTGCTCTTTATTTTTGATTACAGGTCAGGTCTAGGCTTGCAAAACAGTGGCAAACGAAATCATGTATTACATACAGTTGCGAATAAAATACTTTTTGCGATTTAAAAAAACAACCATTCCTGCTGCAAAACCGCGAAGAGTCTTAGAATAATAATTCTGCAGTAAACGCGCCAAACTCCGCAGTCATTCGCCTCCACGTGCCTCCGTTCCACGAGCAGACAGCCGATGGGGCGCCGCGGGAGCCGGGGGACGCGGCCGGCGCAGCGTCGGCCATTTACGCCCGCCGTCGTATAGCCGGTTCGTAGGAGGTAAACATTTTAGTTTGATTTTGGTCCGACTTAAGTGTAGTCCTAAAATTTAAATTGTCAAAAGCCAAACATACTTTCTTCAATGAAATCTGTTTAAAAGTCTAAAATAATTATTTTTGTGCATTGTCGAATGCAACAGTGAATAGATCTAGAACTCTTTCATCCAGAAAAATTGCAGCGAATTTGAGAAAGCGTCGTGCAGTTTACAACAATTAAGGTAGGTTAGGAATATTTTTTAGAAACTAGGCACCCTATTGGCAACTATTCTCATATAATAAAATTATTAAACCATTTACCTACAGAAGAGGAAAAAAATTGAATTGGGAACTTTTTTTTTTGGATTAATATGTACCCTCCTTTCTAATCTAATACCTGGTTAGGTATTACCTACCTACAAGCTTTAAACATTTGACCTATTAAATTATTTTTTTTAATTTCAGATTTGTTTTCCATTATCCGTTACTAATTAATTGAGAACGCTATAATTTTGAAAACTTACGTTTTAGAAATTATAATTAAAATAACCTTAGACAATATCAGAGTGAATGTTCAATGCTGACGCTACGATTACCTTTGTGAATTTTTAATTAAAAACATGTATAATACCGAACCCTTTAATATTTTTTTTATTAGTACAGGTACTGGTAGGTAGTTAATTTCAAAGTTTGATAGCACCTACCTACCTACCTGTAAATGTCACTTTAATTAAAAAATTTAAACAAAGCTTCTGAAGCGACTAAGACTAAAAAAACAAACAAAAAAACCTGAATGTAACCCTGAGCTAGGGTGTATAGTAGGCCGGGGTTTCCACAAAAACAAGGGGTAGGCGGCAAACAGTGTTGCCGCTTCGTCAGTTGCTGATAGAGTAAAAGAAACTGTAAATATACATATTTTAATGGAAATTTTTAAAATAATTTATAACAATTAAAAGAATGTAAAAAATGTACATATTTTAATTAGGCACTTGTATTCATTAGTTTTAAATATGCATAACATTTTATGATTGTAAAAATTATCATTTACGTAACTATTCCAATCAAAATAGATAACATTTAATTCATATGGCAATTAAACCTTTTCAACAATTAGTATTTTTATCAGCAATTTAAGGTTAGTTTAACAATAATTAACAATAAAATAACCAATTACTCTTAACCATATTTTTTTACGTATTTTTGTGCACTCAAAACGAATTTGACAGTCAAAAAGCTCGCTGGGCCCATAACCTTTACAAAAAACTGAATGAAGAATACTGGACGAGCTAGATAGATATCTTAAAAGTTCTCTGGCATCTAAACTATTGGACTTTGGGAGTTGTGCTCAAAGACACTTTCCATCAGAAACTCGAGAACTATAATAAATCCAAATTTCAGTCAAATCTGATCAAATCGACTATTCCATAGGACCGGTGCACCGCAATTTTTGAGATTTTCTAACTGCTCTAGCACCTAAAGTATTGTTTTTTGAGGGTGGTGCCCTTGAACACTTGTATTTCATCAAATATAGAATTTCTTTTTTTGTGTGCCTGTGTAATTGACACTTTTCCCCGTCATCAAAAATACACATTACTGAAACTATTTTCTGTCAATTATGAAAATTATATAGGTAGTCTACGTTTTTGTCGTATTATACGCGAACAGGTAGAAAAATTCAAATTTCAAAGGCGAAAGGTTCGAAAACGGCTTTGTTTGAACCTGTCGACGTGGCAACGGCGCTGAGAACACACGACCTACGTCTCACCAAGTTGTCGAGGTCGGCGATCTTTGTAAAAAACTGCCTCGAAACTCCACGTGGAGGCGAGTGACTGCGGCACACGCGCTCGTGTACGAAGCACGGGGAGCTCCATAAGCGCTGGCCTTGAGCCGGCCAAACTCCGCAGTCCTTCGCCTCAATGCATCATGCCTCGTGTAGATCGGTTTGTTTTTCTCGACTCCGAACAAATATGTATAATAATATGTATATACTTTTATAAATATAGACAATCGGTCATGTTATAAACAAATTGTTTATAATTGATAAAAATTTATCTGGCATTATTCATCATGTTTGGGGTTGCGTACTTTAAGGGTCCTTTCGAGTAAAAA
Organism: Brachypterus glaber; assembly: GCA_958510825.1. NCBI lineage: Eukaryota > Metazoa > Arthropoda > Insecta > Coleoptera > Kateretidae > Brachypterus > Brachypterus glaber. The sequence goes on from OY294052.1 coordinate 1,942,738, forward strand.
TATATATACATATATTACAGTTAAAGAGTTGCCCGAGTGCCTAACGTCATCCTTTTTTAATTTTTTTTTGCTAAGGACTTCAAGTTTTTTTTATGATAGAAATTATGTAAAATTTCCTATTTTTTTTAAGTCAAATATATTACATATATTAAAAACAAAAAGTACAAATCAAGCGACGTTAGGAACTCAAGCAACTCTTTAACTAAACAATGATAAAAACCCCATATCGATATCTTTATCAATAACTGAGATTTTTCGGATCAAAAAAAGCCTTACAAATGTCATTTGGCATGGCATTTTAACCAGTCACAACGCATACATGTTTTATTTTTTTTCCGTCATGGACAAGAAAAACTTTGAAGTTTTTTTATTCGAATGGACCCTTAACACAATTTAAAAGGTCTCATGACCTAGGCAAATGTTTAATAGAAGATTTTTATAAAAATAAAGATTTATTCACACATGGATGTACAAATAAAAAGTTATGAAATTGTAAACTACAATTTCGTAACCCATATTGGGCGATTTTAATCTTTTTAATATGCATGAATGATATTAAACTTTTCAATGTATCTAGGACACTGTCTGCGATACTAACCATCCTTAAAAGAATAAGACATCAACATACGAACTATTAGTCTAAAAACTAGTGACCATTTTTATTTCATTATTTGCTCCCAGATGTGTTTTATATATGTCTTAAAGTACATTCAAATTAAGCTAATTGCAAATTGCCAGGTCCTGGATCTGGTTCCTTTGGATGCTAGAAGCCCCGAAAAGGTGGTGAAATAGGGTACCCGAATAATATATTTTTAACTTAAGTCAAACACATTACATTTATTACATATAGATTAGTCTATTTTCACAGTTTTACACAATTATTCAGTGGGCCAAGAGCCAAAAAAGGCTTTAAAAAGTTTATTTGACACATGTCAACACTAAAAAGTCTAAAGAATTTTCATTTAATCAAAATTTCATTTGATAAATTCTCATTTCTTTAAAAAATTAAGTATCACATATGTCAAAGGCACTTTTTAAAGACTTTTCTTACCCCTTGGCCCCAGAACTATTGTGTATAACTATGAAAATATAATGTATATGACACATTACATTTATTACATATAGATTAGTCTATTTTCACAGTTTTACACAATTATTCAGTGGGCCAAGAGCCAAAAAAGGCTTTAAAAAGTTTATTTGACACATGTCAACACTAAAAAGTCTAAATAATTTTCATTTAATCAAAATTTCATTTGATAAATTCTCATTTCTTTAAAAAATTAAGTATCACATATGTCAAAGGCACTTTTTAAAGACTTTTCTTACCCCTTGGCCCCAGAACTATTGTGTATAACTATGAAAATATAATGTATATGACACATTACATTTATTACATATAGATTAGTCTATTTTCACAGTTTTACACAATTATTCAGTGGGCCAAGAGCCAAAAAAGGCTTTAAAAAGTTTATTTGACACATGTCAACACTAAAAAGTCTAAAGAATTTTCATTTAATCAAAATTTCATTTGATAAATTCTCATTTCTTTAAAAAATTAAGTATCACATATGTCAAAGGCACTTTTTAAAGACTTTTCTTACCCCTTGTATGTATATGACTCGGCAAGTTAAAAATAGATTTCTTCATTATTGCCCGCAAGTAAAAGCGCTAAACGAGGTGCTAAATCAATTTTGCATACAAATGATAATATTAACGGTAGATTTTTCTATCATCGATAGGTAATATTCTACCTATTAGTTAGTAAACCTAAAACAAAACACTCTTCAAGCTCGGCAATCACAGTAAATACAGTATTTTTCTTCATGTACCATAAACTACTATTTTCAAATGAACTCTATTTGTTTAAATAACTATGTCCTTGATAAAATGTTGAATTTTTCAAATTATAGTGGTAGATAATAATGAAATTGTTAGTTAGCAACGATGTTACAAGGTTATCTATTACCCTGTAAAACCACAATACCTATTTGATATCAAACAGATTTGAAATTCATTGTTATTTACACAATTAATTTCAGTTATATAGTTAAATAATTACTGAAAACTCCAGGTAATTATTATTTCGGTTTTCATAGTTAGGAACTATGGTTTCAGATAAATAACTTGACATTTAGAATTTTCCCTTTAAATTACATATTCTCTTTTCTCAAACAAGGAATTTATTGCAAGTAACCCAGTGGGTTTTCCGTAGTTTAATCGGGCAGATCGCATTTATTTACAAAAAAATCACGTGACCTCCGTAACTTTTGATCAGACAAGCCAATAATATTAATGTTTGGTAATATTTATGATAAAAATTCTAAAAAAATTCTTCTCGAAAAACATTTAAACACAAAAATTTAGTCATTGTTGAAGAACATGTACTAAGAATGCCAAAAACAACATAACTTTTAAATGATTTAATATGGATAAACTTTGTTTTTGCGAAAAATTATCTAATATAGTAAGGTACACTCATTACAAATTTAAGGAGATTATCTTTATTTGTTAAAAAGTTATAGAAAATAAAGCTGGACCCCGAGTTACTACTAGAAGTCTTAAGTTTATTGCTATAACTTTTTAACAAATAAAGATAATCTCTTTAAATTTGGAATGAGACTACCTTATTATATTAGTTAATTGTTCCCAAAACCAAAGTTTTTCTTTATTAAATCAGTTAAGTTATGTAGTTTTTGACACTCTTAGTACATTTCCTTAAAAACGCTCTGCATGGGATGGGATCTCGTTTGTAATATTTGAACGATCTTAATGTGTATACTGAAAGCGAGGCAAAGCCTAGGGTCCGTTGACATTTCGGTTCCTTCCTTCCAAAATTTTGGGGTCAAAAACCGACCTAAAAGCGGTGTGTGTGTGAGTGCGTACGCCCCACTCCTACGCACTGCACGCACAATGGGGCGGAGCTTCGAGGGCCATCACCAACGCAACGCATTTCACTTGTCTCTTTTTCTTGCATTGTTAAGGTGCACTTAGATCAAGAGGGCTGCCGAAATTTTCGGGTTAGTGCCTTTGCGTCGCTCGAACTGAACGGAAGAGACTGAAACGGGGGGCCCAACCATGGCCGCTTCCAGCAAAGACAAGACTAACGATTCTCAGGAAACTTATATTAGAAATCTCTTGATGAGAGTTAAGACTGAAGCAAACGGTGCGTTTGAATTGTTTTGTGTGACAGTGTTTTATTGAATTTAAAAAAAGTGAAATTTTGTGACTGGTTTTGGGCATTTATTGCGTTTTTTTTTTCTTAGAGCTATTTAAAACTAAATTTTCGTAGTAAAATTTTTACATAGGAATGAATACCTATCGGTCTAGGTTCTAGTGTTGAGCCATTTAAGAAAATTAAAAATGTTACAAAAAGCAAAAATTATATTCTATATTTTTTTGGTGGGCTAAATAAGAAGTGGAGATTACTCCAAAAGGATTTTTTTTGAAGTTTTTTCACTGTAATTTAATAAATTCTCAATTTCAAATTGTTACTATAATTTGGCCCTGTTATGCAAAGAGCAACCAACCCACAATATTTCACATATTGTGTGTAGGAATGTAGTACGGACATTTTTAGATCAGTCTACGACATTATCTCGTTTTTTTAATTTGTGGGTTGGTTACTTTTTGCATACCGGGGCCCAACTACAATTTTTATAACAATTAATATCGTTTACCTACCATATAAATCAAAATTTTAAATACCATTTTTCATTTTTATTCTAGCGATGAAAAAGAACCAATAAACGTTAAAAATCAGTCGTAAAATTACAGTGTATTATTTTTTGTTTTGTTGCGCCGTTTCTGTTTTCCTTTCTTTTTCTTTCAAGATTAGAAAAATCATTAAAATTGAAAACTCCGACTACGGTTTTCCATCATCCATGTTGTTTTTCCGGATTTTCAAATAGTCAGTGTCGTTCGAGGGATAAAAAACGTTTTCAATTTTTTAGTCTTTGTTTTTTTTTTAATTTATTCCGAAATTTCACATACACAATATTGATATTTGGAAAATTAAAATAAATCGGTATATGGTCATAATTTTTCTTACACGGTTAATTTTTTCGAAATTGAAAACTTTTTTTTTGCATAAAAATAATTTGTGCCTGGCGGGTCGCTTGAAAGAGAAAATTCTTAAAAAAACAACCATGTTTCATTTTTGTCTTTCCTTGTTACAGACGAGGAGTGGAAGGTGCCAGAAATGGTCGGATTCTATAGCGAGCAAACACTACCAATAGCTCCAGTTCATCCGACTTCCGAATCTCTCCTCAACTCCGTCAAAAAGGTCGTGTGCAGTCCGGATTTCCCGGTGAAAAACTATCCAGACAACAAAGTCCAAATCAGTGTAGTCGCCCAGCCACAGTCCAATTTCCAGTGCCAAGTGTGCCAGAAGATGTTCTCCACCAAGGCTACGTATATGGCGCACCAGAAGACGCATGTCAAGGAGGAAGACCCATACAGGTGCAATATTTGTTCAAAATCGTTCGCGGTGCCGGCGAGGCTCACCAGGCATTACAGAACCCATACCGGCGAGAAACCGTTCAGATGTGAGTTCTGCAACAAGAGCTTCAGCGTCAAGGAGAACTTGAGCGTCCACAGAAGGATACACACGAAGGAGAGGCCCTACAAGTGCGAGGTAAGGATCAATTTTTGAAAGTAACTTTTTTTACTGTGTACATAAATCTGACGCGACGTTTCCCTGGCACATTCTATTGTATACCCCTAAAATTAACTGTGATACTCCTAAAACTATCTGAGATAGTCCTCTATGATGCTTCACATTCACTCTATACTCCTATAATTATCTGTGATACTCCTAAAATTATCTGTGACACTCCTAAAATTATCTGAGATACTCCTAAAATTATCTGTGATACTCCTAAAATTATCTGTGATACTCCTAAAATTATCTGTGATACTGCTAAAATTATCTGTGATACCCCTAAAATTATCTGTGAGGCTTCACATATCGCTGTATACTCCTAACAGTCAGGTTTAGCTTGTGGTATCACACAACTAAATTTAAAAACACCTATAATACTAGTCTTGGAGTATGATAACTTCTTTGATCTTTATTCTCCTCCTAACGTTTAATTTTTATTGTTCCAGGTTTGTTCCCGCGCGTTCGAGCACAGCGGCAAGCTGCATCGCCACATGCGCATCCACACAGGCGAGCGTCCGCACAAGTGCACGGTGTGCGCCAAAACGTTCATCCAGTCCGGCCAGCTGGTCATCCACATGCGCACACATACCGGCGAGAAGCCGTACGTCTGCCAGGTGTGCCAAAAAGGGTTCACTTGCAGCAAACAGTTAAAAGTGCACTCCCGCACTCATACCGGGGAGAAACCCTACTCCTGCGAGATTTGCGGCAAGTCGTTTGGGTACAATCACGTGCTGAAGTTGCACCAGGTCGCGCATTATGGCGAGAAAGTCTACAAATGCACAATTTGTAACGATACGTTCAATTCTAAGAAAAGTATGGAGGCTCACATCAAGTCTCACTCCGATAACGTTACTCCACCACCTGCACTTACACCTCCGGCTTCCTCCAACTCCAGCGAGTCCTCTTGCTCCAGCACCAGTGACAAGGAAAACACAACGTTGAAAGAACTCGTCACAATCCACCACCAAGAATCCCCGCCTCCGACAAGCTACGATACGGACATTCTATACTATCGTTATGGACGTAATTCTCCTACATACAACCCCCACAACTATTCCGCAGGGGTAGAGCTTCTGGCGGCGGCTGCGACCGCCTCCGAGCGCATCGACTTCAACAGCCACAGCGACGTGGTGTTCAATCTGATGACCAAAACGCACGTGCCTCAGGAGGTTGTGGCCGCGTTACGACACCCCGCTTACTTCACAACACCCTCAGTGCAATACCCCGTGATTGACACAGATCATGAAATCAGAAGACGCGTCGAAGAAGCCTTAGGAGTCGACATGAGTCTGGACTTGCCCTCCGAAAGTGAGCAGATAATCACTCCGCCAGTGTCTCCGGTACCGCTGCCGCGTCACTGCTCTCCCGAACCGGAAATACGCGATCCGGAATTGAGTCTACCTCCCAGGAAGAGGTCCAAGATGATCCTCAAGTCCATGGAGGCCAGTATAGACCTTTCGCCAGTGAGATACAGTTCGGTGATACATTACGCCCGCGCATCTTAATAATATAAACTATTTTAACCAAAAACGATTTTATATGCGTACTATTTTAAATTTTAAGCTTTATTTTTTTTTTGTTATAGATATAATTTATATACACAGAACGCTGATCCTGAACAAAAATTAGGTTTAAGTGACTTGCCAACACAATTCAAGAGTTAATCCTGTTAGTAGAAGGTCTCAGAGCGTTTTTAAGGAAATCTACTAAGAGTGCCAAAAACTATATAACTGGTAAATGCTTATTATGTTAGCTAATTATTCGCAAAAACAAAGTTTTTCTATATTAAATTATTTACGAGTTATGTAGTTTTTGGCACTCTTAGTATATTTTCTTAAAAAAAAAAACGCTCTGGAAGGATACACAACAAAATTTTACTGTTAATGGTTTAGACTTCTACTAACAGGATTAACAATTGATTTTCGTTGGCAAGTCACTTAATTTGCGTTCAGGACCATCGTGATAAAGACGTTTTTTGTTGATTTGCAAGACAGCAGAGAAAGTGCCACAGTGCGGTGTTCTATTGAAATACAAAACGTCATGTGAGGATTATAGTGTTCTATATCCATAGCAAATCCAATGGATATAGATCACTATAATCCTCACATGACGAAAAATGCATGTTTAAATTAGGGATAATTATTCGATTGGCTTTATGTTATGTGATTGCGGGTCATTTTTCTGCTGAAAATATAAAACGTCTATTGAATAGACAAAAAAAATCAATTATTTTTAACCAGCCTATATTTTTTCTTACGCATTTTTTTGCACAAAAATATAGTCTGCTTAAGAATAAGTGACATTTTTTTTGTGGGGCTGTTTTTAGCACAATGTGCTGTTCCCGAAAAGGCGCAAAAATCGGCAATTTATGTGAAACGTACTTTTTAATTTTTATTTCTGTGATAAGACTGTAAATTAGAGTGCGTCGAAAATGATATATTTTTTCTAAATTTTCTAAAGAAAAACTAATTCATTAAATCTTGATTTCATAACTATAATTTTTCAGATTTTGGAGAAAAATTATCATTTTGGTCCCACCCTATTCTTAATGTTAAATCAACCCATTACCTCAGGCAGTGCCTAGGGCAAGAAAGGCCCGTTGCAATATTAATTTTAAAATAAAAATGAAAACTGTTGGGAAACGGTTAAAAAAATTCTCATTTTTTTTTAAATAAAATCGTAATTTAGTATTTTTATTCCGCCTTACCAATAAAATTGGTAAGCGCGTTTTAAAATGTTGTAGTCGTGTTTTTTCTACTGTTTTTTTTTCAATGTTATTTTCTAAACTGTAAAAGTGTACTGTATTTCTAAGTCTGAACCATTAGATTATAAAAATCGATGGTATAAATTATTGTATTCCTTCAGTGTAGTTGTATATGAATAATATAAATTAATAAAAAACGTATATTAACTTATACTTACGAAGTTTTTGTTGTTGAAAACTCCCTACTTCTTTTTTCAGGTTAGAAAGACTTGCAACGCATTATTCAAAATAAAATGTTAATCATTTTATAATCTCCGCATTCTGAAATGTAAACAAAAACATATAACACAGTAAAAACACGAAAAGGGTCACAAATAACACGAAATTAACACTTTCAAGAGAAAAAAGTATCGTAAACCACGTAAAAAAGAAAACTACAACTAAAAAATAAAACAAAGTACAGGCTTCTGCATTATCGATAAATACGCAACAAGATGGCTGTATGTTTTTACAGTTTTCTGTTTTAAGGCCTTTTCAGAAACTTCTATAAGAATGCGATGCCGTGATTGGCTTACAAGATACATGGCGGCCACAGAATACAAAGATGGCTGCTCATCAAGCCAATCACGGCATCGCACTGTATGTTATGCGAGACTGTGGATATGGATAGAAAGTAGATTTCTGCTTATGATCACAGACCCCTGTAAAAAAGTTAAATTGGAACGTTGCCACATAAAAGTGTTAGTTCCAATTGAGTCCACTGATCGGACCCTATTTTAAATATACGCGCGAAATTCAAATATTTTTACGTGTGGAAAAAACAAAATGGACCGAAAAATCAATTTTTATTTCGCGTTTTCGGTTGAAGAAAGTCGTGAAACGTCGAGAAAATGTGAAAAAAGTGGGTGTTGATAATATTTCTGTCTGTATCGGTCTGCATAACTTTTGAACGGAATGTCCGATTTAAATTCCTCATTTTTCCACCCGTCTAGAAAAGGTATGCGTTTAATTTTTTTTTTCTAAGGAGGGAATTTAAAAGACGATATTCTAGACAACCAATAATAATGTTTAATTGTAAATTAATGATGTTATAAAATAAGCAAATAAACTTACACAACATAAATAACTATACCTATATGTTTGCTTTTGATTAAAGCAAAAAATCTATTTTACAATAATAAATATAATAAAAATGATCTATACAAGGTGTATAAAAATATATAAAATAAATTCAAAACACCCCTGCATATAATTTTAAAGCCTAATCATTATTATGTATTAAAAAAATACGATTTAAAAATTATAAAAAGTTATTTTTCCCTTGAAAATAATGTTAAATTTTTTTGAATGTGGCAAAAATTTTGGATTACCGGTCCCATACCTTGACTCAAAGATCTAGATTCACCACTGGACTGGAGGGGGGGCTTATTTGCTCTTAATAACGATTTTAAAATTTCGAAAAATTCTTCTGACAGTAATTTTATTTCTATTTACTTCAATTTTGAATTTATTTTAAAAATTTTATACACATTGTATGATAAATTATGTACATTTGGTACATCTTAGTGGACATTGGTAATTTAGTGTTTTTAGTAGTAAGTTATGACTTAAAATACTAAATTTTCAATCCAAAAATTGGTAGACTAACATCCCTACTCCCAATGTTCCTATTTTTTATTTAACAATAACTTCCTATGGCAAATATTTTTTTGAGTTAGATCAAGTGGCTGATCGAGTGTATGAAAGGGATTTTATGGAGTAGGGTTGGTGTAGAGTAAATATTTTATGGAGTAGAAACGTTAGGGAGAAGAAAAATTGTAAGTTGGGATGTTAGTCTGGCCAAAAATGAACTTATTACACCGTAAAAACCCTGCTGGAAAATAACGTTAAAACGACTTGGCCTAACGTTAGATGGATGTAATTTTAATGTTAGATGCCTAACATTAGGCTGTAGCGTTAGAATAACGTTTTTCTAACGTTAGGAGTTTTACCAAACGTTAGATTAACGTTATTCTAACTCGTTATAACGTTAGGCAGCTAACGCTAGAAATCGGGACTTTTATACATTAAAAACTCATTAGAAAAAACCATTATCTAACGTTAATTTTTACTAGGGTTGCTGCTTCACTGAAGCAATTAAGACTTACCAAGAAAATTAGTCTTTTACTCTCGACTATGCTGTCTGACATTGTTAACAAAGTAATGATTGTCTCGGTCAATTTGTTTGACCAATTTTTTAATGGCAACAATGTGTTTTAAAGATTTTACATATTCATAAAAGGGGAGGTTCTACTTTTACTATTTAATATTACCTTATTTTCTTAAAATTAATAACAATTTTTATTAATATTATTGAATTTTTTTTATTTTGTTTTCTAGAAGCATTGCCTTTATATATTTTTTTCTATTTTGGCGCTTGACCTTCGAACGGTAGCGTTCATTCCAGTCAGCGAACCGAAGTCAGTCAGTAATTAGTATTCAATCGCTACACAACACGTACGGTGTGTTTACCGTGTGTATTGTTCTTTTAGCACGAAAATCTCACAATCAAAGCTAAGAATTTCCTATGAATATATAGTCAAACTGCTCACCACAAATGCTATCGCGCGCACTAGGATAAAGTTGTATCTACAGCATTCCAAAGAAAAAATACTAGATCCAGTCAAAAAAGCTTGCAGAGGAATAAGGTAATATATCTTTATCTAGCACTGGTCCTTAATTACAGTTCAATTTTTTCGCATTTAACCCTCAGTCTTACAATAACAAAGGTTTAGGTTGTGGGGAATATAACATGGCGCAGTAGGTCACTGCAGCTTCCCCAAGAATTTTATAAATAAGCAAATAAGGACACCCCGTTCCGACTAATAGAGATCACTTTGGACATTTAACCCTTTTTTTAAGTTGTATTAACAGTGATTTAGACTACTTGATTGAAAATTTTCTGTATTTTAAGAGTGGTGAAAGTAATACTACTAAACTACCTATTACTTAAATCAAAGAATAATTATTATTATCCTACTTAAACTTAATCCGAATTATCAAAACGTGACAAATAAATTTTCAGGTACTTTTTTTGTGATGTACTTACTTATAAAAGTAATAATATAAAATTAAAAATATAAATGCCAGTAATTACTAATGAATTTCTATTCTCTATGCGCAAAAATTTTAGACAAACTTGTTTTATTTTTTAACTAAGTTTTTTTTATTTTGGATATATTTCCTTATACTATGAGAAATTTTAAAATAAAAACCAGTTCACTGAGATTTAAGTATTATTTTGCCACTCATTGCAATAACTTGTAAATGCTTGTATCTACAACGTTCAAATTCGGCACAGGTTATACTTTAAACCATGTAACAATAACTAGAATATTTAAAGTTTCTAGTTTAAATCGTTTAAAAGTTATTACGTAATATAAAAATAAAAGGTCCTACGGTTTTTTTGACAATGTACTCCGGTTTTCTGTAATATTTGTCTCTAGATTCAATCATTAGAAAGTAGACTCTTAGTACTGAAGAGGGCCAGCAGCCCGAAACTGTCAGTCTACCAATATCACTCTGTACGATGATTAGAAAATAGATTGATGGAATAATAAATTAATATTTTTATAATTTTGTTTAAAATTAAAAATTTCTGTCCTTACTAATTCTACGTCTAACCATACGTTAGTGGTACTATGTGCTTGAGACACACAAGTCTTCAACTTGCTACCATTCAAAGTCTCCAGACTAGGAGAGGTATGAGTAGTTGTCTACATCTAGCAACAGATGGCGCACAAGTCTACATCAACCTAATGACTATATTCCTTTTGCGAATAAAGTCTAAAAACGTTTTCTTAATCAGCGTGCAGAGTTGACTCTTGGTACTGAAGAGGGCCAGCAGCCCGAAACTGTCAGTCTACCATAATCACTCTGTACGATAATTATTGCAATTCGTGCTAAAATAATACTAAAAACCCAGTATTTAAACACTGAAATTTTCGGTTTGGGTTTAAATACACATTAAATTAATTAAAAACTATATAATTTATTTATGTATGTTTATAAACATATAATTATATTTCAATAAATAATTTTAAAATAAAATTTAATAATTGCACATGAAATATATATATTTTTTTCCATAGAAAAATAATAAAAGCCTCTAATTTTAAAGTAAAATACTATACTCTAGTATTATTTAATTATAATAATTTATTTAAACAAACTTAAACCTATTTTATACAAAACATACATAAAAGTATATCACATTAAATACAATGCCTCATTTAAAAATTAAAAAAAAAAAATTTATCATCAAAAAATAACACAAGTTTATCATTTTAAAATTATATTTTCGTATCAATGCTTAAGGGGCCTTTCTACCTTCAAATTTTAAAAATATTTTGTTTTTAAACATTTTTTTTTTATAGAAAGAAAAAATATATCATTGTGAAAATTTGTAGGTATGTTTATTTCTTCTTCCTTTATTTTGGCCTTTTCTCAGTGAGATAATTAGCCAGATCCCTCTTAGTTACTCAATTCACCAAGAGTGGTTCTTGTCTGGCTTTTTACCATGCCCACTCCTGTTTTGATTATATAAAATTTCCAGTCTTCTGTAAGACCTTTTCTTTTTCTTTTCCTTCTTTCCTTTTCGTGTTTACTGTTGGTTGTGTTAGCTGTTGCCAAGGCAGTTTTTTCTAATTTGTAATTATATTTGCGCATGCCCTAGTATATAAAAAATTTTGTACGTATAAAAACTTCACGTGTTAGTTGCTTCCAAATCAAAATTTATCAGCATTATAAATGATTAAAAAACATAAAATTCCCTTCTTACTCCAATATAATCACATGTTCGTCATTTTACTGTACATTTAATTAATAAATAACTAATACTAAAAGACTTGATGCTAGAAAATTAAACGCGCTTAAAGTATTACTAATTCCTGCCGAAAGTACATATTACTCGTTTCACGGATGAAAAGCAACTGAGGTATGTTTATTTATATTTAAAAAATATTTTTTTTTAGATTTTAAAAGTGCCAATTTTTGTCATAATTTTTTTTTGAAGAAAACATAAAAAAACGGTGATTCCGACCGTTTGGATCGACTGAAATAAAAGGCATATTATTCAGTATTGAAGTCGCTATAGCCCTATTTAGAAGAAAAATTTTTGGCTATAAAATAACAAAATGGCGGGCGTTTTTCAAAAATTTTTAAATAATTTTCAGGAAAAAAGTCTACCATTTTGTTATTTTTTGGCAAAAAAAAATTATTTTAGATAGGGCAATAGCGACTTCAATACTGAATAATATCCCGTTGTTTTTTAGATTTTTTCAAAAGAAAATATGACAAAAAATGGGACTTTAAGAGTGTAAAAAATTGTATTCTTTAAATATAAATAAACATACCTACAAAATTTCACAATGATATATTTTTTCTCTCTCTATATATAAAAAAAAACGTTTAAAAACAAAACATTTTTAAATTTGAAGGTAGAAAGATCCCTTAAACTTTTAAATGTCCTAAATATAAGAATATTCAACATTTATTTTCACTGAAATGCCAGATACCAGATGCTAATTATCTGATAATAAGTCCTGTATATTATTATACCGTGCGGTACAAAAGTTAACAGGGTGGGAGTGACTTTTGTACAGCATGGTACATTAAGTACCCAAACTATATGAAAAAGCTAGATCGGAATATCAAAAGTGTATATAAATTGTCATAATCTATGTTCCTAATCTAATATTTACATAAATTCCAATTAAACAATTAACTAATTAGGGAACGTTCAAGTATTACGTAACGCAAATTTTGATAATTTTGGACCCCCACCTCCCCTTGTAAGGATATTTTCTTATATCATTAACATGGGCGTAACACTCCAAAATGACCCCCACTCCCCCCTAGGAGCGTTACGTAATACTTGAACGTTCCCTTAAGAATGATATCTTATAAAAGCTTTATCACATTAAAAAAAAATTTTGTTGATCATATATTTTCATTTCTCACAGAGTATTTTACTGCCTTTCTAAGCTGAAAGGTCCTATCTGTTTATGTTAAACCTATATAGATAGGACCTTTCAGCTTAGAAAGGCAGTTTATATGCCGGTAATTTACTCCGATATTTTTTTACGCGAGTATACAGGGTTATTCAGAATTTAAGTGGCGATTCTACATTAAATAGTACAAAAAAAAATCCCATAAACATAGTATTAAGGGTTCTTTTTACATTCAAATTTTAAAAATATTTTGTTTTCAAACATTTTTTTATAAAGAAAGAAAAAATATATCATGTGAAATTTTGTAGCTATGTTTATTTATATTTAAAGAATACCATATATTTTTTTTTAGATTTTTAAAGTGCCATTTTTTGGCCATAATTTTTTTTTGAAAAAAACGTCAAAAAATGGTGGCAGCCATGATTACGGCTGTTTGGACCGACTAAAAAAAAACTGGATATTATTTAGTATTGAAGTCGCTATTTTAGACCTATCTAGAAAAAAAAAATTGGCCAAAAAATAACAAAATAGCAGACGTGCAGACGTTTTTCTTGAAAATTATTCAAAAAAAATTGAAAAACGTCCGCCATTTTGTTATTTTTTGGCCAAAAAAAATTCTTTTAGATAGGGCTATAGCGACTTCAATACTGAATAATATTCCGTGTTTTTTTCAGTCGATCCAAACGGCTGGAATCATGGCGACCACCATTTTTTGACGTTTTTATAAAAAAAATATTGCGAAAAATGGCAGATTAAAAATCTAAAAAAACAAATTCTATTCGTTGAATATAAATAAGCATACCTAGATGATTTCACAATGATATCTGTTTTTTTTTTCTATATAAAAAAAATGTTTAAAAACAAAATATGTTTTTCTATTTTGCGAGTCTTATAAGCTCATAATCACACGCATTTTGCGTGTTCTTATAGGCCCATAAGAGGTCTCTACTTTTTTTTCTGTTGGGTTGGCGACATACAAAAGCCTATCTCTTGACGTTTTGCGTGCAAATGTCAATGTCGATTTAAAGTTTAATTTTTTACAAAATTTTGTGTTTGGGTTATTTTTTACCGTGTTAAAATTGTGGACTGGTTAATTGCAGTGAAAAAAGAAGAGATGACTGTAAAATATATCAAAATATAATTTGTTCTTAGAATTTTAAACATAGTGTAAACTGTAATGCCAACCCAAAACAAAAATCCCTAAATCAGTCGTCAATTTAAATGTAAGTTTTTTTAATTTTAGAAAAAAATAGAAAAAATTGTATAAAGCACTCGTTTCATAACATATTTGTTATGAAACTAGTTCTTTAATATACTATTAAAACTTCAAGGTAGAAAGACCCCTTAAACCAATGAACACCTGTGGAAATGAGAAGATATTACCTGAAAATAATTTGCAATAAATACCTTTAAGAATTTTTTCAAAAATTATACAGGGTTCACTAAAACGTCTTTGGTGTCGGAGGTGGCGCCCTGCCTGGTCGGGCTCAGCAGCTCTTGTCTGTCTCTCTCGCGTTCTCGGCCCGGCCGGAACGCCTCCAGCAGCGCTTGTACCCTTTCTTCGGACGGTTCCCATCGCTGGTGGCCCGCTGGATTTTGTAACCAGGTGATTATTGTGCCGTGGGAAGATCGGACATTTAACTCAGACCTACAGAAGTTAAAAAAAATTGATAAAAAAATTAAAAAAAAAAAATAGATTTTTTTTTCGTAAAACGAAAAATAATTTTCTTTTTTTATTATTGTTTTTACCACATTTTACCCACTTACCCCACCCCAAAAAAAAAACAGTCTAGGACTTTGGTTAATTAACTTATGGTCCATGTCTTTAGCTCGAAGCCTTCTCGAGTTATCGTGGTCACATATCTTCCGGACAGACACAATTTTTTTTTGACGAAATCATATTTTTTTGATATAAAATGTCAAGAAACGTAAAAAAATCAATACAATTATTTTTCCTAACACAAGACTTTCCTCGGGAAAGGGAACGTTCAAGTATTACGTAACGCTCCTAGAGAGGGGGGTCATTTTGGAGTGTTACGCCCATGTTAATGGTATAGGAAATAGCGTTACAGGGGGGAGGGGAGGTGGGGGTCCAAAATGATCAAAATTTGCGTTACGTAATACTTGAACGTTCCCAAAGTAATACTGCCAACAAAATAATACTTTCTAGGGTCATAAAAACATTTTTTTTTTCAAAAAACATTATTGTAAATAATGAAAACATTATGACAAAAAAGTTAAAAAAAAAATCAAAAAAAATTCTAAAATTAAAAAAAATCAATTAAAAAAATAGTTATTTATGGTACTAGTGGGTAAAGTAAGATATTGCCCATGAGAAAATTAACCTGCGAGGCGTCAGCCAAGCAGGTTAATTTTCGAGAGGGCAATATCGGTTTACCCATGAGTGCCATACAAGGTTTTATCCAATAAATAGCTTAGAAATTCATATTTTTATTAAGAATTTTAATGACATTTACAAGAAAATAATTTGACAAGTGACAGTTAAGTGGGTAAAATAAATAATTATCCACTCAATAAAGTAGAAGCCACGCGGGGGTTATTATTGAGTTTATCTATTTAAAATAAAGCTGGTAATTGTCTTATTATCTGTATGTATTGGATAAAGTTTTTTTTACGAAAACTACAAAAAATTGCGCTTTACTTACTTGTTAAGTACATGTTGAAAACCATGCCTAAATTCGTGTTCATATGCAGGTATCGTAACTTGTTTTCTGATGAACTGGCTTGAGTTCAGCTGCATAATGGCGTTGGGGGTGGGTTCCCGATAATCGGGCATCAAAACGATAAAACTGAGCGGTTCCGGAGAATCGTTCAGTAAATTCTCCATGTGGTTCACGGATGATTCCATCAGTTCTTCGCTGTAGGGCGGATGCGCTTCGAATGAGCCTGAAACGGCTTTCAGCTGCAAAAACGGCCTGAAAAAGAATAGAATAGAATGGAATAGTCATAAACAAACAAACAAACTTTCCGCTCGCGCGGAATATTGTCTATTCCATACGTGTTGTAGACTATACTTTTTCTTCGACTGCAAGTAGGAAACACTGTATGGCTAAAACTGCGGACAAGGTTAAAAACAATGTTTTTTGTGACTCGACATTGTAAATTCAACAAAACATATATTTTTAAATAAAGCAATTAATTTTGTTTAATAATTTTATTAAATCAGTAGTTAAAAAAGATTTTTATTTAATTTTAGAACATATTTACAAATTATAACGCAAAAATTGAAGGTTATGTCAAATTGTTGTGACATATATCAGGTTAAAATATTTAACAATAGATGGAGTTTTAATTTTTTGAACTAAATTAATAAAAAAAAACTGGATAAATATTAAGAAAAACTAATAAACTTTATGTAATTTTAACGCAAAACTTTAAATTGCATTAAATTATTTAATATTTCACGGTAAAATATATATATTTTTGCTAATTTTGCTACGGTTTTCTTTACTTTTATAAACAAGAGATGGCACTACATGTGCTCATTCTAACACTTGATACGGAATATTCATACCATATTTAGAGCTAGAATGTGTTTGAAAAGTGTGTGTATTTGCTTACATTCTAAAGCAGTCGTAGAAAAAACATAAACAAGCCGTGGATATATGTGATGCTACACATTCCATTGTATATTATTCACAGTAAATGTTATATTGTATTTTCTCAAATATATAAAAATTTTTAAAAAAATAAACATTTAAAAAAGATGTTATCTTGAAAAAAAAATAAAATTTGAAAAAAATATTTTTTTAACAAAAAAAATAATTTTTTTTTTGCGAAAAACAAAAAAATTTTGAAAGATAAAAAAAAACATTTTCAAAATTTTCAATTTTTTTTTCGAAAATTTTTTGAAAATGAGTTTTGACGCAAACACATCTTTTTTTTCGGTTACCTTGTGTTTATTACGGCCCCCTTAAAGTAGAGGGGGCGCTTCCAAAAATTGCACTCGCCAAATTTAAGGCGGGTGCGGGTTTTTAAAATATTGGTGTCAGCATAAGTGGTCTCACTATTTGATCATTGACGCACTCAGCTCCCCAAGACAAGGAAGGAAGATTCAACTTTCTGCCCTGCACTTATTAACTTTTTTAAAGCTATCTGTGGTGAGTTAATACATCAGCGCCATCTATGTGTGAGAAGCTAAAGTCATCTTAGGAAAATATGGCTGCAACTATTTTGATTTAGGATTGTGACAGTGACAGATTTAAAAAAAAATACGTTTTTTTAAGATCTTTTTTAAAATTTTCTTTTTGTGAAAACGATAAAATAAAAATAAAAAAAAACTGAAAATGTTTTTTTTTTAAGTTAACTCCCATAACTTTTTTGTTTTTGGGGGGATTACTTTCAAAGACAATAGGGATCTTTCCCTCGTAGAACTTGATTTTTCCTGAAATTTTCAAGTAGATGGGATTATTCGTTCTTGAGTTATCGTGTCTACAAAAAACATGATGGACATTTCAAAAAAAAAGTTGCTTATTTCTTTATATCCAAGAATTTTTTGTCTAGGACGATTTTTGAATTTTTTTAAAAATTCGAAACTACCGCCCTATTGAAAATGACGGGTCTGTGCGGGTATAAATGGTGCACAAACCCGTCATTTTCAGCAGGGCGTATAATACTATTCTAGCGTTACGCACTGTGAACTGTACAATAACCCTGTATCACTTACCCTCGACTGCCAAAATACGAATCCGTATCCGCAAACGCCGAACAGTATTGTTTGAAATAGCAATTCAGCGGCGACGCGAAACATTCGAACGTCACTCCGAAAGTCCGGTTGAGACACTCGAAAACCGTCACCGGCAGGGACGCCTGCGTCTCCTGGACCTCGGCGTTCGCGTTGTTCGCCGAAGGATTCAGCCCTAAAAAAGTGGCGTTCCGTTTCAGCATCACCCACACCCGCGGGATGAACAGTTCGAACTTTCGGTCGTCGAAACAACTGTGCCTGTACAAATGCTCCTGAAACAAGAAAAGTAATTATATACCAAAGTAGAGAATACTCTTTTTTACAACCAAGCGAATTATATCCCGAGATGCGTAGTCTTCTCTACCGTGGTTTATATATTATTTTTTTCACTACTAGCACATTTATTCTTATTATTAAAACATTTTTATTTTAATAAAACGTTTGATGAAGTAAGTAACCGCAAAAAAACAAGTAGCCTTTGAAATCGCCATTTTTGGAAACAAAAATTTATTCACTAAAAGTTGACCGTTCTATTAGGTAGCGTTTTTAGATCGGCACTTAGTGCTACTAAGAGTACCGATGTATTGAAATCTTCGCCGAAAAGTCAAAATCTTTGACCCTGTTTTTTTCACATTTCTCGACGTTTTCCATTCTAAGTCAAAATCAGTAAAAAAAAAATTTGCGACCGTCTGTCTTTCTGTCTGGGTGTAAACTCTCTAACTCCATTTCTACATGAGATATCGACTTGCGGTTTTTTGCATATTGTTTCTTAGAGCTGATCAGATTTTGGGGGTAAACGATTGGGGGTAAGGGGGTAAAATTAGGGTAAAACTCCTATTTTTAGCGTTTTTTGTTTATAATTAAGGCAATTATTATTGTATTTTGTTAATTTAGCACTTATATAAAAGATAATTTGAAATTGGTCAAAAAATGTTATAAACAACGTTTTCCTAAAACGCATTGTTTTCGAGATATTGGCGTTTAAAGCAGTAAAAGGTTTTTTTAGCATATCTCACATATTTATAACCCGATTTAAAAAAATTATATTTTAAATAAAAGCTCTTTTTAAGCCCTATAAAAAATGTTATATACAGTTTTTTGCTAGAATATAAAGTTTTAAAGATACAGAATTTAAAATCAAACAAAACACCTAGTTTAAAATTTGCAAACTAGATGGCTCTAGTGTACAATAGTGCCGATGTTTTGACAGGGTGCTTGCAACGTTGCACCTAGTTATATTTTTAAATTGTCTGAAAACAACAACAATTAGTGAAAATTTGTATTTAAAGGACGTTGAAACGGAATATGGTAATATACATTTTCTAACCCCACCCTCGCGAGGACGGGGCAACAACATTTGTATTCTTACAATTTTTTCGTAAAAATTTGTATATGGGGGTTTTGAGGATTTTTTTGATGCAAATGGTGATTTTTATAGTTCCTTGACTATAAATCGCTTATTTATAACTTACCAACTTTTGTAAATGCGTCGTGTTCATAGCCATCGTATCGCCCTGATACCTCAGCAGCGCCTGATCCCTATCTGGTAAATATTCCACCACAGGCAGTCTGGGACAGGGTATGGCAAACTGAACTGGATAACACCAGACTTTTCTCGTCGTCGTCACGGGAATGGGCGGGGGCAACTCCAAATTGTGTTCTTTGAGGATGTTATTCGATTTTTCTCGGACCTTTTTCGCATATTCGCAGGAAAGGTTGTAGATCTTCAGGCAGATACCTGTTATACGCATAAATATGTACATTACTGTATTATATGTTCCATACATTGTATACGCTCGGTATACGACATACTCGAGATACTCCATCTCATATTTTGTATCCCACTCTAACTTTATATCTGTGATACTTAATAAATTATTAGAATCTAACTAAACTTGTTGGTGTCAACACCTATCAATTATACCTTAACATGGCGCAGTCGGTAGGATACAAAATGTGAGTATCTCAAGTATGTCGAGTACCGAGCGTATAAAATGTATGTATATATAACAAACAGTACCTTCCACGGATGTTTTCACCGTTTCCGTGAGATGGGGTTGGCACTGTTGCTTAAGATGGCCTAGTCTGTCTTGAAAATCGTCGTACGTGGCGCCCACTGTTTTTCTGAGCCACTGAAACGTTTCGTCCACGTTCCACTTGACCACTTTTCGGCTTTCGGCTTCTGCGTTCCGAGATTCCATGATTTTTTTGGCCGCTTCCGCGTACCTGGACAACTGTTTTCGAGCGTCGCCTGTGAATTTCGGCCGAACTAATTTTATTGGGATGTCGTTCATTATTTCCTTGTACATAGCTTGGGATATCTCGGGTTCGCAGTTACTGGGAAGCAGCGCATCATAACCTAAGGAAAAAATGGTAACGTTTATAAATTCTGTTTCATTTAGGCTTTTAAAAGCTTTTTAATTAAAATAAATATACACTTTCGGAGTAATTTTACCATATTTTTAAGTGGTTTTTTCGTATCTAATGTAACTTTAAAATATATTTATACAAATATAACATTACCTGTATGGTGTTATCACATTAAATATAATAAAATATTACACAATAGTATATAAATACAATACAATGTATGCCATACACTAGATGGGTCCGAAACGTCTCATCTAGTGTATTGTAAATTTACATGAAACCATGTTACAGTATACTATTAATTTTTTTCTAACTGACACCCGGGGAGTGAGGTAAGGGAAATGCAAAAGATTGCATTCTTTTTGTTTATTCTTCCCTTATTTTCTTAAAATTAATAACAATTTTATTTTATATGATTAAATTTTTCTTATTTTGTTTTCGCGAAGTATTTTTTTGTCTTTATATATATTTGATTCTTTTCTGGTGCTTGACCTTCGAACGGTAGCGTTCATTCCGGTCAGCGAACCGAAGTCAGTCAGTATTAAGCATTCAATCAACCCACTTACGATGCGTTTCCGCGTTTATTGTACTCTTGCACGAAAAATCACACAATCAAAGCTATGAACTTTCTCTGAATATATAGTCAAACTGCTCACCACAAATGCTATCGCGCGCACTAGTATAAAGGTGTATCTACAGCATTCTAGAGAAGAAATACTAGATCTAGTCAGAAGAATAGGGTAATATATCTTTATCTAGCGCTGGTCCTTAATTACAGTTCAATTTTATCGCATATAACCCTTAATTTATAACACTTTTCATGTGACAATGGCGATTTCTCCCACTTCCACCCAACCAAACAAATTCTGTATTTGTTCTTTGTTGAACAAATACAATATTTACTTGGCCGGGCGAAAAGTGTAACTATTATTTTTATTAAAGAAATTACTGGCGCCATCTAAATTTTAGTAGAATTATCTTATTCTACAGATTCACATTAGCTATGTTCGTTCGTGCCGCTCAGTGCTACACTTTCCGGCTAACCAAATAAATACTGTATTTGTTGTATGAAAAACAAATACAGTATTTATTTGGTTGGCTGGAAAGTGTAACACAAATGAGATAGAGATAGGGTAGACGTCTTTTGTTTCATAATTCTAGTTGTAGAGAGCTCCATTGCAAAAAAATCATACTTTAAAAGTTACCTATATCTATAACTCTCCTTTCCATTATCCACCGATTAAAACTGTCTTTTGGAGCATCTATACTCTCCCTAGAATGGCACAACTCCTGATAGCACTGCCGCAACTTTGCAAGTAAACTGCACCTGTACGCCTCCACTTCTGGATGCGAGTGCATGTAAAAACAGGGGCTCCTCTCCAGAATTATTATGTTTGTCGGCACGTCCAAGTCCCATGGTCCGGCCAAGACAAACTTTTTCGCCTGGGGGCCGTTAATGTCTTCGGAGGCGCGTCTTTTGAGTATCGGCATTGGACCGTTTGGTGGGATGATGAGTGGCGGAGGGGGTGCACTGATACCTGTAAAAATGTTAATGTTAAGGGTCTTTTTAAATAAAAAATAAATAAATATATAAACATATTATTATCTTACAGACCCGATTTTGAGTTATTATTAAAGATGTTCAGATGGTGTCTTTCTTATTGTACAGTTAAAGAGTTGCTTTAGTGCCTAACGTCATCCTTTTTTATTTTTTTTTGTTTTCAAGACTTGGGTTTTATGATGGAATTTACCTAAAACTTCTTAATAGTAAAATATATTAAAAACAAAAAAAATCGAAAAAGAACGACGTTAGGCACTCAAGCAACTCTTAAAGTAAACAAAGGTAAAAACCTTATATCGATATCTCTATTAATATTTTTGGATCAAAAAAAGCCTTACAAATGCCAAAAATTGCATTTTAACCAATCAGAACCGGGTCTTACTCACACACATACATATTTTATTTTTCAATCATGAAGAAGAAAACCTGTGTAGAGTTTTTTTATTCGAAAGAACCGTTAACTTTTTATGATCTTGAGCGGGGTACATTTATAGTTGAGGGTATTTTAAAATCTTTTTTTTTTCTTAACAAGTGCGGAAAGTATCAATTTTCCGCACGAGACTGCGGTTGACTGAACAACGCGAAACAGAGATCAAGCAGTCAAGTGCGGAAAAGATACTTTCCGCAAGTGCTAGTAACAAAAATTATTCTGTAAGCGTGCAAAAAGTAACAATAAAACATTAAAAACTATTTTAAAATTCAGTTTTTTTTCCAAATAAATCAATTTTGGAAAGATTTTTTTTTTTTTTTAATAAATAATAATGTACTATCCTCCGTGAAGAATATCTTTACAGTTTGTTTGTTTGTTTCTTTGATAACTGATATGTAATCAATATTAAAATTCTTAGTATTTGCAAAATCGTCATCATGTTGCTAAAATAATTGAAATATCCAAGATATTAAAACTTGGGTTACATACAGATAATGTCTCTGGTTACAAATTAAAGACCTAAAGGGTCATACTTTAACACGTTCACTGCAGACGCATATTTCGATTTTTGGAAATTTTGCGTTACATATTTTGAATATGGCCCCTAATTGGATAAATATCTATTTGAATTTTCGTAAAAATTAAGTTTTTTTAATGTAAAACTAATAATTATTATTATTAAAAATATCAGGGGTTAAATCAATATTATCACCGCCTGCCATGTTTGAAAAATATAATTATTTAAAAAAAACTGTTTCTGAACAGCATCCAAAGCAAGGCCACAGCCAGGAGTTTTTCGAGCACCTTCGCCAAAACTTTAAATACAAATCGATGGGGGGAACAGCCAGAACCCCCTTAGCTACAACCCAAAAAAGTTGCCACCCAATATCTCCAAATTCAATTTAAAAAAAAATGGTAATTTACTATTATTTGACTATTAATTAAAACTTAAGTACAATGGAATTATAGCACTAACATAAACATTTTATGCTAGACATAATGATTGTTCATTTTTATGGGTTAAAATAATTATAATAACAATAAACCTATACAGGATT
The DNA here is from genome assembly GCA_958510825.1 of Brachypterus glaber. Taxonomy (NCBI): domain Eukaryota; kingdom Metazoa; phylum Arthropoda; class Insecta; order Coleoptera; family Kateretidae; genus Brachypterus; species Brachypterus glaber. Next base: position 1,966,216 of record OY294052.1, read on the forward strand.
ATTTTTTGAAATGGTACAGTGCCAAATTTTTTGTGTGTTCCCCTTTAAAATAAAAAAAAAATGGACAATAAACATGAAATAAAGGGATCTAAAGGGGGGCAGAATCCATTTTTTTTTTAAATAACTGAACAGTTTTTAAACCAAAAAAAAACCTCAAATAATTCTATACAAAAAATATCACATGCATTTTTGAGCTACGACCAGAACTCTTGAATATAGGCTAGTTTACTGAAGCAATACAAAAACAAACTTTATTTTTGTGAGCAAAATAGAATGTAAAAAAAATGTAAATAATAATAATATTTCCAGTTAAAAACTGAATTAAAAGAAAATAATATGTAATTAAGTCAAAATAATGTTTAATTAAAATTATTATAGTGTTATAATTGTGATAGATAGCATAATATACTGTCAGTATAATACTGAACCGTTTTCAAGTATTTAAATACATGTATAAAACCTCATATAAAACATAGTTATAATTACATATATGTTGTAATTTGGTATTTGGATTTAATTAATTAGTAATAAACCATTGTTTTAATGTTTAATGATTGGCCAATCCACAATATAATACTGAGGGATTCATAACATAGGGATTTATCAATCATGTTAATATATAGAAGGTACGTCCTTATATTATTAAGCCCTCGATATATTAAAATAAATATCAAACTTTTTGGGTCCAGGTTTATTTACGATTTTGCCAGGGGGAGGATGAAAACTACGACACAATAACTTGTTTGTGGTCAAGCACTCCTTAACTTATAGTATTTTTACTAAACGACTTATTGAATTGTAGTAGCTACAAGGAAAAAAAAAAGATTCCATATGATGTTTGGTAAATCTAGGGTACTTTAGGTGTATGCACAATTTGTACATATACAAACTAAACAAAAATCTAAGCTACAATACTCCTTTACATGTATTTAATGATTTTACCCTCTTTACTATGAATCGTAAAGTGGTTAAAATGTTGATATTTAAGTTTAGTCAAAGTATTGCTAATATATGATACCTAATTTATTATTTTGTGGTAACATAACTAAAAAGTATTATTCGAAAAAACTATTTTCATACCAAGTGGATCTGTAATGGGATCGAAAGGTGGCTTAATAACTGGAGTTTCCCATAAACTTTCCCCAGTGAGTTTATTCCAAAAATAGGGCCTGTTTTCACGTTTGGACCAGAATTTCTTCCAGCCTTGTTGTTGTAGCTCAAAGGGCAGTTCATGCTCAACGCCTTGATTGACGGGGGTTCCTTGTGGGGTAGTTGGCATGGGCACAGCCATATGTTGAGGTGGAACTGGGCTTACATTGGCCCCTTCACCGGGAGCAGGCCAAATTGGCAGGTCCTCAACTTTAACTGGCACTTCCTCGCTCATTGTTTACGTTTTATTCTATGGCGTTAATTATTCGTTGATTTTACTCAAATCATCCATCGAATATCTAGTTGTGCACTGTAAATTACCAACAACTGTTTGTAACATGACGAAATTTTTTAAATTAACAACTCGTTTTTCACTTTAAAACTACGTAAAGATATTCATTCATTAAATATGCGTAAAATTTTCGTACACCTCCGCCTAGACGCCATTTGCTGACTGAGAAAAATGCTAAAAACTTCGAGAAACGACGACGCATATTTGTTGCGACGCGCTGGCCAACCAAATTACAGGAATCTGTAATGACCTCTGTCATCAAACATAACCTCACTTCCTAAACATAAACGTTTCTGTCAGTGACTTTTAATGCAAAAACATGGGAAAACCAAAAAATGGTAAGCTGTTGATAAGATTTTCCAATATAAACTGATTTTCATAGCATTTTCTTACAATATAAGAACATTTAAATTCTTGTAGAGTTTTCACATTTAACAGTGGAGGAAAGAAAAGTGATAACAGTTGCTGAAATAGTTCAGCTGTTGATAAAAGCTCAAGCAGAAAGAAAAAACGTTAATTTAAATGCTTTAAAGCACAGAATCTCCTCTAAATATGGGCTGGATAGTTCACCAAGGCTGGTCGATATCATTGCCGCAGTTCCTATTGAACACAAGAAAGTGTTGGTACCAAAATTGTTAGCAAAACCAATCCGTACTGCTAGTGGGGTAAGTTTCCTTTAATAATAAGAGGAGGAAACCTCCCTTTAAAATTGTGTACACAGATTTTATAGAAATTTAGAGTGATTTTAAATAATCTAAAAAATTTTGAAAGATTTAAAGGGATTTTAAAAAGAATTTTTAAAGATTTTAAAGTTTTTAAAGTGAAATTTAAAGTTTTCACAAAGCTTATCAGCTGCAAACTGGCTTTTTTTTTTTGGGAGACGAAAACTTTGTTTTTTGTCTTCATAGTTATCTTTAAAACCAACATTCATTGCATCTTTTTTTTAGATTGCTGTGGTGGCCGTCATGTGCAAACCTCACCGTTGTCCACATATTAATTTCACGGGAAATATCTGTGTTTATTGTCCAGGGGGTCCAGATTCTGATTTTGAATATTCAACCCAAAGTTACACTGGTTATGAGCCAACTTCTATGAGGGCTATTAGGGCCAGATATGATCCATATTTACAGACCAGGCACAGGGTCGAGCAGCTTAAGCAGTTAGGACACTCTGTGGATAAGGTTGAATTTATTGTTATGGGTGAGTTTGGACTTTGAATTTTGAAAATTTTATTTTTTTTTTGTTAATGGTTGCCTATTCATGTGATCACACAAGTTTCATTTTCATAACGTTTCAAATTAGTGCCTAGTTAGCGCCGATGTTTTGACAAGGTGCCTGCAACTGTTAACCTGGTTCTTTAACCCAAAATCTCTCTAATTCAAGCTAATTTCGCTTCCTTGAGTTTCAAGTTATGGAGTTTCCACTGTAAGGCATTTTTTTGCTAAAAAAAAATTGAATTGTATAAAATAACCATTTACTTTTTTTTAGGTGGTACATTTATGAGCCTCCCTGATGACTATAGAGATTATTTCATAAGAAATCTTCATGATGCCCTTTCAGGGCATAAAAGTGCCTCCGTAGATGAAGCAGTAAAATACTCGGAAAGGTCCAACACCAAATGTATTGGTATCACAATTGAAACTAGACCTGATTACTGTTTGGAAAAACATCTCTCCGATATGTTGAGATATGGATGTACAAGATTAGAAATTGGTAAGAAAAATTAAGATTTCTGACAGTTGCACCCCCTATATGCTTTTGTTTATACATGGATTTTTTTCAGATTTGGTTCAAAATTTTGAAAAGCAATAGGGACCTTCTTGTAGAACTTGATTTTTTCTAAAAATTTAAATTTGATAAGATTATTTGTTCTTGAGTTATCATGTGCACAAAAATCGTGACATCGGACGTATACTTGAAAAAAAAAATGTTTTTTTTTTTTCATGAAACAAATTTATATCCAAGAATTTTTTGTCTAGGACGATTTTTGAATTTTTTTTAAAATTCGAAATAATAATTCTAGCGCAGGCGCTGTGAATAATATTATAAATAAAACCTGAAACTAGGCAACTTTTTACGTTATTGATGATTTTAGGTGTTCAATCTGTCTATGAAGATGTAGCTCTAGATACAAATAGGGGACACACAGTGGAAGCTGTTTGTGAAACATTTTGCATAGCAAAAGATGCTGGATACAAAGTTGTGACACACATGATGCCAAATCTGCCTAATGTAGATCTTGAAAGAGATATAGAACAATTTATTGTAAGTATTTCTTTTATTATGTTTTAAACGACTAATGGGGATCTGGGGTAAACTTTTTGAGCCCCATAGAAATAATTACTTTAAAGTACGACCAAATTCCATGTCGGCAAGCTACTGACGTCAGAGTTGCTATCTAAAAAGCCAATTAATTCTGTTTTCGGTTAGTTTTTTTGGCCCCAGCGACATATTTTTTTTGGACCATCGGTATTTTTCTTGGCACCAGCTGTATTTTTTGGCACTAGCGATGTTTTTTTTTTGGCACCAATGCTATATTTTTGGCACCAGCGATAATTTTTTGACACCATCGTTTTTTTTTTGGCACCTGCGGTATTTTTTGGCACCATCGGTATTTTTTTTTGTACCATAGTTATTTTGGCACCAGCGATATTTATTATTTTTGGCACCATTGGTATATTTTTGGCACCAGAGGTAATTTTAGTGTCACCATCGGTATTTTTTTGGTGCCAGCGGTATTTTTTTAGAACCAATGGTATAGAAAGTGTTAGTTCCAAACTGCCCAAAAAAGAGTTATTTTACCGGGTCTCCTTTGCGTTTATCAGTACAAAAATTACCCCAATATATTTTTTAGGAATTCTTTGAAAACCCTAGATTTAGAGCTGACGGACTTAAAATATACCCTACCTTGGTAATTCGTGGAACTGGTCTGTATGAGTTATGGAAAACTGGTAGGTATAAGAGCTATCCACCATCAGTTTTGGTTGATTTGGTTGCCAAGATTCTTGCACTGGTACCACCATGGACTAGAGTCTACAGAGTGCAGAGAGATATTCCTATGCCTCTGGTCAGGTAATACAATAAACAAAAAAAAAGTGATGCATCTATTTTTTTAGGGTCACTTTATCTAGTCTTTTTTTTTCATTCTTGATCATTTCTTTTGCTTTTTCGGATTTTTAGCCTTTCTTCTTTCATAGGGCTGCTTTATCTTAGCTTTTTTATTCCTTGTGAAAAAATGTAAAACAAGAGCAAAAACAGACCAAGTACAGGAGAGCAAAGTAAGCTGAGATAAGTGACCTTAAAAAACTCTTCCAAGTTTGATGTTCAATAACTCCCAATATATATATATTTTAACGCAAAACTTTAAATTGCATTAAATTATTCAATATTTCATTGTAAAATATATATATTTTTGCTAATTTTGCTACAGTTTTCTTTACTTTTATAAACAAGAGATGGCACTACATGTGCTCATTCTAACACTTGATACGGAATATTCATACCGTATCTAGATCTAGAATGGATTCATTTTGTGTTTGAAAAGTGTGTGTATTTTCTTACATTCTAAAGCAGACGTAGAAAAAAACTCTTTCTTTCTTTTACTAAAACTAGAGCCCTCGATATTCTGACAGTTCTATCTGTAATTTTTTTTTTTCGTTTTTCAAGAAAAATGTTGTAATGAACCTTTTTTTGTAGTTCGGGAGTAGAGCATGGAAATCTGCGTGAATTAGCAATGAATCGAATGCGTGACTTGGGCTTAAAATGCCGTGACGTGCGCACGCGTGAAGTTGGCATTACGGAAATACACGAAAAAGTTCGTCCTCATGACGTCGAACCGGTCAGAAGGGACTATGCAGCAAATGGTGGTTGGGAAACTTTTTTGAGCTTTGAGGATCCCAAGCAAGATATTTTAGTTGGGTTGCTGAGGTAAGGAAATAAACCAGTCAAGAAAATGCGCCCTCCCATTCGCATCAAAAACACCAAACAAACGAAAAAGTCCAAACCAAAGAATTGGGTTATGTTACGTCGGACGTGAAAATAGCCACTTCTTCTTCTTCCTTTATTTTGGCCTTTTCTCAGTGAGATAATTAGCCAGAGCCCTATTAGTTACTCAATTGATTATATAAAATTTCCAGTCTTCTGTAAGACCTTTTCTTTTTCTTTTCCTTCTTCCCTTTTCGTGTTTACTGTTGGTTGTGTTAGCTGTTGCCAAGGCAGTTTTTTCTAATTTGTAATTATATTTGCGCATGCGCTAGTATATATAAAAAAAAATTGTACGTATAAAAACTTCTTCACGTGTTAGTTGCTTCCAAATCAAAATTTATCAACATTATAAATGATTAAAAACCATAAAATTCCCTTCTTACTCCAATATAATCACGTTCGTCATTTTACTGCACATCATCCATACAATCACTATAAAATATATAAAATCGAATCGTGGGCAAATAAATAAATAAATAACTAATACTAAAACACTTGATGCTAAAAATTAAACGCGCTTAACGGATTACTAATTCCTGCCAAAAGTACATATTACTCGTTTCACGGATGAAAAGCAACTGAAAATAGCCACTTCGTTTTTTTCTTTCAGGTTAAGGCGTTGCAATCCAGCCACGACATTCAGACCAGAACTAAAAGGAAAAACCTCTGTGATTCGTGAACTCCACGTGTACGGTAGCGTCATCTCTGTCGGGGACCACGACGACGAAAAATTCCAGCATCAGGGGTATGGCCAGCTCCTCATGGAACGCGCAGAAGATATCGCGATCAACGAGCACAACTCGGACAAAATTGCTGTAATATCTGGCGTAGGCACGCGTAATTATTACAAAAAACTGGGGTATGTACTGGAAGGGCCTTACATGGTAAAAAGTCTGAAACCGGGGGAGTACAAAAGCGCTTTTTGGTGGGTCCATGGCAGGTTTGCAGTTGATTACGACACATTTGTAGCCGAGGGTAAAAAATATAAATATGTCAAAAGAGAAACCGACGAAGAGTTTATCAAAAGAATCGACATAGAAAGGGGTTGGGCGCAGCCTGAAGTACCAAAAACCGAGGAAGAACTAAAATGGGAAAAAGATATTCGCGATGAGTTCAATTTTCACTGGACTTTGCCTAAAATTTTAACGGCAGATGATTTTAAGCCAAAACACAAGTAAAATTTTAAATCTTTATTTTAATTATTCTTTTTGTTAATAAAAAACGTTCGAAGCAATTTGTTTTACCACTTATGAAATAAAATATTACAAAATTTTATTAAGGGTCCTTTCGAATAAAAAATAAATAAATATAATATACAGAGCGGTCCAAAAGTCACCCCCGTGCCCCTCTGCCCACACTTTAAGAGCTGAAAGTATCAAATATATGCTGATAGTTTAAGTTGTCTTAATTAAGAGTTCTAAATTTGAAGTCGATATCTCAACTCATTCAAAAGTTAAGAGGGGGGGGGAGTGACTTTTGGACCGCTTTCTATATTATATTATGTATTATTATGAGTCACATTTTTCAAAACAACCCTTACAAATGCCAAAAATTGCATTTTAACCAATCGGGACAAGGTCAAACTCACACATACATATTTTATTTATTTTTTATCTTCACAAACAAGAAAAACTTTGTAGGTTTTTTTTTATTCGAAAGAAACCTTAAAATTTAGAAAATTCCTTTTCAAATTCTTCTCTTGAAGCAATTCTCTCTCCTTTTAAGTTATGCGTGTCAAAGTTGCTTATATCTCCTGGAGATGTGATCTTTGGCGTATAAGGTGCGTCAATTTCACGGTAAAATATTCGTACCCAGTTTATCGTTTTAAACCATACATGGTGCTTAATATCACCCACACCATTTTTTAAATTTCCATACCTATAATATTGGTATTATGTAATAATATAGGTATTATGTAATAATATAGGTATTATGTAATAATATAGGTATTATGTAATAATTAATACAGCAATAGTAATTATATACCAAGGTAGAGAAGACATTTTTTTATAGCCAAGCGTATTAAATCCGGAGATGCGCAGTACCGAGGGATACAAGAGTCCGAAGATATAACAGTCTTCTCTACTGTGGTTTATGTATTAATTTTTCACTACTACATTTATTCTTATTATTTAAATATTTTTTTATCAATAATAAAGTAATACTTTAATACACTATTTTATAAAATTAACTCCTACTAATAGAGAAAAAAATGATGATTGCTCTCGGATTAAAAACAAATAAAGCTAGTAGTAAAAAAGAGTATTTTGATAATGTTGTTTACATTGTTCTGTATTATACAGCACAGACTGTATATTTTATACCTTCTGCTTAAATCCACTTGCAACAAATTGTAAACAATATCCTTAGCTTCTTTAGAAAAATGTATGGGGAATTTATATTTGCCCTTTACAATTCTTTCGTAGGTTTTCATTTCATCTTTAGCCGAAAACGGTGGCCTGCCAGCGCACATTTCGTAAATCAACACTCCAAAAGACCACCAGTCCACTGCGGCTCCGTAACCTTTGCTCAAAATTATTTCTGGGGCTATGTAGTCGGGGGTCCCGCATAAGGTCCACGTTCTTCCAATAACTTTCTAGCAAAAATATTAGTTTAGATAGATTATTTTTCTCATAATTAAACCAATCAAATTTCAAGAAAATGTCATAATTTATCAATCCTGTTGATTTAAGAACGATTAAATAGCATCTCGCTATTTAGATAAGGGAACGTTTAAGTATTACGCAACGCAAATTGTACCAAAATTCATACACTTCATACCCCGGTTCTCGCGTTATTATAGATTATAGAGATTTCATATTTTGGCCCTAATAGGGGGTAGCCAAAATATGAAATCTCTACAGCCTTGAATAACGCGAGAACCGAGGTATGAAGTGTATAAATATAAATTTTCGAGAGGGCAATATCGGTTTACCCATGAGTGCCATACAGGGTTTTATCCAATAAATAGCTTAGGAATTCATATTTTTATTAAAAATTTTAATGATATTTACAAGAAAATAAAGTGACAGTTGAGTGGGTAAAATAAATAATTATCCACTCAATAAAGTAAAAGCCACGCGGGGGTTATTATTGAGTTTATCTATTTAAAATAAAGCTGGTAATTGTCTTATTATCTGTATGTATTGGATAAATAAAATTTATACCATTTAAAAAAGACCCAGCAAGCTTCCAGCGTGCTTAAATAATGATAATAAAATATTTTTCATTTTTTGTTGGTTTGTTGGGTAAAAAACATTTAATAATTTTCAATTCAAATTTAGACATCATAGAAAGTAAAAGTAATACCTTACAAAATCCTAAATCAGCTATTTTAATATAGCCTTTTGCGTTTATCAATATGTTCTCCGGTTTTAAATCTCTATACAAAATTTTGCAATAATGTAAAAATTCCAAAGCCAAAACAACTTGTGCCCCGTAAAATCGGGCTAATTCTTCGTCAAATTTATCTAATCTAAAAATAACAGCCACAAAAAAAATGCTGTCAACAAAATATACTTTTTCGGAAAAAAAAACTGAAAAAAGAACATTTTAATTTTTTTTTTTTTTTTGAAAAATTTGGAAAATATATTTTGAATTTTGTTGTTGTTTTAATGATGATTATTTTGTTGGCAGCAGTATTTCTTACATGTCTTTCGACCCGTTTAACTTAAAACGTTCAAATTTTTCGCAGAGTTTGTTTATATTTTTTCAAAAAAAAAAAAAAAAAAACGTGAACTTACTTTCTTAACACATTAAACATGTCTCCACCAATAAGAAACGGCATAACAAAGTAAATACAACTATTATCCTTAAAACTCATGTCCATTGAAACTATAAACGGGAACTTAATCGTCAACAGAAACTTTTTTTCGTTCAATGTATGCTCGACTTGGTTCTCTTTCAAAATGTGCCGTTTGGAAATCATCTTCATGGCATAGTACTTATCGCTTTTTATATTATGAACCACAAACACTTTCCCAAAAGCTCCTTCCCCGATACACGCCAGACGTACTAGTTTGTCTAATCCCACCTCGCTAGAGGGCGGTACAGGCTCTTCCCATTTTTCTTCAAATTTTTGTTTTAGAACCTCTAAGATATCGTTGTAGTCCAAAGTCTTTTTCTAAAAATTATATTTGATTTAAACCACCCGAACTGTAGGTACTTTTATTGGTTGTAGGTTACTATCTTGCTTGATGAAACAGACCATATTTATTCTATCCAAAATCAAATAAAAATCAAGTTTAGAGTGGTTAGGTTATCCTAGTTGAGGTCTTTATATGTTAGGTTGCTAAAAAATCGGTCATTTTCTAAATAGAAAGTTACCCTTGCCGACTCTACTGATTCTAAATATTGTCTATGGAAAAAGGTAAAGAAAAAACACTCACAGACGGGGTTTCGTTCATCCCATAAAGTCACACTCTACCAGCAAAATATCCTGGACAGATTTTTAATTCCATGACACATTTTCTTCACACTCTGGATGATAGACTGTCAAGCTAATGTCAAACTGACAATATTGTCAAGTTCTATATGCAAGACACATATGTCTGCGATGCAAGTCTTGCTCAAGATTAGGCTCATTATTATTTTTTTACTTCCCTCAAGAAAAGTCTTCAGCAGTTGATTGATTTATTGTTTTTTTACGTTTTTCAACGTTTCTGCATTTAAAAAAAAAACATGATTTCCATTTCCGACATGTCAGTCTATCCGGGAAATCTGTGACCACGATAACTCGAAAACGCTTTAAGCTAAAGACTTCAAATTTGGACCATAGGTTCCTTATAGTGACCATAGAAATACTGCTGGGAACAAAAGAATAGTTTCCCATAGGTTTTTTAACAAAAAACGAAAAAAAAAATAAAAAAGTAAAAAATTCAAGCGTTCTCGGGGTCACAAATTTCCCGGCGGACAGACAGATTTTTTTTATTGATATAATCCGGCGAAATAATTATTATATTAAAAGTTAAGAAATAATAGAACAAATAAATAATAAATTGTATTTTAAAAAGAAGTAAATTTTGGTAAAAAAAGGCTAATATACAATTTTATTTATTTAAGTTATACATGTCCACCTTTAGTACTAACCTATTTTATAAAAATAAAATTACATATAAATCACAAAATAGAAATTAAAAAAAAATGATACCTTTACAGCTAGGCAAAAAGAGGCAGGCATGTCTACATTATCACCATTCTTTTTTAAAATTAACTAAAAAAAAAATATTACAAATGAATGTTTCGTCTTTCTTTGATACTTTAATTTAGAGAAAAATCTGTCTAATTCGAATCTAACTGTAAAGATTCCCATTTATACATATATGTGAGTTAATTCGTGTACATTTTAAGAGAAACTTGAAAGCAACTCACATTAAATTTTAACGGAAACTACATAATTTGTGTAAAATTCAATATTATTTTACATTAATTAATAGTATACATGGTATTCATTCTTATACACATTAACTTACCTGTTTAAGATGTAATTTTAGCTCTAAAGAAGCGATTTTGTAAATATTAAAAAAAAGAGCAGTTTTTATACATTTTCTCCATTTAAAATGATTTATCAAATACCTTGTAGTACCCTGAAAATATTCAAAATATATTCCTTATGCAAAAATAGTTAACCTTGTTTCACTGTATTTTTTTAGTATACATTCATGTTTATTGTTCAGTACTCGGTATTGTGTTTTATACAATCAAAAAGTAGTATTATTTTAATACTAATTTTTTTTCATTACCTACACCTATCTTGGTTATCACTGCAAATTTTAAATCTCTTCAGCACAGTCCGCTTTTTATATATAGTCGATAATTATCGATTATCTAGTCAGTTTTGTATTGGATTATATGAGGTAGGGATATTCTAATATATTCCTAGTGCTCTAGTTCACCTTGCGACGCCCTAGAGTACTTTAATTCATCTTAGGACGTCCTAAAGTACTTTGATTTATATTGCGATATCTTAAAGTGCTCTAGTTTGTCTAGAAAAATACTTCATCTTAGGGCATTTTAGCACATCTTACTTCACGACGCCCTAAAGTTACGTTAGGGGGTAGTAAGATGAGTTAGAATACCCTAAGATGAAGAAGTGTAAAGTAGTAAAGTGCTCTAGTTCATCATACGATGTTCTACAGTTCTCCAATTCATCTTCTGACATCCTAGAGTGCTCTAGTTCATCTAGATAAACACTTAATCTTAGGGCATTTTAGCTCATCGTCGCGACGCCCTTAAGTTACTTAAAGGCGTCGTAAGATGAGCTAGAATACCCTAAGATTAAAAGTATTAAGTGCTCTAGTTCATCATACGATGCTCTACAGTTCTCCAATTCATCTTCTGACATCCTAGAGTGCTCTAGTTCATCTAGGGAAACACTTCATCTTAGGGCATTTTAGATCATCACGTCGCGACGCCCTTAAGTTACTTAAAGGCGTCGTAAGATGAGCTAGAATACCCTAAGATTAAAAGTGTTAAGTGCTCTAGTTCATCATACGATGCTCTACAGTTCTCCAATTCATCTTCTGACATCCTAGAGTGCTCTAGTTCATCTAGAGAAACACTTAATCTTAGGGCATTTTAGCTCATCTTGCGTCGCGCTCCCTAAAGTTACTTTAGGGCGTCGTAAGATGAGCTAGAATACCCTAAGATGTAGAAGTGTAAAGTAGTACAGTGCCCTAGTTCATCATACGATTTTCTACAGTTATCCAATTCATCTTGTGACATCCTACAGAAGTCCAGTTCATCTAGATGGGCGCTTTTTCATCTTAAAATGTCTGTACTGTGTTCTAGTTTCTCTAAATAAGATTCTAGTACATCATCATATGTCCTAGAATGCTCCAAGAGTACTCTAGTCATCTTGCAACACCCTAGGGTACCTTAGTTTGTGTTATCTTAATTATTAAACAAACTAGATAACTGATTCTGGTCAAAATTACTATGCAAGCTCTAAAAAACCCTCAATATTTTACACAAATTATTTAGCCGCTATGTACAAAAACTACTACACTAGTTAAAAGACATTTACTGTGGTGCTGGTTGAGGAGGATAATTTCCGTAACCTCCATACTGCCCCTGAGGAGGAGGAGGGGGTCCTTGTCCAGCTGCAGGAGGCCTAGCGTACTGACCCGGATATCCTTGAGGTTGTTGCGCATACTGCTGTGGAGGATAACCAGGTTGAGGTGGGTAACCATAGTTACCCGGGGGCGGTCCGTTGGGCGGGTATCCTTGACTGGGAGGTCCCGTGTAGCCAGCAGGATTAGATGGTTGAGTATTTGGAGTGTATGGGGGCTGTTGCTGATAGGGCGGTTGAGCAGTAGTGGGCGGGGCTGATGTGACAGCGGGGGCGGGGCTCTGGCTGTTTGAAGGAGGGGCGGAGAATGGGGGAGATTGAGCATTGGTGGGGGCATAGTTTTGGGCTGGTGCTGGAGGCGGCTGCTGATTGGGGTATGGATTTTGAGGAGGATTTGTTGGCGGTTGATTTGGATTTGAGGGAGGTGGCGGCCCCGGCGCGTAACCAGTTTGAGGAGGATAACCTGAAGACAATAATTTATGTATAATCGAAAAGTCAGCGTTACGTAAATTTACTTATAAAAAATTTCAGATTCAAATGGATAAAAAATAAAATATTTTTAACCCGTTTGAATTAGTTTGGATTATTTCTATTTGCAGAAAATTAGTTAACTAGTTTTAATTCGCAAAAAGTCCAACAACGGATTCAATCAAATTCAAACAGATTTTATTTTCTTTTAATATACTATTAAGTGTTTCTACATACCTTGTCCCTGAGGTGGATAGTTCTGTGGTGGGTTCGTGTTCGGCGGATACGGGGCCCCGTTCGGCGGCGGCGGCCCATATGGGCCAGCTTGATTTGGTGGCGGCGGCCCCGCTGGTGGTGGGGGGTACGGCCCAGAGTTCGGCTGTGGCGGGGTCTGTGGCGGCGTGTTGTAACCACCTTGCTGGTAGTTGTGAGGAGCTGTTGTTACTGGGGGCTGCCCGTAATTGGCTGGAGGGTTTGCAGGAGGATAACCTGGTGACTGGGGTTCAAATTTTTAAAATTATATGCAAATAAGTAGATAAAAGTAAGTTATTAAACCAATAAGGCCTTTGCAAATTAAAAAAAATACATGCATTTTTAAACAAAGCACAACATTAGGGCCGCAGGCGAAAATTTTAATTAATACATAAAAGAATTCGCAAAAATATAGTATTTTTTTGCTTTTTTTTTCTGCAGCTTTATAGCTAATAACAATTTCGTAGGTGAAAATATTACAAAATATTGCAAAAAAAACTTGTTTGGCATATTTAGTTTTTGACAGGCAATTTTTTTATAAAGAAGTATAATGTAGGCGCTGCAGGCGAAAAAATTTAAAATAATATGAAAAAAGTAATTTTTAAACAACATTAAATAGTTTAATAATATGATAAAAATATCCATCGATTGTTATTACATCATCTTGGAGTCATAACTCATTTTTGACAAAAAAGTAAGTTACCACCTCTGTGCTTACCAAGGCAGCATAGCTTTAACTATCTATTTTTATCACTATCATTACCTGGTTTGGCGGAGGGTATGGTCCCTGACCAGGGGGATATTGACCAGGCTGTGGTGGATACTGATTCGGTGCATACTGTCCAGGTTGCATGTATCCTCTTTGAGGATACTGATGGGGCCCAGGCATACCCGGTCTCTGAGGTGGACCTGGTTGCCTGTAACCACCTTGAGGCTGTGGTGGATGATTGTAGTTGTTCATGTGTGGAGGGGGTTGTTCACCAGAATTGGGTGGTGGGGGTCCATGGTTTGGTGGACCTGGGGGACCTCCAGGTGCAGCTCCAGCATGACCATTTGGAGGTGGCCCTTGACCTTGCACTGGTGCACCAGGCTGCTGACCAATCATCTGAAATTTATCAGTTTTGAAGAACTATAATGAAAAGTGTTTACAAATATAATAATAATAAGTTTGTTCTGGTTCTCGAAGAGCTCAGTTCTGACCTTTAACCTTTTGATGACAGGGTTTGTTTGTACCTAGTTGGTGTAGTGCTCAATAGACCTATCTAGACCTTTAAATTGATGTACAGCAAGATGACTGTAAAGTTATCTTGGTGTACGGGTACAGAAAGAGCTAACTAATCTTTTCTAAAAATAGTAGTTAACTCCGGTTTTCTCTTAATATCTAGACCTTTAGTGAACTCTACAGTAAAAAACTGCAGTTTGACTTTGTCAAAATACACCGCTCACCCAAGTTTTGTAGTTTTATTGTAAACTGGCCATAAATGAACACCTGAAATCGCCGAGAACGTCGCCTGTCCATAAATATGTTTTCTGTTCACGTTCTTGTTTATATCCCGTTCCCGTCTCGAAACGGTTAGTTAAATGCAATTTTACAATAGAGTTATAATCACCGTAAAATTTGTTTACAGCTACACAATTGTAATAAACGTTATAATAAATACTTACAGGCAAAAGGGCTTGTACGCTTGGTGTCGAATCAGCAATAGTAGCTAGAAACACCAAATTTCTATGTAGTTGAGTCTGATACTGCATTACTTCCTGAACTTTTCCTTTTGATTGATAGTCTTGTATCGTTTGTATAAGATGTCCATTTTCGTCTAGAAGTTTTTGTATTTGTTGTGGATTCGGCGGTGGACGGTTGTTCCTTTGGTGAGCAAATGTTGCCGACATGTTTAAGTACTCGTATAATTTACTTTAAACTGGTTTTTATTATATTTAAGTTTCTCTTTACATTTCTTTCGTCAACCTTTGTTCTACTCACAATTTTTTTTCGCGGCGTACAAATGACGCAAGAGAAATCACTAAACATGGCGGATTTACAGGCTTTACCCAAACCAAAAATTACCGAATTCCAATATTTCCATCTTCTTAAGACTGTTATATAAAATAAACTCGGTACTATTCTTCACAATAATACATGTTTTAAACTATTTAACATCGATTTGTATCATTTATTAAATTTTAATTAGCTTTTTAATTAACTTTTAATTAAAAAAAATGATTATTTTTCTGTTGGCATTACCTGACAGATGACAGCGTGTTTTTTTGAGGTTAGGTTCTGTGATTTGTTTTGAAAATGAAAATCCGAAGATACAAAAAACTGAATAAAAATCTAAACTTTTACATTAATAATTTCGGATTTAGACAACCGTATCAATTGTTAGTTGATGGTACTTTTACCTACGCGGCCATAAACGTAAGTATTTAGTTTTAGAGATTTTCTTGCAAATCTAATGGAAAAAGGATGCCAAAAACCTTATGGGATCTCCAGGCAACAAGGGAAGAACCTAGGCCAAATAATTTTGAGAATAAAAGTGTTTTTTATTTAAAATAACATATTGAAAAACGGTCAGCGCATGCGCACTTTATCAAAACGCTGCATAGAGCTGCAAATAAGCGCTCCTAAAGATCAAGGCTGACATGTATCTTTTTTAATAAAACACAGTGTCTGACCACACTACAATCATGTCAGCCTTGATCTGATCATTCTATCTTTGTTTTCTCTGTTTTGTATAATCTGAACTGCACTGTATTATATTTTAGAATCAAATTAATATTGCTGACAACATTCCAAGATATTTACAAGGAGAATTAAAGTTATTGACAACACAATGTACAATATTAGAAATGGAAAATTTAGGTTCAAAGTTAAATAGGGCTTTGATGATTTTAAAAAATTATGGAATTCACAAATGTGGCCATGAGGGCAAACCTATTACAGGTTCGAAATGTTTGCTGTCGATGTTGGGAAAACACAATGAAAGCCACTATATTATTGCTACGCAAGATAGGGATTTGCAGGATCGTGTAAGATGTGTTCCAGGTAGGTCAAGGGATAAAAGCGCAAAAAAAACAGCGCTATCAAAAATACTCACT
Source organism: Brachypterus glaber (assembly GCA_958510825.1). NCBI lineage: Eukaryota > Metazoa > Arthropoda > Insecta > Coleoptera > Kateretidae > Brachypterus > Brachypterus glaber. The sequence continues at coordinate 1,982,526 of OY294052.1, forward strand.
TTTTTAGCAAGCCTATAAAAAAATTCTGACAAAAATATTTTGGTATTCCATTATCAGATAAAAAAAAATGCTTTTTTTATGTTTCACGACATTTTATATCCAAAAAAGGATGAATTCCGTCGAAAAACAAATTGTCTGTCGGTCTGTCCAGGAAAATTTTTTACCACAATAACTCGAGTATGCTTTGAACTAAAAACTTGAAATTTGGATCATAGGTTGCTTATCCAAAGTTCTAGACTGGAATTGTTTCTGGTAAAAATCGGGGTGGGGTAAGGGGGTAAAATGGATAAAAACTATTTTTTTTTGTTTTCCGAAAAAACAATTTTTTTTTAATGACAATTTTGTAGCGCCATTTTTGTTGCGCTATTTTTGCTGCGCTATTTTTGGTTGCGCTATTTTTCGCTGCGCTATTTTTTGATTGCGCTATTTTTGCGCTAAAAACAACGTCTTCATTCCAGGAACCCCCTTACTGTATTTACACATAAAAACTCCAAATTTAGAACAACCATCTCCAGTATCATTGGAGTTTGCTAAAAACAAACTTTTTAGTATTGTAAATGCAGAAAAAAAGGCCATAGATGAATTAAAATTAAAAAGTGGCATACAAAGTGAAGAGAATAAACCTAGAAAGAAAAAGAAAAAAGGGCCGAATCCATTATCTTGCAAAAAGAAGAAGAAAACAGGTGTGCAACAGAACCCAACAAAAAAACCAGCACAGCCAGAAGTAGAAAAGAAAAAACGAAAACGGATTAGAATACCAGAACATGTGAAGCAAGAATTGCTCAAAAAAGGTAATATATAATTTTAACTGTAGAATGGTAAACTTATTTAAATCAAACTGGACAAACATCAAAAATAAAAGAAATTTTTAAAAAGTTCGAAAAAAAGAAAAATCTGTTTTTTTTTCAAAAATATATCTTCCTTTTTTTGGCCTTTTCTCAGTGAGATATATCAAAAATATATATATTTTCTACGACTGCTTTAGAATGTAAGCAAATACACACACTTTTTAAACACAGAATGAATCCATTCTAGCTCTAGATACGCTATGAATATTCTGTATCAAGTGTTGGAATGAGCACATGTAGTGCCATCTCTTGTTTATAAAAGTAAAGAAAACTGTAGCAAAATTAGCAAGAAATTGAGTAATTTAATGCAATTTAAAGTTATGCGTTAAAATTACATAAAGTTTATTAGTTTTTCTTAATATTTGACCAGTTTTTTATTAATTTAGTTCAAAAAATTAAAACTGCTCCATCTATTGTTAAATATTTAAACCTGATATCTGTCACAACAATCCTACATAACCTTCAATTTTGCATCATAATTTGTAAATATGTGTTAAAATTAAATACAAATCTTTTTAAAGTACTTAATTATTAAATAACATTAATTGCTTTATTTAAAAATATGTGTTTTGTTGCATTTACAATATTGAGTCACAACAAACATTGTTTTTAACCTTGTCCGCAGTTTAAAGCCATCCAGTGTTTCATATTTGCAGTCGAAGAAAAAGTATAGTCTACAACACGTATGGAATAGTCATTCCGCGCTCGCTGGACCGTCATACTCGCCTTCCGGCTCGTATGACAAACTTTCCGCTCGCGCGGAATATTGTCTATTCCGTATTAGTTATAGAATATACTATTTTGTTATTTTCATATGTTTTTTTTTAACTTTTTCATATGTTTTGCCAATAATCCTTTACTAGTTCCCAAAATAAAAAAAAGTTTTTACCCTCTGCCATGATCGTTTTGACGAATGTTTGCCATTCTTGGGTTAAGAAATTTGTGATTAAATAAAAGATGAATAAAATATTTATATTTTTATTATTTTTGATATATAGGAATATAGTTAACACTGTGAGTTACATAAAGTCTACTATACATAATATTTCTACAAATTTCAACTTACAGTGATATAGACCCGTTAATAAATTAAATAAAATCTACACAAAATTGTATACATACATTATTTTGTTTATAGTAGGTTTAATAATAATATATTTATATTCATTTAGTTTTCAATATACAGTAACATCACAATAATTTACACATACCCACAAAATAAAGGCAAACTTATCTGGAACGTTTCCGCACAACCGTGCAAAGGCAAGAGCTCCTAAATATTTGGCGCTTAGCTCGTTTTGTTTTAGTTAAATCGTTTTAATATTATGAATATATATATTAGAATCCATTAAATAAAAATAAATTTAGTCTGATCTGATACATTTTTAAAATGTTTGTTACCGTTTGAGTTATATCTATGGTAGAAATTCGTAAATTTTTGATCATTTTGAAATTTGATAATTTTATATGCTCAACAGAAAAAAAATAAGTTTTCAAGCACTTTTTACTTATACAAAAATTCATTCACAATAGGTCGCAGTGATTTGAAAGGCAGTACCATGCCTCACAACCCCACTTATATTGTATTGTATTGTATACAAAAATTAGAGAATTTTCAACGGTTTTTTACGATTTATGGAAAACCCTTGGAGAAGTTTGATCACTCATATTTTCAGAATGTTCTAGTCACACGTAAATGAAAATTTTAAGACAACAAAGAAATAAAGGTTCACCCTACATTAAAAATATACAGGGCGACCCGTTAACAAAAAAAACAAAGTTGACTAATACTCGATGAGTATCACTTTGGGTATAACCGGAAGTGAAGCAAGCATAAAAATATTTTTAATCATTGATCTTATGCAAAAACCCTAAACTACTAAATATTATATTTTCAAAGTAAGTGGTTCTTCATAAACGTGATTAGTACCGTGATTACCATTAGGTCAATTTTTGGCTGCGCGGTAAAAGATGGTACTCAAACTTCTTTTAATTTTTGGTTTTTTCTTATTTTAACAAAAACAAAAGTTTTTTTTGTAAAGTTTGCTTTAATTTGTGGTGAATGCGAAATAAAATAAAAAAAAAAACTAGAAATTAAAAAATAATGAACCTAGCCCAATTAAAAGCAGATTATTGAATTTTTCTATTACTAAGAAATACTTATTTTAAACATAGTTATAAAATTGTAAAACTTCTTTATTTATCCAAAAAATTCGCTGTTTCAGTCGAATATTTATTTTTTTTACAGAACCAAATTCATTATTTTATAAAATACGTTAATTAACATTAAAGTGTTAATTTTTTCGTTTAAAATTATTAAAAAAAAAAGTAAATAATCGGCAAATTATGCGTATAGCACAAATGTGTACAAGAGTTACTGTTGTTTAAGAATATCGGATCTACACATGAGTATGGACGTCTGGACAAAACTTCTCATCTAAAAATTATACCAGGTGTCCCAGAACATAGAAATAGTCTCAAAAATGTAAATGTATATCAAGAAAATAATTATATTTGAAATATGGAAAAACCAAACAACCAAACCAAATGTAAAACTGAAGGTTAAATGCGAAAAAAATTGAACTTATTCCTTTGCAAACTCTTCTGACTAGATCTAGTATTTCTTCTCTGGAATGCTGTAGATACATCTTTATCCTAGTGCGCGCGATAGAATTTTGGGGAGAGCAGTTTGACTATATATTCATAGAAAATTTCTAGCTTTGATTCGTGATTTTTGTGCGAGAGTACACGCGTTAAACACACGCCGTACGTGCTGAAGAGCAATTAAATAGGATAGCTCTAAAAAAAATCGAAAATTTTGAGCTAGAGACGCGATTTTTTTCTCATTTCTTTACCAGAACTTATTTGTCTTTTTCTAGTTAAAATAAGATTTAAAATGGACATGATAAAGGTACTTGCTGTAAATTTAAAATTGATATCTCGCCTTTCTGTCATTTTTTAATAGTTTTGTTTTTTGTTTTTTTAAGTAAATTTCTGAATGTATTCTGTATATTTTATCCTAGGGCCCTGTATTTTAAAATTAAAATTCTTTATTTTTTTTTCTCTGGGAATACCTGATATAATAATTTCCCTATTTTTTGTTTCAATTTTTAAAAAAAGCAGTTTTAAACAAGTGTTGCTCATTTGTTTAATTTTTTTAGAATTGATCATTAAATTTTGTGTAGACCCGACGGTTTTATAAAAAATGGCAGTCTTCATAAATTGTATTGTCAAAAATTTAAAATCAAGGATAATATTTAGTAGTACTGATTATTTTGATTTATTTTAAACTATTTAAGTCCCTTAGCAAAAATGGACTTTACGAAAATTCGAATAAGCTTCCTAAAATGACCAATTTTTGCTTAAATGGTACAAATTTTTATTACCGGAAATTTTCCATTTATTTTAAAAAAATTGGCCCTATAAATCAACCTATTTTTGCTGTCGGGATTTTGCAGTCATTTGTAAAAATGAGCACCTTTTATAAATAACTACCTACTAATTACAATATATTAAAGCTTATTTTTTACACGTTCTATTCTTTTGTATAAACAAAAACCAATTTTGGTTAATTTTTTGGTTTTTGTGGAGGTTATTTTTAAAAGCAAATTTTGATATGTAAAAAAATCAATAAATTTACTATCTTGAGAACTTATTAGTAAAAATCAAATATTACACCAAAACCTAATCTAAAATTTGTACAGTATGGTTAATATATTTATATGTATATTTTTAATTAGACATTATTTACAAATCAGTTATGAGCAAATATTATTTGGACTGTGTTTTGCAAGAACATGTCAACCCACATTGTGAAATGGCAGGTTGTTAAAAAAACTTAAGGGTACTTTTCAATAAAATAAATCATATACAGGGTGTATTTAAAATAGCGTCCGAAATTTTAAGGGGTGATTCTACATCATAAAATATGACAAAAAGTTCCTATAAACATATGTCTAAAAATGCGTCGTAAGGGAGCTAAGCCCCTTTGAAAGTGGCTAAAAAATTCGGTTTTTATTTAATAATTCGGGAACCCTTTGAGATATAGCAACGGGGTTTTGCACGTGAACTAATCTTAATAAGGTCCATCTTCTTATGTTATTTTTATGTACCTACTTATTTTAACCAGGGGTGTGCGAAACGGGGAGCTTTATCAGTTTTTAGTCCCAAACTTTTTTCTCTGTAACTTTTTTGTAATTTTATTTTTGGAATATGGCTCCTCAAGTCAAATTACATAAAAAAGGTACTCTTGTTGTAACACTAGGATTAACCGGTTTCGAGAAAATGTAGTTTAAAAGTCCAATTTCAAGGTTCGAGGACGAAAAATTAAATACTAAAATGTTAAAAACCAAAATATGTATATTTTAAGTGATATGAAAAAAATATTACAAAGTTCAACAACTTACTGGCATCTCGCACTGTGGGTTAACATATTATTGCATAACACACACAATTTATTTTTAAGTATAATAATGTAATTTTGACTAGATTAGAGATAAACCTAAACTTAAGGCTTAAATACGGAAATATTATTCATTAAATGAATTAAATAGCATGATCAAATTACCCAGAAGGTGCAATTACCCCTAATTACCTTATGTAAGATAATTATATTTAAGAATAATATACTAAATAATTTCTCAAGATATCATTTCCTAAAATATAAAAATAAAATATTAAATTATTATAACTTATATACATAGGATCACATTTTAAAATTTCTATTTTGACTTATAGTTCGGAAAAATTAGAAAAAATATCGGAAAAAATGAATATTCGTAGTTCTGATATTTTGGGATTAATAGAGCATAATATGCCTTAAACGGTATTTGCAGTCTTTTGGCGGAAAATAAAGGGGATGATTATATATCACAAAATATGAAAAACCAGCATAGGAAAATAGGTCTGGAGCGAACTCTAAAAGAGTTATGACTCTTTAAAACTACTAAAAATATGGTTTTTAATTTTGGAGTGTTACGCCCATGTTAATGGTATAGGAAAATAGCGTTACAGAGGGGGGGTCTAATATGATTTGCGTTACGTAACACTTGAACGTTCCCTAATCCCAAAATTATTTAAAATAAAAACATATGTTTTGGGTTACTTTTGGCAAATTCTAATCGTCACTTTTCAGTACGTTACGTTTTGGCCTATTTTAGGGCTTTATCAAAAGCATTTAAATTATGAGCATTATTTAGATGCTTTTGATAAAGGCCTAAAATAGGACGAAACGTAAAGTAGTGAAAAGTGACGATTAAAATTTGCCAAAAGTAACCCAAAACATACGTTTTTATTTTTAATAAATTTCATTGGCAACGTATAGTTAGTAATCCCTAAACATCAAAACCGTGTTATTGTTTTCCGCCGTTCACGGTGTTTTGTTGCAAATTTAAACTTTTTGTTTCCAAACCCTGATTTTTTTCATAAATTGTTTAAATACACCTAAAGAAGTAATTTAGGCAAATATAAAAAAAATCGTAGAGGCCGATCGTTTTTTTTTTACATTTTTTCTAATTTATTATAATATGTACATATTACGTACTTGAACTTCTTTATAAGGTTTAAAGACAGAGGATAGACAGAGCGATATTTTTTTAACACCCACTTTTTTCACATTTTCTCGACATTTTAAGTACGAATATGCAAAAAAAAATCAATTTTTGGGTCCACTTCGCCCATAAAACAGTAAAGCGGTAGAAAAAAAGAAAGATTCGTCCTTTGGCGTTGGAGATAAGCATTTTTGTAATGTATACGAAAAAAAATCAGGGGTCGTAAACAAAAAGTTTAAATTTTCAAAAAACCACCGTGGTCGTTCGCGATTTTAATTCTAACTTGACCATACTAATAAATAAAAATAACCTAAACCTCCGTTTCATCTTTTAATCGACAATACTTGTCCGCCATTACGGTCAGTACCTGATCGAACTTAGTGTGTCTTTCATGAGAAGGAGCAAAAGCTCCCCTACTACCCCATAAAAATTTCAGTTGAAATTCGGTTTTAAAAATATCTATAGTTAATTCATCGACTCTAGCTTCCCCTAGAACTATTTCCGCATTTCTTTGGAAATTACTACACGAGTCCATGTATTTTCTGGCAGTTTGCATGTGGGCTAGCAAAGTTGTAAGTCCGAAGTCCTGTGTGTTGGACTCCCAGAGTCCAAGACAGCAGTAGTCCAAAGGATTTTGCACGTTTGGTGTCAAAAAATCGTCCAATTCTCGCTCTAATAGCAACATTAGAGGCAGTAAATGAGGTATAGTAGTGTTGGGGGCTTGTGGGTTTGAGCAACTGTTCATATTTTTTAAGGTTGGTCGAAGTTTTGCCTCGAAATTGAAGGCAGAGTCTGTGTATTTTTGACGCAGCATGTACCATGTCGAGTTTAGCTTTTCAATCTATAAAAAACAATATAAAAATATTAAAACAATACTTATTAAAAAAAATATATATACAGGGTGATTCCGAAATAAGGTAAAAAATTTTAAGGACTGATTCTAGGTCCAAAAATATGAAAAAGTTCATAGAATGGTTGGTCCGAAAATGAGCCCTAAGGGAGATACGACCCTTCTAAGGTTACATCTGAAAAGTTTTTTTAGTATCTCTGGAACGCTATGAACTACATTAACAATTTATTGCACATGCCTTAACATTGAAGAAGGCCATCCTTTTATGTAATTTTTATTTGGTAATTTTAACCAGGGACGTGCAAAATGAGGGGGCGATGTCACTTTTTTGCCCCAAACTTTTTTATCTGTAGATTTTTTGATATTTTCCCAATCAAATATGATACTTTAGTTAAAAATAAATCAAAAAAGTACTTTTTATGTACTGCCTTCCTAAGCTGAAAGGTCCTATCTGTGTATGTTAAACCTATGTAGATAGGGCCTTTCAGCTTAGCACGGCAGTGTAATACCGTAGGTCCAGCCGTTCTCGAGAAAATTGCAGTTAAAGAGAAAATTTCACGTTCTGAGCATCCGATTAGGTAAACCAATAAATTACCTGTGGCAGACACAGCCCGAGCATTATCCCGCAAAATCCAAACAAGTTGCCCAGCGCCGTTTTCGTATCAATTGCAATTTCAATCCATTTGTTCAGAGTTTCCGTGCGTTCGTTCTCGTCGCTACACGTTAAAATCGTCACGGCCACCAATAATTTCAAACATTCAGTTCTGAAAAAAAAAGAGATAAAAGTACTCCGAAAAAGCGGTATTAAGTGAAACTAGATGAAACGTTGCCAGCACCCTGTCAAAACATCGACACTATTGTACACTAGAGCCATCTAGTTTGCAAATTTCAGACTAGGTGTTTTGTTTGATTTTAAATTCTGTATCTTTAAAACATTACATTTTTGCAAAAAACTTTATATAACATTTTTTATAGGGCTTAAAAAGAGCTTTTATTTAAAATATATTTTTTTTAAATCGGGTTATAAATATGTGAGATATGCTAAAAAACCTTTTACTGCTTTAAACGCCAGTATCTCGAAAACAATGCGTTTTAGGAAAACGTTGTTTATAACATTTTTTGACCAATTTAAAATTATCTTTTATATAAGTGCTAAATTAACCAAATACAATAATAATTGCCTTAATTATAAACAAAAAACGCTAAAAATAGGAGTTTTACCCTATTTTTAGCCCCTTACCCCCAATCGTTTACCCCCAAAATCTAATCAGCTCTTCGGAATACGATAAGAAAGAATATGTAAAAAACCGCAAGTCGATATCTCATGTAGAAATGGAGTTAGTGGGTTTACACCCAGACAGACGGACGCAAAATTTTTTTTTACTGATTTCGACTCAGAATGGTCTAAAACGTCGAGATTTGGACTTTTCGGCGAAGATTTCAATACATCGGCACTCTTAGTAGCACTAAGTGCCGATGTAATTTGTGCAATTTGTGAACAAATGTAAATAGGTGTCAAACCCAATACGTATGTAAAATTTGTAATAAAGATATTCTTACCTTTCTATCAAGTCCATTCGAAATTGATGTCCATGCGGTAGTGTACACAACTCAATCCCATTCACAATCTTCTTAGGCAAATTCGGTCCCATATCTTGCGTTTCTTTACTGAAAATTATATCCAAGTCAGTTCTCGTAAGGTGATTGGCTAAAATCCTCGAACCGGACTCTCTGAGCGTCATTTTAATGCGTCGCAACGCCTGGACGTCTAATGGTTTATTCTCGTTGACTGGAAGAAGAAGAGTCTGGAAGTTTTCCAGGTCGAAACGGCTGTTCAGCGGCGATTCTGGGTGTATTAATTGGAGGAGTTGGTCCTCCGCCACGGCGCAGTCAAAGTTGAAGTTTTTCAGCGTCGTCGTGGATTCGGAAGAAGATATGTTGTAGCGGGGATTTTTTATTATGACGCCTGAAAATTTTAATAATTATAATTTGGACTTTTAACTAAACTTTTGCAAGCATCAAAACATCGACACTTATTTAAAACATTATGAAAAGGGAAGTCAACCATTAATACACCTACACCCGTGTTGCATAATTTTTCCTAGGGAAACAACCCTTTAACCTCTTCAGGGACATAGGCACATATGTGTACGTTTAAAAATAAACTCCGGAAAATGAAAATCACCAAATTCCTTATTGCTATAAACGACATCCAATGGCCAAGATTCGCACATCTTCAGTTGTTTACTTGTTTTGACAATAAAAAGCATGTTTAACTTTTGCTACTAAATTAATTTAAACAAAAAATTCGTCCCTGAAGATGTTAAAGCTAAGTCCATTTGGAGACAATACTTTACAGGCGTTTATTAATAGATATGCCCTAAATGGACAAAATGTGTGACGCTTAAACCATTTTTGCCCCAAACTTTTTATGGCATTTTTTTTTTGAATTTTTTGAAAAAAATGTCATACAGGGTGATCCATAACTGGCATGCCAAAATTTAAGAGGTGATTCTAGATCCAAAAATATAAAAAAAGTTCCTATAAAGGTTGGTCCGGAAATGAGCCCTAAGGGATCTAGGGCCCTTTAAAATTGTAATAAAAATAAGGTTTTTAATTAATAACTCGGGTACCGTTTAAGCTAGAGCGACGAGCTTTTGCATGTATACTAGTATTAATAAGGGCAATAAGTTTATGTTAATTTATTTTTTTAATTTATCCAGAGGCGTGCCCAGAGGGACAAAATATATGAGGCTTAAAACATTTTTGCCCCAAACTTTTCTATGTGTATGTTTTTTGGATTTGTTGTAAAAAATATAGATTTCTAGAGTAAAAATACATATAAAATATAATATAGTGTAACACTGTAGGAGCAACCGTTATCAAAAAAAAAATGCAATTAAGAGGAAGTAACATTTTGTGCCACCAAAAACGTTACTTTTTAAAAGGCTATTACTCCTTTAATATTAAATTTAGGTGTTTTGGTGTATAATACTTTTTTGCTCAGTTTTAAATGAAGAATCACCCTACAGCATTAAAATTTTATTGGTGCTTTTTTTTGTTCCCCATTCAATACGTCATCTTCGAAGGGCCGTAGCTCCCTTAGGGCTCATTTCCGGACCAACCTTTATAGAAACTTTTTTTCATATTTTTGGATGTAGAATCGCCTCTTAAATTTCGGTACGCGAGTTCTGGAACAGGCTGTATACATAGTGTAACAATGTAGAAGCAACCATTTAAACAAAATGCAATTAAGAGGAAGTAACATTTTGTGCCATCAAAAATGTTATTTTTTAAAAGCCTATTACTCCTTTAATAATAAATTTAGTTGTTTCGGTGAGGAATACTGTTTTGCTTAGTTTTAAATGAAGAATCAACCTGCATATGTCCATCTTTGAAGGGACGTAGCTCCCTCAGGGCTTATTTCGGGACATATGTTCCTTTGTTGGTTTTTCTTGTTTTGTGATGTAGAATCATTTAATGCCAAAAGAATGCACACCGTGTATTTTACTGGATTTGACTAGAGTATATGCAAATCCCCTACCTTTATGGCTGATTTCAATTGTATCTCCTGCAGCAGAACTCAAAGCAGAATCTCCAGAACCATTTCCCGAATCAGAACCCGAAGCATGGTAAGACGTCACTCTCTGCAAACCACCGTGGTGCGGCAAATATCCACTATCCACGCTGTTTCTATAATCAACTACGTCGGAGTCCTTTGATTCAGTTCTCACCTAGAAACAAAGATTGGACATTAAGGTGCATCTTATTTTATTATTTTAAAATTTTTATTTAAGTGTAACTAGAAATTTCTGGAAATATGAGAGTGATCAAACTTCTCTAAGGGTTCTTGGGTCCCTAAAATTCGTAAAATTACCCATAAATGGTAAAAAATCGTTAAAAATTGTGTGAAAAATTTAAAGGGCTTGAAATCTTATTTTTTTTTCCTTTTGAGCATACAAAACTATGTTTAAATTTCAAAATCATCAAAAGATTCCAGCCCCTGCCAAAAATCCGCCAAAGTTGCTTCTAACACTAAAATATACGAATTTCTACCATACCTTGTGAATCAAACGGTAAAAAAACATTTTAAAAATGTATCGGATCGGACTGAATTTATTTTTATTTAATGCATTCTAATATTTATTTATAATATTAAAATTATTTAAATAAAACGAACTAACCGCCAAATAAGAGCTCCTAAATAAGCCACTTCGAGGAGCCCTAGTGGACATACAATTTATTTTTTATATCCTCAAGTATTAGTGAGCTAGTCTTACTAAAACCTATAGTTGTCTTATTTACGAGTTCAATTTAAGTCGATATCTTAACTCGTTCATAAGTTAAAAGGGGGAGTGACTTTTGTACCGCACTGTATAGCTAAGACTATAGTCTCAAATTATGCAATTTTGAAGATATGCAAGATTGCAAAATTTTATAATTTAAAACTAGTATTATTTTTTTCTACGACTGCTTTAGAATGTAAGCAAATACACGCATTTTTCAAACACAGAATGAATCCATTCTAGCTCTAGATACGGTATGAATATTCCGTATCAAGTGTTAGAATGAGAACATGTAGTGCCATCTCTTGTTTATGAAAGAAAACTTTAGCAAAATTAGCAAAAATATATTTATTTTACCATGAAATATTTAATAATTTAATGTAATTTAAAGTTTTGCGTTAAAATTACATAAAGTTTATTAGTTTTTCTTAATATTTGACCAGTTTTTTATCAATTGAGTTCAAAAAATTAAAACTGCTCCATCTATTGTTAAATATTTAAATCTGATATCTGTCACAGCAATCTGACATAAACTTCAATTTTTGCGTTATAATTTGTAAATATGTGCTAAAATTAAATAAAAATCTTTTTTAAGTAATGATTTGATAAAATTATTAAATAACATTAATTGCTTTATTTAAAAATATGTGTTTTGTTGCATTTACAATGTCGAGTCACAAAAAACATTGTTTTTAACCTTGTCCGCAGTTTAAAGTCATACAGTGTTTCATATTTGCAGTCGAAGGAAAAGTATAGTCTACAACACGTATGGAATAGTCATTCCGCGCTCGCGGGACCCTCATACTCGCCTGCCGGTTCGTATGACAAACTTTCCGCTCGCGCGGAATATTGTCTATTCCATACTAGTTATAGAATTTACTATTCTTTCGGGAAAAGCAAGTCGTATGAAAATATTATTGTTATAAAAATAGATTTGACCTTAAACTCAGCCATTACAAATAAAAGGTGGTAATCGATAATTTGAGTCAGGCAATTTTCAGTGAAAGTTCTCAAATCAATACTAATAAATATTTAAAAAGACAAAAAAGATTATAGTGACGAGTACCTGAAAACGCAATTACTTTTTATTTCTTATCATATGATATTTATATAAATACTGCGATACCCTTAAACTTTTAAGAAAAGCTTTGTTGTCTTAAATCACGACCTGTTCATCATATCCATATTAAGCGCCGCAGGCGAAAACTTCCAGAGATAATATTGGTTTGCAATTGCAATATCACCTGATTGGTAAACCAGTTTAGTACCGTAAGCGAAAATTTTCAGAATTTTCAAGAAAACACCTTATATTAGACAAACTTGAAAAACAAATTATTTTACCGATTTGTTATGTGATATTACCATTAATAATGTAAGTGTCGCGGCAAAAACTTTAAATATTTTCCAAACACCTCGGAGTTTTCAAAGCAAATTAGAAAATAACTTTAGTCTTTCGTGTTCGAGTCTGAAGTTTTTTTTGCTGAGACGGAGTCGAGGCAAAACATCATTCCTGAACACTTAAGACAATTCGCATACGTGGTGCATATACTATCTACTACCTAAAACTAGAAACTCCAAATTTCAGTTAAAAATATAGTTTAAAAATAATTTTGACATAGCTGTCAGTTTGACAATAATAATCAATGAGTTCATTGATTTTATTGGCTGTCAAGGTAAACAAGCCTTGACAACGGTAGATAACATGGTAGATAACATGTAAGATAGCATTTAATTATTTAGTTAAAAAAGTATTTTGCATATATATCTTTTTCTCACAGACAGGTTTCTTGAAAACCTTTGTGCAGTACTATGTTTGTTGTTAATATCAGCCTGTATATATACAATAAACATTTATTATTATTATAAAATTTCCCTTTGAAATTGGTATTAAATAAATTTCACAGTTTAATATTGCATTAATACGAGTTTAAATCAATAGCACTTTAGGCGAAATTGGGCTTTAAAAAGACTAGTCGACTACTTAACAGCTTTAATTAAAACCTTTTTCAATTTGCGCTGAGATAACCGCCCATAATCTGGGAGATAAGACCCTTACGATCCCCTGTATTCATTCTTAAATTGTCTTTTTTGCCGTCTTCAATGCTACAAATTACTTACGACCAAGTTGCAAGTTTTTTTAATGGTGCAGACACTGATGGGCCAGTTAAAAATGATCCAATTAATCAAAATAAATTTTTCTACCACCTAATTAAGTAATTAAGTGCTAGCTTACATATTATCTACCGTTGTCAAGGCTTGTTTACCTGAAAAAATATTATATGCACTACGTAAGCGAAATGCCTTAAATGTTCTCAACTGATTTTTTATTTGAAAAAAAAAATCAGTCTCAAACACTAGACAATTGGCATACTAAGTGCATAATATACTATTTTGTCCAAGCGAGTGTAAAATGACAGTTTACGCCCGATTTGGCAGGCGTCTCTTTTTGGCCCTAGGGCCATATTTTTTTAAATAAAATGCCTATTTTTTAAGAAAAATTCTTGACTTTTCTGAAAGCAAATTTAAATTTAATAACCTAGCGATTATTTTTACCTGGCACGTGTCAAACTGTTCGTCCATTTGAGACGTTGCGTCATTTTAGAATCATTTAAACTAATTTATTTTTATAGAATCCACGTGGACTGATTCTAGCCAGTTAACGTTTGACCCTATCCAATCATATTTCAAAAAAAAATAGCCACACCCACAAGGCATATGTAGCAATAAATATTTACTGGACCGGCTTTAATTTGTTTTATTTGTGTTCTGTGCATCGAGCTATATACGATAAATACGTATTTAATATGATAAAATTTAATTCCGTCCCTGTCTCACATTAATCTGTTTTAAATGTAAACATTCTACTATAAATGTAATACCGACTATAGCTGCTTCAAATTAAAGCAGTTACCCGGGGTAACTAATAACTAAAGCAACTATACTAGCTTTTTTTTGCAAAACAAAAACAGTGATCAGGTACTCACCAAACTGGGTACTCTAGATGGCTTAGGAGGCGGCGACTCCGACAGTCCCGAATCACCATCACCAAAGATCCTTCTCTCAGCACAGGGCGACAAAGTCGGATCGCTGGTGACTCTACTATTCCTCCCTAGAGTGCTCGAACTGGCCGACAGGGAGAGTTTTTGATTATTTTGCCTAGGTAACGAGTGGGTGGAAAACTTGGAGGACGAACCGCACAGGATGGTGTCTGGCCCGACGGAGCGGGTCATCAGAGGAGACTGGATCACGCCGTCAGCGCTGTTGCACTTTTCTTGGGACACTCTGTTGATTTCTGATGGTGTGAGTGAATGGGATCTGGAAAGATAACTGATTTATTTTATAAGGTTTGGTTTTATCTAGCTACTTTCATTTATACTAAACAATTTAGTACAGAAACTGGCTATTTAACCGTCCGACGTAACATAACCTAACTTTAGGTTGTGGCAGAAAAAAAAATCTTCAAAAAAATAATATAAAATTAATAGTTAAGCAGTGAAATAGAAAATTTTAAGCTCTTTAAAATAACGTATCACAAGACCTAGGGTGTCATTTGAAATATAGTTCTCCATTGCCCCCCTGGCGCCACCTTACCGAATAAAAAAATTAAAAAATATGTCAAATGGTAATTTTTATTGTGTGATTTATATATTTAAATTTAAAGTTTATATCTCGTTTCGTTTAAAAGTTACGGGGGGTGTACCATTTAAAAGAATAACCCTGTATATTCTGAATAAATATGCATATACATATATATAAATGGTAACCAAGTGTTTTTTTAGTTGAAATTTAAAACTTTTAGGACAAAACTTTGAATAAAGTTTAATAATTACAAAAGTTTTGTAAAATTTAAGTTTTTGTTCTACACCAAAGCAATAGCTTTTCTATAAAGTTATAAAACATCAATTATTAACTTTTAACTTAATAATAAGAAATTTGCATATTTAATTTTTTTGGCATTCCAGGTACACTACCATTGATGATCAAAATTTTGATGTGTCATGGTAATAAAAAATTAAAAAAAAAAGAAGAAGACACGCTTTTGTTGCAAATGCACTAAAAACTAGAAATATTTTTTTTACGCTATTAGAGTCATTTCAGGCCTCTATAACTGTATTTAAAAGCGTGGAGTTTCATATATTTGTCATAATGAGCACTACACGCCTTTAATTTTAGTTATCCAGGCCTGAAATGACTGATAGCTAAAGATATTATTTTCTCCTTTTTAGTGCATTAACAATAAAAAGTTTTTTTTTACTTTTTACTAAAAAGTTTTTAGTCGTGCGTAAAATGAAAATGTGAAAATTTTAAAATTACGAGCTCAAACTCAAAAAATACCAATTTGAGAAAATCAATGCTAGCGCCTTCGCCATAATTGTAAATCTTATTTTTTGAAAAAGCCAATAAAAAGTAAACAAAGTTATTTCAAATCCGCTTTTTTTGGCTTAAAGCCTCATAAAGTAAGAACAAATCGACGACAAAAATATTTTTTTGCACGACCAAGACTAAAACCTAATTTTACGCTTTCGTTTTCGGGACTAAACTTGCCGTTTTTCTCCCTAGGGAATAAAATCACGGCAACCTTGATAATATTAAAATATTATACTTACTATGTGCTTTGCTGGTTCAAAAATTAAGTTTGGTGGTAAATTAGCGATTCAAACCAATTTATTTGATTTTAACAAAGAAAACCTTTAAAAATAACATTGTTATAACTTATACATAATTTATACATAACTTAAAATTTATCATCTTCGTCCATTTTTTTGACGTTTGTGTCAACCATAGTAAAAAACAATTGAAATCGCGATAGCCTGAAATTGACTTTTCGCAATTTACAGGCATCTTGATTAAATTACGAAAATAAAACAACCGATTTTAGACGCGTGGTTTTTAATTTTAATTTTATCTACCTACCTAAATTATGTTTGGTCCTGCAAAGAATAGTGTATATACCTCAGGACTAAACTTGGCTGTTTTAGTCCCTTGCATTTCTGTTTCCCTCGCTCGCTCAGGAAACACTAATGCAGCGGGACTAAAACAGCCAGTTTAGTCCCTTGGTATATAAATAACTATTAAAAGCTTTAAAAATCCTAAAAATCAGCCAATAAGACTACAGGACGTACACTTAGCTTCGTGTTCGTCGGACGTACAAATAGCCTGTTCCTAGGAACTTAGATTTAACTTAAATAAATCATCTTACCTTTGTTTTTTGGAGGGTAGACGAGGCAGCGCGTCTCTCGCAGGCCGGGTGGGCGAACAGGAAGGCCGGTAGGGCTGCAGGGGGCTGAGTCGGTGGTGGTGCATGCTGCCGGAAGGGGTCGTCGCGGGCGAACTTAGTCGACTCGACGGCAAAGGAGTCGGATATTTGGATGCGTAAAAGGATAAGGGATACATGCGGTTTTTAGGAAACTGTATTCGAGCTTGGGATGCTACCGTGACTGGCTTTCCTGAAAAAAAAAGAAGAGCTGACTATAAAAGATATCAAAATATCGTTTGTTCTATGAATTTCAAATATTGAGAAAATTGTAATGCCAACCCAAAACAAAAATCCATAAATAGGTCATCAATTTAAATGTATTTTTTTTAATTTTAGAGCAAAATATAAAAAATAGTATAAAGCACTCGTTTCATAACACGTTTTTAGTGCACTAGTACTTTGAAAACTCGTACTCGAGCGCTAAAAACGGGTGTTATGAAACTAGTACTTAATATAATAATAATAATAATATATAATATATAATAATTATAATATAATTAAAAATATGAGGAACAACTCCGATCAACTTAATTTTTTCAGGAAAAAATACCTTTATTAAAAGAATTAATCGTAAAAAAAATGAAAAGAATTCCCTCGAAAACAAAGAATAGAAAAAAAAATTAAAAAAAAAAACGAAAGAAATAGAAGGAAAGGTGCTATCAAGTTCAATTTTTCAGAGAGTCAATTTATCAATTTTACCATAATAATATAATAGTACTTACCAGACCCAACGTAGAAAGTGATGAGATCAGGAACAGTGTCAAAGGGGTCTTCTTCAAATTGAAATTGCACCCTTTCGTATACGGTATCAGGTTGTAGAATAATTTTATTGATGACAAAATGCAACGGATGCGATTTGGTCCTGCAGGTTAGCACGTAGTTCCCGGGCTGGGACGTGCAGTCCCGCACCAGGAAGCCGCCGTCTTCCCGGACGATGTCCTCGGCACGGGAGCGCGGTATCGCGCCGTGATACCACGCGTGGGATCGCAGATCCCTGCTGTCCAAAGAGAGCTCCCATTCGAGAGCTTTCTTTAATTCAGAAGCGTTCATCGAAGGGTCTGCCATGGGCTCCTGAAACAAAAGAAAAATATGAAACGGGTACAAAAGAAACCAGCCGTCTCGAATGAGCGAGAATACTTTCTCATAAAAAGATAGGTACAATTTCTAATATTTAGGGGGGCGTTTGAGTGGGAGAGGGATTTTTTTTTATCTTTTAGGTGGTTTTAAAATATTTTTTCTATTGTTATGTCCAGAAACAATTGTTTACATTTTGGAGTTCATGAATAAATCCTTATTTATTTAAAAATTTAAACATTAGGTACACATTAAAGACTATTTTAACCCCTTTAGCCTCAAAATTATCGTGTATAACTATGAAAAAGAAATCTAAATTAAATTCAAATTGTTTAAAGTATTAAGTAAAATCATTTTACATTACATTATTTATTTATTTTTTTAGTTACACAGGGTCATGGAGAGCCCTAAATAAGCTTACTGCTTGTGATAGGGGCTCTCCATTAATTTTGACGAATATAATTCAAATTTTCAACAACAGTCTTCTGGTTCATGCGAAGTTCGCATTTCGAACTTGCTAAAAATGTGGTACTCCATTTCTATATAATTAAATCTTCTTCACTGGGATATTGGTAACCATTTTTCTTTTCTTTTAGACTGGTCAAGTTAAAATTTTGATAAAAATATAATTTACAAAAATACAATTCAACCACCTACTGTGGGTTAACTTCTTATTTCAAAACACATGTACCTATTTAAAAAAAAAACTTTTATTCAATACATACAGATAATAAGACAATTACCAGCTTTATTTTAAATAGATAAACTCAATAATAACCCCCGCGTCGCTTTTACTTTATTGAGTGGATAATTATTTATTTTACCCACTCAACTGTCACTTGTCAAATTATTTTCTTGTAAATGTCATTAAAATTTTTAATAAAAATATGAATTCCTAAGCTATTTATTGGATAAAACCTTGTATGGCACTCATGGGTAAACCGATATTGCCCTCTCGAAAATTAACCTGCTTGGCTGACGCCTCGCAGGTTAATTTTCTCATGGGCAATCTTACTTTACCCACTAGTACCATAAATAACTATTTATGAAATTTAATTACTTGGATGAAGCTATATTAAATCGTCGGCTTACAAGTAAAAGGCACTAAGTCACTTTTTTCCAAAAATGGGATTTTAATGGCACTGTAATTAATTTTTGATGATCTATGTATAGGTAAACCGAACTAACTTCTAGGTGGACTGCCAAGGGAGTTACCCACTATACAAAACGCACCAATTTGATTTTGATTAAAATTTTATCTGGCAATAGGCACTAAGTCACTTAGTGCACTTAGTGCATTTTACTTGTAGATTATTTCAAATGTTTCTGCACTAAGCGACTTTCTAAAAAGAGTTAATTTATAAAAATATGATTGATTGAATCATTTATATGATACAATATCGCGTTATTTATTGTACTGACAAACGAATTCAAATTTCGCTATGTTAAAGTTGATGGAATAGAGACAGAACAGAAATAACAAGAATATAAAAAAAAACTAAAGTTCGCGGCAAGTTCAGAAAACAGCCCTTAGAGATGCGCCGGCACAGCCGATGGCCACTGCAAACTGTCTTAGTTCGTGCATAGTAAGCAGTTTCATATAATTAATACTAATTTATTATTATTATTAATTTTGGAAACGTTCTTTAAACAATCAAAAAGTCCAAACCCTTCTTTTAAAAATCTAGTTTTTGAAAATTTATGTAAATATCTTGTTTTCTACTTTATAGATATACATTACGTTTAATTAATAGAAGGGTTTTAATTTTAAATAGTTGTTTTTTATATTTTTTTATTGACTTAGTGCTCTTTACTTGTAAGCCGACGTCGTGGGCCTACAAGTAAAAGGCACTAAGTCCATGTCTTTTTTCAAATTTAGTTGAATTAAACTACTTTAATTTTTCTTTATTTAACTGCAAATGGGACATTATTATGTCCAAACATGTCATTGCAATTTGCGGTAGTTTTTTTCCAAAAACAATTATTAAAAAAATTAAAAAACAACAATGAAAGTTAAGTTTGTCAATATCTCAAAACCATGTTTTAGGACTTAGTGCTCTTTACTTGTAAGCCGACGAAATATTTGTGTAAACATTATTTGAATGCAGCTAGCTAGCTAGAGATAGTACTTTTAAAAATGTTTAAAAAGTTTCATATAAATTTTGATGCAGCTTTCACATGAAATGAATAGATATTGCCTCGAATAGTAATAAAAGCGAGTGTTAACATTTTAGAGAGTAATTTTGAATTTCAAAGGATAAAACTATCCCAATTATTCAAGTTCAGAAGGTTCCTTTTGAAAGACATTTATTAATCTAACGAACACTGAGTAACATGTATTTTCTATAAATAAAATAGTTATTTTCTTTGACAAACACTATTTTTTTTATTATTTTTATTCTACGTTTATTATATTAACATATTTTGCCTTCTAATTTTACTACGTCGCTTGTAAAACAACTTTACACCACGATATGTTCAAAACACTTTGACACAGAGATTTGAAATTTGAAACAATGACTTTCTAAATGGTAGAAAACATGTGTTCCAAATTTGAAGTCTCTATGTCAAAGCCTTCTTGAAATATCGTAGCGTAAAGTTGTTTTGCAAGCGACCTGCACCATTAACACGACTTAACCCCCAAAAATATTAGTTTTGTACTTTTGCTTCTCTTACCCTACCCTAATGTTAACCATATTTTACATAACTCAACACGGAAAAAAAAAATTATAGCTAGGAGCGCTATAACACACATACCAAGCAAATTATAATCGCTTATTATATAAATACAAGGCTTTCTCTTACAATTTGGCAGTCAGTGTAAAAATTTATATGAAATACTTTAATTGTTTAGTGAATAATAAAATATAACAAATAGTATGGCATTTATAGCTTAAATAGATTTAGTTATTGTCCGTGCTAATAATTTTTATAATATAATAAAATTTCTGTAAATTTATAATAGTGCCTGTAATAAATATAATCGTGTCTGTAATATATATAATCGTTTCCAATTTATTTTTAACATTATTAGTTATTGTGTCCCTTATAATCTATAGCTTAAATCACTATAATTTGCCACTGTTACCAAATATCTTATAATGTATAGCGCAGAGCCCACTAATTTCTTTCCGTGAAATCACATATGATATACAAAGGCCCCAAATCATTTATCGAAAGATTTATTTATTTTTATTTATTTATATTAGGTTTGATACAGTACAGAGTCATGGAGAGCCCCAAATAAGCTGTTGCTTGTGCTAGGGTCTCTCCATTAATTTTGATTAAAACAGACATTACTAATAAAGATATGTTGTCAAATAAAAAATTGACTGAAAGTAGCTTTACATGCTTTACAATTATTCAAAATTCAATATCGTTACTCAAAGTGCAAAAGCTCGTATGTCAAAATTTTACTTTCTTGTTCAAAATTGTAGGAAACCTAAATAAAATGACATTAAACTTCATACTTTACGCAGTGTAAAGTTTCACGTCCACTCTATTCAGAGACCCTACTGAATTGTTGCATTTTATTAAAATGCCACAATTTAGCCCCAAAATAAAACAAAGTAAAATTTTGTCACACGACCTTTTGCACTTTGAGTGACGATATGTGAAACATACGAATAGGGAAAATTTACGCTTGATTGGTATAACATTGAATATTATTTAGTGGATTCGAAAATGTTTTATTCAAGTTCCAGTTGCCTATAGACTATAGCAAGTCTACTGTGAAAAACTGATATCTGCCCTAAACAGCGCGTCTAGTGATAGCCCACATGAAAAGGTATCCCTTCTGTAATAGGGGTAATGAATATTAGTTTGCCCAACAGGGTGGAAGAGCTGGTGCAATATCTCATGACAATTTAGCCTTGGGTGCGTATTAACCCATCAGGGTCTACCGTCTATATATTCATACAGATTTACAGGTTTCTGTAATAATATAAGGAGTGTTTTTAAATGCATGTAGATTGAAATTTATTTATTTATAGCTTAGAATAAAAAGTCCAAATGGTTTTTATTTTCTGGTGAGTAAATTGTTTACATTTTACTAATAAGCGAAAAAGTGTACATCTTTTTGCATTTTTTTTTTTTTTGAAAAACCACAATTGGACTAATAATAGTAATATCTCACAAATATTTTATATATTATACAATTAATTCAGTCCTTAACGGGTTAACATAACTTCACCCTGGCCCGTAATATGAAAAGTGTGAAAAACATTTTCTTCTCGAGTAACGAAGGACATTTTGATTGCCAAATACAAACACTCTAAAATTTATATCCATACATATTTCTATATATTATGTTATTATGCGACAGAAGGGATCACAAATTACGACCCCAGAGAGTTCCAGGAAGTTGCAGGATGGGAATTTACCTAAAATGTTTAACTAAAAGTATCCAAGTGGAACCTTGTCGCATATCGCTTTCCATAAGGAAAGAGGCTTATAGAGATATCTTCTTGAAATGACGAATGCGTTTCATATAAAGGGATTAAGTTAGCGTTTGCAGGAAACAAAGCAGACAAAATGCAATAATAAGTGGCGGATGGCTGATAGAAAAAGTACCGTACTCGGATTTTTCATTTAAAATCTTTTTTTTATTTACACTTGTTTGAATTTTAGTGGTACCGTAAACTGGGGTAATTTTGGCCAATTTTGAACTTTAAAGCTC
This sequence comes from Brachypterus glaber, assembly GCA_958510825.1. NCBI lineage: Eukaryota > Metazoa > Arthropoda > Insecta > Coleoptera > Kateretidae > Brachypterus > Brachypterus glaber. Next base: position 2,005,068 of record OY294052.1, read on the forward strand.
TGCAGAATATGAAGCGAACGTGTAAAACAGAAATAATTTATACCAAAATTTAACCCTGGTGAAAAATAACGTTAGAACGACTTTTTACGACCTAATGTTAAATGAATGTGGTTTTAATGTTAGATGTCTAACGTTAGAATACCGTTTATCTAACGTTAGAAATTTTACCAAACGTTAGATAAAAGTTATTCTAAGGTTATGCCCTATTCTAAGTTATTCTAACGTTAGAAATCGGGACTTTTATACTTTAAAATCACGTTATAAATATTTTATTTTAACGTTAAATTTCTACTAAGGCTGTTTTCATGACCAGTCGCCAATAAATATCCTGTATACATGTAATAACTATATTGATAGTTATTACATGTATGAAGGAAAATTACTTTAATTGATGATGAAATTGATGAATGTGGGTTAAGTGGAAGAGTAGCCCTTGGCTAAACTTCGCCCTTTGTTACCTCAATAAAGACAATTTATTATTATTATTATTATTATGTGTACCTAAAAGGTATTGCCTATACCGGTATGCCATACCAATTTTGAAAAAAATTGATTGATTATGTTTTAAAACCATAAATTATTATCAAATCTTATCGATTATCAAATATGTTTAATATTTTAAATGTTGATACCTATAGGCAAATAGGTACTTGATAAAAATGTTTCTCTGTAACTAATAGTTTTTGAGTGGATTTTTTTCAAAATTGGTATGGCATACCGGTATAGGCAATACCTTTTAGGTACACATTCATCAATTAAAGTAATTTTCCTTCCCTTTGATAAGAAAAACATATAGGTGTATTAAACAATAATAAAATTTTACCCAGGGTAGCTTTTTCTTCTATTATTTAAATCCAACTCTTCTAGAAATAGATCCAAAGAGTATAATATTATTAATTTTATTAAAAGTACTAAAAACAAAGGTTAACTCTCACTTTATTATACAGGAACCAAACCATCCATGAAATTGTTATTACTATATGCAGTACCCAACTTCCGCAACCCATATAAATTATAGTACTCACATTTTTCCCAAAACATTAAAATTAAATTTTAGTTTATGGAATATAGTCGAAAAATCTTAATAAAAATAAATAATAAAATAAACTGAAGAATTAAGATATATTGCCTGGTTTTGTATATTATCAGATAAAGGCAAAATCAATAACTATTACGTACTTACCTATATCTATAGGCTATATGTATACTTAGTTAATCCAGTTTATGGTGATACGACCCAGGTGTTAACATGTTAACTTGTAAGCTCGCTTATGTAAGTAACTTTGGGTATATTACTTCCCGCTGTGGCCAACAGCTTCTTGCTGCCAAAATGTTAAAAATTAATTTTTATTCTGCCCTGTTTGTTTAACCTCGTACAACTTAATTAAACATCTCTTAAGTCCAGGACTTGTGTGGGATAGTAGTAGAGGGAACCACCGGCTTATTTTCGAAACCTTTTTTTCAGGAAGGTGTCTCTTTTTCACCCGTCGTCTACGTCAAATTTCAATTATTAATTAACTGAAAAAGGCAATAGGTGCGAGTGAGAATCGAACTCACGCTAGTCGACGTGTCAAGTATATGAATTAGATGCCTTAACCCGTTCCGCTATAAAATTTCCACGTGGATCCATATTCCAAGTATTGTGTACCTATAAAGTATTACTTACCACTCTTTCGCAGCCATATTATATGGCCCATATAGCTCTAATTTTGTTGCGAAAGAGCAGCAAGGTATACTTTAAAGCTACTTTGGTACTTGGGATATTATTTTTATCGCATTTTCTAGTGGTTTTATGTGGATCGACACATAATTTTTATTTCAAATGCAAATAAATCCTACATACTTGTAACAAGTTTTTAATACAAGTATCAAAAATACTTCATATCAGAATATTTTTCATCTCTATGTACAACCCAAGTAACACAAGTAGCTATAAAGTATCTTCTACCACTCTTTTACAGCCAATGGCTGTAATTTTGCTGCGATAGAGCGGTAAGAGATACTTTATAGCTACTGTGTTACTTGGGAAGTGTAAAAAATACTGTTGAGTAATTGCACATAAAATAATAGCAGAATTATAATTGTTCTCAACTTAAACTTAATGAAGTTCATTTTCAGAACACATTTCTTAAGAGGAGTCTGTGCTCAAACGGCCATTGTTGAGAGTTTCAGAGTCTGAAGTGCTAACTGAAGTATATTCGAAACGAAAGGGTTAAAAGCAAATAAAAGCGATAACAACTAAAAGTTCCGTAAAGGTAAACAAACATTTCTTGTTCTTAGACATCAGTCAAAGCAAAAATGCTAACAATCCAAGGTGACAAAAAACCCACTACAAAAAAAATCCTGATGAAGAATTAAAAAGCCGAAACGTGGGCGAACCATATGCAATTTTTAAATTTAATATGTACCATATTATACCGAATTCATAAAAAAAATCTATAGAGATCTTCGATTTTATCTAAAATTCTTGCCCTGGTGGAAAATAACCTTAGAACGACTTGACCTAACGTTAGATGAATGTGGTTTAAATGTTAGATGCCTACCGTTAGGATCTAACGTTAGAATAACATTTATCTAACGTTAGAAGTTTTTATAAACGTTATTCTAACGTTAGGCAACTAACGTTAGGAATTCTAACGTTAGAAACCGGGACATTTAAACATTAAATACGCATTAGAAAAAACGTTTATCTAACGTTAAGTTTCTACTAGGGTGATATCGATTAATATTGCCTAATCTCTTGCGTGATTATGACGAATCTTTTGACTCCTCGCTCAGTAGTTTAGGCTGTAGAGGAGAACAAACATACATACATATAAACACGTTTAAAACATAACCTGTCGCGTTGCTGTAGTCGGGTAAAAGAGACTAAACATCAAATTAATCTGTATTCTGTAAGCAGCATAATACATCATATCAAACACATTTCATATTTCTTGCTGAGTGTGCTCATAAATAAAATGATATCCTTCACCTTCCTACAGTTATGCGAATCTTATAAAAAACGCTGGAACCTCCATTTATCATTCGACGGTCCCATGGTGGAACATCCACCGCAGCAAAAATGACATAAAAAGAATGGAAAAAGTTTAGTTTAAGTTTATACTCGTTTTCTTTTCAGTTTCGATTTTTGCGGGCCTTTCAATATAATCGTGTCTGCGCAGAAAACAAATGGGTTAAACAAGGTGCTACAAAAACAGACTACGAAAAAACGCACGTGCTCTTTATGGCTCAGTCCAAATCTGGAAGTTCTAGCAATTAATTTGTCCAGACTAGCAGTCATTAAAGATGTAATAATAATTATTATTAGTAAAGGGTTGCAAGTGACGTATCGACCATGAACGTGCAATACTTCCAAAATTTTCAGGAGCGACAAAAAACAGTTCTTAGAGTTCAAAAGTGCAAACCCCCCATAACTTCTTTGTTTTTGGGGGGATTACTTTCAAAAACAATAGGGATCTTCCCCTATTAGAACTTGATTTTTCCACAAAAATCATGACACCGGACGGACGAACAGACGTACGGACGGACGGACATTTTCAAAGTTTCTTATTTTTTTATGAAACAATAACCCATCCCCAAAACATAGGTACCAAAAAGGCTCTTAAGGTATCAACATATCGTCACTCAAAGTACAAAAGGTCGTATGTAAAATTTTACTTTTTGTTCTAAATTGTAGAAAATCTAAATGAAATGGCATAAAACTTTACATTTTACAAAGTGTTAAGTTTAATGTCCACTCTATTTAGAGCTAGGGTCTAGACCCTACTGAATTGTGGCGCTTTATTAAAATGTCACTATTTAGCACCAAAATAAAACAAAGTAAAATTTAACATACGACCTTCTGCACTTTGAGTGACGATATTTGTTGGTCTGTGTAATTATTATTTTTTGTCTTTGTTTATAACAATATTATGTTAATTTGATCAAAAAAAAAATCAAAACCACAAAGAATAAAAACAAACCTGGACCAATATATTAGGTAGTTTTTTGGCCGGCCTTCGTACATAGACGTAGATATTGCATTTACTTTATTTAGTATCATATAAAATATGATAATGGTAAATATACAGGGTTTTTCTGAAATAAGTTCGAGGGGAGATTGATTCTACATTAAAAAATATTAAAAAAGGTTCCTATAAAGGTTGATCCGGAAATAAGCCCTGAGGTAGCTACGATTCTCCCAAGGGTATCCAAAAAGAAGTTTTATTAATACACAGTAACGAATTTTTGCCTTAACACTGATCACTATCATTGAATGTAATTTTTATTTAGTAATTTTAACCAGGGACGTGCAAAATGGGGAGACGATGTCACTTTTTTGGCCCAAACTTTTTTATCTATAGATTTTTTGACATGTTCTTAATAAAATACGATTCTTTGGTTAAAAATACATCAAAAAGGTATTTTGTGTGGAATACCGTAGGTCCAACCGTTCTCAAGAAAATTGCAGTTAAAGAGAAAATTTTACGTTCTGAGCATGCAGAATAGGAACTAAAAAATGCGCTAATAAAAATGTCAATACTGCAGGGCGATCATTTTATATAATAATAATAATAAGAATAATAATAATAATAAATGTCTTTATTAACCATTACGTTACATGGTATGAGACGAAGTTCAAATGAGTGTAATCGTATACGATTCACATGTACCACCCCAAGCTATATACCTTTGTGTTGCTTGAGTAGTTTATGAAGTTTTTAACTGGATGATTAAATCTGACAAGTAAAGTTAACTTTAAAATTCTAACATTTCTTTCCCTAAGAAATATTTTTAATAATATCCATTCACCATCAAAAATAATTAACAATGTACGCCACTGGGTACGTAATAAATAGATTATTATTATTATGATATTTATTTAAAAGGATTGTAAAAATCATGATAAATTATCAGAAATATAAAAACCTCAATTTTATTACAATTTCTGTAGTTTACGTCGAAACTTACATGTATTGATATATAGTTATATAGGTTAAAACTGTAGTTTTTGTAGTTAATGAAAAAAAACATGTTGAACTATAAGCCTACTCGGTTAGAAAGTGACGATATTGAGGTAAATACAGATGAGGGTAAGTTTAAATCTTAAATTTAAGAGTTTAATTAGTTTATGACATTAATACTGCCCTCCTTAGTTAAAACGTCCTAACCAACATTGCTATTTTCGAATAAATGGCCAAATTCTCTGACTTTCAGGTTTTAGTTTCAATTTTCACGACTTTTCCCTGATTTTCTTGATTTCCCTGACTATAGATAAATATGAGGGGCTCTAACTAATGTATAGATCTATTATAGATCTGTTATAATACGAACAAGTTAATTTTAACACTAGTTGTTATATACTCATACTCATAAAGGATATCTTTTCGTTCATAAGGCAATTCAAAAGCCGCCACCTAGGCAGAATACAGTTACAGTACAGTTACAGTACAAACTGTCACGAGCAATGACATAGTTCACCGGTTCTACGTGTACGTTACCGACATTATTATAGTTAGACCGCTTTTAATGTAATATACCACGATTAGTGCTTTTCTCCGTTTTGTCTTTTTTCTGCATTGTCCTTCCCTCATCCATGCAGCAACAGGCACGATAGATCCAGAGGAATCTAGCTATATGGAAGAAAATGCCACACACACAGGGCCGGATTCAGAGGGGGAAGGGGGGAAGATTCCCCGGGGCCTCCAAGGGTGGCCCGGCGAACATTTTCTGCCAGGGGTAAAGCTTTTTTTTAGAGGCGAGAACCTTTTGGAAAAATGGGAGGCCCAGGAATAAAGTTTCTCCGGGGCCCGGGCAGGCTTTGTCCGGCCTTGCACACACACACATGTAAGTGCTTTATTTGCTTTTTCACCCGCAAATAGTTCACCCACTTTCCACACTAGTACTAAAATAAGTTAATAGTAAGTCAGGGATGACGCTATGGGAAGGCAGAAGGCTGCGTTACCCCTCTCTCTCTTCAGCTGGGAGAACTGACTCTCGAGTTGGAAAAAACTACTGTTGACTTTGGAACATTATGGATTTTTGACCTTTTTTGTTAGCATTAACTTTTCTCCGCCATGTGAATAAAAATCATGGAGTTGGGTAGCAATCCAAATTTAAAATCTGAAGTTTTTCTTTCTAAATTTTTGCCCCACCCCTTCCCAAATAAATCGAACGAATGATGAGCAAAATAAATCAGGAATTAATTTTTAGGGAGGACTAGTGCCACCCTAATACTACTACTTTTTAAGCAATATTTTATTTATTACTGATATTTTCTGGTAAGAAACGATGTCAAACAAAACAATTCTATTTTTTTTTAACTTTATCAATAAAAAATAAAGAATACAAATACATATTGTAATGTTTGTGTCAATATCAATAAATATTTTATGTTTATTTGAAAAATGACACATTGTCTCTAAAGGATATTATTAAATACCTAAATAAATACAATACAGTGTTACACAATTATTTCTATAAATAATCACTAGACCAATACAATACTGAAAGAAATTATATTCGCGGATTTTGCTGAAAAGTTGATGTATTGCAGTCTTATAAGTTCCTTGGATAAAACTGGCTGTGTCACACAAACCATTTTGGTGCAACAACCGTTTAAAAACAGGCCTGAGGTGGTCCAATTGTTTTGCGTTCAAGTCACAGACCACTTGGTTTGTGGTTCAAGTGTAATTTAGTTATTCTTTGACAAAAAAAATTGTACATTACTGTGATTATTCCTAACATAATTATAGTTTCCAACCTAGCTACGTTGTCCCTTTATAAACAACCCCATTATAACTTGCCTAATTGTATTATCAGACTGAATAAGTTTGTTAGCATGTATGACATACACTATCTGTGTCCGACATAAATTGTTTAAACGAAGTGTACCGGAAAAAGTTGGAAATATTTTTTTCAACAACCTACTTAGTGCTAGCAAATACCGTTTTCAATGTTGCAAGGAGAATCTAAGATATTTTAGCTTTTTGATAAGATTTCTGAGATTTATGAAAAATCTTCAAAATCTTGTCGAAATTTAAACTAAAGGATACAGGTCTCAAAAAAAAAACGAAACCACTGGATTAAAGGAACAAAAGTCCTTTTTTTTGGTCAAAGTCTACCCCATTGCACAATATCGTAAAAACAGGAACAAAAAATAACATTACACAGTTTTGTATGCAAGACTGATAGCGATATGGCCGACACAGGTGGGCAGAGCGCCGCGTCGTTTCACCTCCGTCTATCTTCGCTTAAGCCTTAGTGACGCGAAAATGCAACTTTACAATTTGATTTAAATTGAAACATAAACGCTTTATTATTAATTATTAAGTGTCCTTTTTTACGTTTGATCTTTAAGAACAATTAATTATTAAAATAAATGTCTCATATTTTTTTAAGATCAATCACAAATTTAAAGGACATTTATCGTCCATTAAGGGGTTTATAAAGGACAAATGACAGAAGATAGAAAATAAAGGACTGTCCTTTGAAATAAAGGACGGTTGGTAAAGCTATACCACACCTCCCGACGCGTCGCGACGCTCGATTCAGTGCCTATTCACAGGCTCGCATAAGAACATAAAACATAAAAATGCGATGCCGTGATTGGCTTGATGTGCCGCCATGTATCTTTTAAGCCAATCACGGCATCGCATTCTTATGTTTTATGTTCTTATGCAAGTATCTGGATAGGCCATCAAGTACCTATGTATGTTCCTGTGTATGGCCACAGCAGGTTTTGCACCCTTTCTAGGACAGCCTGTATTCAATGTAAGCTAATTAATTAAAGTTCATAATTAGGTTATAGATTAGATTAGATCGATGAACAATATGCTTTTCCATTAGGGAACAGAAACTCTCGGGACTACCAATATTGATATGATATTCAAGATCAGCAGTGTCAAAAACTGTCGTATGCAAAAACGCAGATTTATGTCACTTTTTTTTAAACTTCTCTACAAAAAAAAATTAATGTGATTTTGCAATAGTGAAATGACAGTAGGTTGCTAAACATTTTACTTAATATCTTTTAAACTAAATGAATGAAATATTTTACAATTTCGTCGTGTTGTGATATATGAATAAGTGAAGCAAATTTTAAGAATCTTAGTCACAACGTTTAAAAGATATCAAGAAAAAATATCTACTACTTACTGTCATCTCACAATGTGGGTTAACACATTATTGCATAACACAATTTAAATAGTAAATATGGAACAATAATATTTTGACATTGCAATGTCAAAATTTATTTTAAATATTATTTTAATTTAGCATTCTCAAGAGCCGTCGACATAACAATGCCATAAATAATTCTTTCAGTCCCTAATATGTATAATCTTCAATTTTAATTTAGCTGTCAAGTAAAATAACGAGTTTATTCTTAAATGACATTTCGGAATTAAGCACTAATCCCATATTCTTCAGATAACACTATACAACAAAATTAAATTTAATTTAGTAATACCTGTAATGATTTTAAACAGTTCTTTCCTCGGTTTTTACGTATTCTTATCAGGGGCGTCTTAACAGCACGATCAAGCCCCTGCTCGGGGCAGCCATTTGTAAGGGTGGGCCAAAAATTTCCGCCATAATATAGTATATTGTTCTACTAAGAGGAAAAGTGAAGTTTTTTTTACTAGTCTGAAGAATTTACGGACGACGCGAAGCGGAGTCCGGAAACTACAGACGAGTAAAAAGCACTTTTCCTCTGAGTGAAACATACTATTTTTTCTTCAAGCATCCTATATATATTTTTTTAAATATTAATTTTTGAATTTAATTTATTCAGTAATAAAGTGTGTTTTTTTTTATTAAAATAGGCCAATAAAACCCTTTCGAAATAAACTTAAACCTTCCTTAGCTCATTTTAAATTTTTTTCGTAGGCTAAATCGTACACTTTTCGCGATTTCGATGGTGACTTGTCTGATGTAGCATTTGCAATTTCGGAGAGATTTGTAGGTGTATAAACCATATATTCTTCTTCAATCATTTTTAATCAATTTCACACAAGGTTTTTGCACAGAATCTCGAGTCAACCACCCGTTTACATTATAAACAAACACGTTTGAAGTATGGCTGTCATCAAAGTCAAAGAGTGCTGTCGTCAGTGGTGGTTTTGTTAACTAACTTTTTTTTACGGCGTACAACAATGAAGGAAGTCATTTTTTTACTGAAAAAAAATAGATCACTTCTAACTAGTGTGTTCAGTTATAAAATATGAACATTTTAGTAGGCTTGAATAAAAAGTTAATTTATTTCAATTACAGAAAAACAAAAAATAAAATGTACATAAATTTTGTTTTATGGTGTAACTAATGTAATTAATAAACAAAAACGTATTTTGTTTAATACATGTTTATTTAAACATAAATCTGATAAATGTTAAAGAATAAACAATTTTGGCAGGAGAAATTAGTATTCCTAAAACGATCACTTGAAATTAAATATTAAAAAGTTTGAGTTATAATAACTCAAACTTTATTGTATAAATAGTACTATAGTATTTTTTTAGTGTTTACTAAACATGAGTTGTGGCGGACATGTTTTGCCAACTACACGTAAGTTTATTTTAAAATAATGTCTATGAAACTTTGAAAGTTTAGATTAAGTCATTTTGTTTAAATTGGTTAACTACTAGCTGTATATGTATAATATGTAAAACGCCAGATTTCTTTGCCAAAAATATTTTATTTAAAATTGTTAAAGTTTTAAATAGATTTGTTAAAGATTTCTTTGCCAAAAATATTTTATTTAAAATTGTTAAAGTTTTAAATAGATTTGTTAAAGATTTCTTTGCCAAAAATATTTTGTTTAAATGGAATTGTTAAAGTTTTATAAAAGTTATGTTTATAAACTATTCTAACTTTTGATTTATTTATACTCTACATGAAGTAAATGGCTGGGATTGCCTGGGGCGACAAAAAGGGCCAGAAATGGCCTAGTTGTCCGGCTTTGGCCAACCCAAAAATTTACTACTACTACTATACTCTACATGGGACCTTAATTTAAAGGTAGTTTAACTTAGGAGTTTTTTATCATATGTATTATTACACTCCAGGTGGAACTTTTTATATTTTTTCGAAAATGCCTTATCTAATTAAAAACTTAAAGTATTTCCAAATTTTCTTCACTGAAAATACTTATTGAGGTTATCTACATATTATACCTACAAAAGATATAAAAAATTGAAGAATAATTAAAAAAAAACAAATATTTTTAACATTGCAAAAAGTAAGGTCGCCTTCGCCAAAATTGCAAATTTAGAAAAATTACACAGGCTTAAAAATTTATTTTTTTTTCCTTTGGATAATATTTATGGTACTAGTGGGTAAAGTAAGATATTGCCCATGAGAAAATTAACCTGCTTGGCTGACGCCTCGCTAGGTTTGGAGGCGTCAGCCAAGCAGGTTAATTTTCGAGAGGGCAATATCGGTTTCCCATGAGTGCCATACAAGGTTTTATCCAATAAATAGCTTAGGAATTCATATTTTTACTAAAAATTTTAATGACACTTAAAAGAAAATAATTTGACAAGTGACAGTTGAGTGGGTAAAATAAATAATTATCCACTCAATAAAGTAAAAGCCACGCGGGGGTTATTATTTAGTTTATCTATTTAAAATAAAGCTCGTAATTGTCTCATTATCTGTATGTTGGATAAAAATATTAATGTTATTTGGTCCGCTGATTTTAAAAATGTCAGTTTTTTCTATCACATCAGATTTTTTTGTTATACATGGTTTAATTTTAGAAGACTTCGTTTCAACAAAAATTAAGAATGTATTATGTTAATCTTAAATTGTAATAAAAAAGAACTGTAATATACAAAAATTACATACAAAACAAATGTTATGAACCTTAGAGAGTCGCCCATGGGAATGCTACTTGATGTGAGTGCCAGGACACGAGGGTGTTGAGGGCAATGAGGCTGCGGACTCTCTTGCGAGAGAGGGAGCATGCACTCAATTTGGCCCTGAACCTTTATGTGGCTTTAACAAAAGCCATCAGGTAGAGGCAATTAAGAGATGGGAAACCAAAATCAAAACTCGATATTGGAAAGACCAAAATATTCATAAAATATGAACCTGACGAACAAGAAAGTTACTTGATCTCAGCAAGGTGGACCTAAAGACCTATACAGGGCTGTTAACCGGACACTGCTCATTAAGATATTATCTTAAAAAAATCGGAAAATCTGAAATCGACATTTGCCGTCTATGCTCAGAAGAACCAGAAACGGCCGAACACATTATGTGCTTCTGCGAAGCCATTGCTCGCAAAAGGCTACAATATCTAGAACAGGTATACCCAAGACCTGCAGATATATCCCAAGTAGCCCCCAAAAAACTCTTAGACTTTTTTGAAAGCCTAAAGTTTGATGTGGACTAACTTGTAAATGGGATTCACAATAGATCTCATTGGGCGCATTGATTTGAAAGCCAGTACCATGCCTCACAACCCCACATATATTGTATTGTAGAGAGTCGCCCCCCGGAAGGAAAATATTTTACTTTCACAGCATAACGATTTTAAAAATATGTTTAAAAATATGTTATTATTTTCAGAAAATGATTGTAAAGATTCATCCCCAGTACAAAAAGGAATTCTCATCTGTTTCGGCGAATATTTCGGCACCATAGTGATAGTATTTCTGTCATGCATTTCGTGCACGACCGGTATGCATTCTGCACAATCCTCGATGCATGGATCACTTACAGGTGGTCTGGCAGTAATGACAGCAATTCACGTAAGTCATTTGCATGAAATGCAAATTTTGCTATTAAGGTGGCCCACACGCAGGGCCGTAGCGAAGAAGATTTAGGGTGGGGAGGGAGAAGGTTGAAAATCACAACTCATACTGCTAAAATTACAACTTATTATATTTTTAACCCGTGAAATTTCGACAACTTTTATTTCCTCGATAAAAAAGTTGAAGACTAAAAAAAACACTACTGTTAAAATTAAAATTTGGTTTTAGATATTTGGGCATGTGTCTGGAGCTCACGTCAATCCTGCGGTAACCATTGCAGCTATGATTGTCAACAAATTATCATTAAGTCAGGCAGCGTTATACTTAACATCACAGGTGGCGGGTTCGCTAACTGGTTATGCACTTGTATTGGTAAGTCAAACGATTAATTATAATTAATTTTATCCAACGTATTATTATAAATACCCCGCTTACTACGGTCATTTTAAAAAAGTACACAAAAAAAAATATTTATCCAATACATACAGATAATAAGACAATTACCAGCTTTATTTTAAATAGATAAACTCAATAATAACCCCCGCGTGGCTTTTACTTTATTGAGTGGATAATTATTTATTTTAGCCACTCAAGTGTCAAATTATTTTCTTGTAAATGTCATTAAAATTTTTAATAAAAATATGAATTTCTAAGCTATTTATTGGATAAAACCTTCTATGGCACTCATGGGTAAACCGATATTGCCCTCTCGAAAATTAACCTGCTTGGCTGACGCCTCGCAGGTTCATTTTCTATATATGTGCAATATCTTACTTTACCCACTAGTACCATAAATAACTATTATCCAACGTCTTATTATAAATACCCCGCTTACTACGGTCATTTTAAATAAGTACACGAAAAAAAATATTTTTTTCAATTCAATTTTGTTTTGCTAAAAAATACAAATTTGCCGACCGAGTGTGTTTTAACTCGTTTTTTGCTTCTGGTGTAAAATTCACATGAGCGGACATTGTATCATTTGATTCTATATTATTCTATACCCCTCAATTAATCATTCATCAAAAATCGTTTAATTTTTTTAAAGAAATTTTGAAGTAAATTTCAATTTTCAACCCCATTTTTACCCTCAAAAGTATAAAAAAAATTAAAAATACAAGACTAAATAGAGAATTTTATTAGTTTTAAAATGATGTCCACGCTAGCCCCCTTCCATTAAATAAAAATCCTCCCTATGCCCCCATACCCACATTTTATAGCTAAAAATATCAAATATATTCATAAAGATAGTTTAATTTGTTTTATTTCAAATTTCAAGTTGATACCTCCTCGTTAAAAAGTTTATAAGTTAAGTATACAAAACTCTTCAATATTTTTCACGGTAACTAATTCTCAGTATACCGTATACTTTTTCATCGTGTACTAAAAACAATTTTAATCACGGGTCTGATCCAAACCGTTTAAACTTTAAGACGGCCGTGGATAAAGTATAGTATTCTACTCGCGAATAATAGCTATTATTCCTTAGACTGATTACGCCACTCGCCTATCGGCGCGTGTCGTAAAATTCGCCCTCATTGATTAATAGCAATTATTATACGTTGAATAAAATACTATAAAAGTCCATTTTATATTTTAGGTCGTCACGCCAAAGGCACATCATGTTGATGGTCATTGTATGACGATGCCTTCAGGAGAAGTTGGACTTTTACAGGTAATTGAAAAACAATGTATCCAATATACCACTGTTTTGCAAAACAGGACAGTTATAGAATAGTTCATAAGCAGACCCCGTGAACTTTTAGGTTATGGCGAATAAACATAAGCGCATGCCGTCCAAAGGACTTTTAAACTAGTACATACCAGGCGAGCGAAGAAACTGGAGTTGTACCAGATGCGCTTCCGTGTTTTAAAGCTATTACATTTTTAACTGGAAAATACACGAGGTCTGTTTATAAGTTATAAATGAGTTGAATGCTCTCTAATTATAAGTTGATCAGTCTTTTCTTGATGTTTGTTACTTCCACGTAGTGTTTAGTATTTATTACACTAAAAGTAGGCAACCAAGTGTTTATCTTACTGTATAATTGTCTGCCTAGTAGTAGTAGTAGCGACATTGTACTAAACTGAATAGAATTGGCAACGCCGCAACGTAGTTCGGCCGCAGATCTTACCTATGACAGCGGATCGAGAATAATGCCGACAAAGTTAGGTTAGTTTTTTACTTCCAAAAATGAACAATTAAATTAAGTGAACACAATAGCGACTACGGGGTACCCCAATTCACAGGAAGAAACGACTATTTCGGTGAGTGCAAATCTACTTTCCTCTTTTACACCTTTCCCTCCAAATGATATCCTTTCGAAAGCCCCAGCGCTTACAATGTTAAAAAGTCAGATTTTCCAGTAATATTATCAAAATTAATAAAGTTTGGTTTGGACCTAGTTTTTCGGGTGAAACTAATCTAATACCTCAAACATTTTAATACCATCTGTAAATAGGATAAAGCCTTTATATTAGCCTTTGAACATATTTAAGGTAACCTTTGATTAATTTTTAACACTTCATCAAGTACCTACCCTTATTTGGAGATATTTGGTTTCACACAAAAATAAATTCTAGAAACTGACTGATTAATTCTATTTGATGTATTAAGAGGGTCTTAATTTAAAAGCATTCCTAATATTTAACCAAAACGTCTGTATTTGTTAGTCAATATTTAATTAAAGACCGAAACTTTATAAGAGGAAAGGTGAATGTTAAAACTCGTGTTAAACAAACAAATTATGAGAGTCCAATTCACAAATATTCGTTTTTTTTCGAAATACCGTCGTATTTTGCATTTCACTGTTTTACCATGGTAAATTTTTGTTGAATAATTTTATACATACATTAAATAAAAATAAAAAAAGTCCGGTTGGATATATTTTAAAATGACTGTTTACAGTTTGACTCACATTTATGGTAGAAATTCGTAAATTTTAGTGTTAGGGGCAACTTTCGCAGATTTTCGGCACGGGTTAGAATCTTTTGATCGTTTTGAAATTTAGCACAAAATTTTGTATGCTCAGAAGGGAAAAAATAGATTTCGAGCCCTTTAAATTTTTCACTTATAAATTTTTGTATAAGTGAAGACAATTTTCAACGATTTTTTAAGATTTATGTGTAATTTTATGAATTTAGGGGCCAAATTAGGATCCTTAGAGAAGCTTGATCACTCTTATATTTTCAGAATTTTCTAGTAATACCTAAATGAAAATTTTAAGGTAATAACAAAAATAAGGTCCACCCTAATTGATGATAATATTAAATTATGAAAAAATACAACGGTATTTAGGTAGTTATTATTTTGTAATGACGTCATTGACGTTTTTTCATTTAGATTCATTTATTTGAGTTTTAAAAAATACATATTGATATAATTTAGAGCACTGGATAGGCAGGTTTGTTAGGGTAGGTAGGTAGTTTACACACTACACACTCAAACCACCCACCTACCTATCTAGTTCTCTAATATAATTATATAAAGATTCGTCTAAAGAATGTTTGTGTGCGAATTTATTTTTTTTAAATAGTATTAATTATTGGTTTGGTCCCCCTTTTTTTTAATCATAAAGATAATGTACAACACTGTTATTATTAATTAAATAGGTACACTAAGCCACATATTCCATTGTTATAAAATTATAAGTAAATCTGATAAACTTCACATTTTCAGAATACATTAGTTTAATTGATAGAGATACATTTAAAAAAAAAATCAATTTTTCTACGACTGCTTTAGAATGTAAGCAAATACACACACTTTTCAAACACACAATGAATCCATTCTAGCTCTAGATACGGTAAGAATATTCCGTATCAAGTGTTAGCATGAGCACATGTAGTGCCATCTCTTGTTTATAAAAGTAAAGAAAACTGTAGCAAAATTAGCAAAAATATATTTATTTTACCATGAAATATTGAATAATTTAATGCAATTTAAAGTTTTGCGTTAAAATTACATAAAGTTTATTAGTTTTTCTTAATATTTGACCAGTTTTTTATCAATTTAGTTCAAAAAATTAAAACTGCTCCATCTATTGTTAAATATTTAAACCTAATATCTGTCACAACAATCTGACATAACCTTCAATTTTTGCATTATAATTTGTAAATATGTGCTAAAATTAAATAAAAATCTTTTTTAAGTACTGATTTGATAAAATTATTAAATAATATTAATTCCTTTATTTAAAAATATATGTTTTGTTGCATTTACAATGTCGAGTCACAAAAAACATTGTTTTTAACCTTGTCCGCAGTTTAAAGCCATACAGTGTTTCATATTTGCAGTCGAAGAAAAAGTATAGTCTACAACACGTATGGAACAGTCATTCCGCGCTCGCGGGACCGTCATACTCGCCAGCCGGCTCGTATGACAACGCGTGCGAGCTCAAAGAAAACATACTTTGGGAAGTAGATCGAGAGAAAACGCAGTATACTATCAGCGAAGCATTGTATATCTTGACTGCTTGTTTTTTTCATGAGAATAAACTCTTCGATTTCAAGAACTGATCCCCAGTTAGAATTTTTTATTTTTTCTATTCTATTCCTACAAAAATGACAATTTACCGCCCGGGCGATCGCTGTTCTTGAGCCAGGATTAAGAGCGATTCCTGTAAAGCAGCATCCTGCAACAGGACTTCCTTTTGCAGAATCCCGGGAAAACTTAACTATAACTAGACTTTAGGAGGTTCTAAATAACAAAATAACATAAATTCATTTCTATGTTCGTATAAAACGAAATATAGTCCTTCTGAGATTTTTATTATGAATCTACTTAAAATAAGACACCTTTCTTTGGACATAATAATAGCTTACTGTCCCCTAATAAACGTCATAAATTTTATTTTGATAGCTTTAATCATACCGTCAAAAAACGGCTGACTCGGACACACGGTATATGTTACAAATGTTAAACTGTTTGGTTATTATTGCTAAAAACAGTTTTCTCAATGTAGGATGACAATAAAATTTGCTCGTGAAACATTTTGACTTTTTCTGCATGTCTGTATGCTACCTTTATCAAAGGTGCAATCATTTACGGATAAATAATCAGCGCTACTATGTAATTTAATCTTTTATACCCTACAATAAGTGAAACATTTTTATTCCAGGCGCTAACAGTCGAAATAATCTTAACTGTGATCTTGGTGTTCGCTGTATGTGCCACTTGGGACCGAAAATGTGCCAACTCACTGGATTCCGTCGCTCTCAGGATCGGCTTTATCGTGACAGCTTTAGGTCTCGCAGCAGTAAGTGTTACTTTATAAAATGAACTTTATAATATTAAGACATTTACGAAAAACAAAAAGAAAATATGTGAAACTGGTACCTTTTCTAGACGGGTGGAAAAATGAAGAAGTTTATAAAAAGACCATATCCTTTTGTTTTTTTTGTAGCTTTATCGGTTTGTTTTTCTGGCCGCAACATTATCAGAAATGTATCAAAAGAAAAATTAATTGAAATTAATTTTACCTATGATTGAAATTTTACAAGCGTCAAAATTTGACATCTAATTAAAAATGTAAAAATATATCAAAATTTATTAAAATGCATGTATGTCGGAAACTAATAGTCCTTCGATAAAAATGATCACATGTTTTTGTAGGGAATTAAACATTATTTTCAAAAATTCAAAAAAATTGTCTTACTATAAATAATAAGTGAAATATGGCTAAAAATTATAGCTTTTGTCCATTTTGCCCCACTTGCCCGACGCTAATGTTAACGATATTTGATGTGACACAAACAAAAAAGGTCCTGAATCGTTTGTTCAAATATTTTTTCAAATCGGACATTCCGTTCAAAAGTTATAAGGTTTACATACAGACAAACAGACAGAAAGACATTTTTTAACACCCACTTTTCCCACATTTTCTCGAAGTTATGACATTCTTAAGCCAAAAATGCAAAAAAAAGATTTTTCGGGTGTTTTCACCCGTAAAAACCATTCTTTGTAGGAACTTTTAAGCGTATTCCCGACTTTCAAAAGATATTTTTTAATTTTGAATTATTTATTTAGGGTCCCTACACAGGAGCAAGTATGAATCCTGCTAGAAGTATAGGACCGGCAATATGGCATCACCTGTATAAAGATCAGTGGGTGAGTACCTACAGTGCCGGGCCAAAAAGCACTTTTTTGACGACCAACTTCGTTAAAAAGAAAATTCAAAATTAGTTTGCTCGGAACATTTGCGAAATCAAAAAAGTACTATTTTTCGACCTGGCCCGGCTAGAAAACATATTTGTTAACTTAAAAATAATGGTTAGTCTGATTGGTTCCTAATTTTAATCCGTCAGGCAAATTTCGGAACACCCTGTATAAATTTAAATATTAATTTTATTCATATTTTTAGGTTTATTGGGTAGGTCCAATGATTGGTGGTGTTTTGGCCGGAACGTTCTACAGGACAGTCTTTTTAAGGCACAAATAATTTTTCAAAAAATTATGGAATGTTATTTTAAATCATGTTTTTGTATGTTTATTTTTTTTATTTTAATAAATATGTTTTATAATATAGATTTTATTTAACACAACAGCCAACGAACTAATAACTCTTCTCTCTAGAACAGGCATTTCATTCGTAAAAACTGACAAAAACGTAGCCAACATATACATTCGTCTGTCTTACTCGCACAGCTTTGTTCTAACAAAGACAACAATAACAGATAGTAGTTATTGTTATTGTTCAGGCCTGAATATACCTACTATTTGTTTACAAACAATCCGAGATGTTGGCGATACTTTATATTAACGGTATGCGTATTCTAGAGGGAAGAGTTATTAGTTCGTTGACAACAGCACCAAAAAAAAAACTTACCATGATTAAGTCGTTTAAACTTTTACTCTGGGTAGCCTCACTGACAGCCCTTAAATCCGTTCTGAAACAAATAAAAATATAAAATGATTTTTATGATGCTTGAAAAATGGCTCAGAATACAAATTGGGAATTATCACTAATCCATATCCATTAAGTTGTAACTTTATGGCAAACGGTGGCATATTAATCCTAAAATAATTATCTACCGATGCCAACTAGATTTACATTCTTTATGTACTTAGATTAAGTAATAAAGAAATTAAATTTATGGTAAGCTTTTGTGATTATGTTTTTTTATCATTTTAGTATCATTAAGAAATAAATTCTGAAGAAAAGTCTCTTGGCCTACTTAAGTTATGTCCTTTTAGCGACATTATAATGAATAAACTTAAAGCTATAGAGCTAACAGCTACAACAGAGCTTTATAAATTTATTCTTTAATATTATTTAGTTCCCACTTAAAATTTATAAAGCTTCGATAACTTGTCTTCGTTAAACTTTTTATATTTTAACGTATTTTAATTTAAATTTAAGTTTTTAATATACCTATCAATGATAGCCTATCACATAATATGTTTAGGTACGTACATTTATTCATACAGTGCGTGCATTAAGTCTGGAATCACCCGATTAACTTTTTAGTTACAAGTAAAACACAAAAACCCTCGGATAGGTCGATTTTTATTTTTAATTTTGCAAATTATGGTGTAATAAAAGTTATTAAAATTTGCACCCCCTTGCACCCTCACTCCCCAACTTTTTTTTTCAAATAGCAACCTACCCCTTGTGACACTTCGTTGGAAAGGTAATTTAATAAGCTTTCCAACGGTGTATAATAAAGCCTAATTTGGTAAAGGGCTAATGATAAAATGCACAATTTAGTTTATTATAAAGACATGTAAAGTATAACTTTAGTTCACTATAAATGTTCAAATTGATGTCCTTCAGCTCTTTGATAGTGGACACTAAAAAAAAGGGATTAAAATCGATTAAATAGTAAACATAAAATTGGTCAATAAAAAGAAAAAAAATTGCATTTTTCAACAGGGTATAAAATATTACAATAAGTTTAAAACAACCTTATTTAGATTCTCAGGAAGGTGCCAAGTAGGAAATAGGGCAACAATTACCATATTATGCGTAATATTTCACACAAACAATGTTTAAATAAAACATGCGTTTTTTCATAGACCCTTTAACAAATTAGGCTTTATCATACACTGTTGGAAAGCTTATTAAATTACCTTTCCAATGATGTATCACAAGGGGTAGGTTGCTATTAGAAAAAAAAAGTTGGGGGGTGAAGGTGCAAGGGGGTGCCAATTTTGATAACTTTTTTTAGACCAAAATTTGCAGAATTAAAAATATAAATCGACCTGTCCGAGGATTTTTGTATTTTACTTGTAACTAAAACGTTATTCGGGTGATTCCAGACTTAATGCACGCACTGTATACAAGGCGGTCCAAAAGTCACCACAACTTTCTTACTTTTTAAATAATTGGAAAATAAACTTCAAATCTACATCTGTGTCTTGGCAAGTATTTATTATTTAAGCTTCTAAAATATTGTCAGGGAGGCGTAGGGGTAATTTTAAATGGACCCCTGTATTATACATAATTTTAAAGCACATAAAAGTATATATTCTATAGTATATCAAACAGTGGCGACTAAAACAACATAGTTGGCGCAGTCGGTAGAATACCATTAATGTATCTTTCACCAAATCAATATTGAGAACAAAAGCATTCGTTATTGTGATCTTCAAAGTAAATGCAAAAAGTATTTAATGATGGGATAATCATAAAGAAGGATAATAGACTCATTAGGACGGGATGCATCGTCAAATAACACAGAAGTCTAATTTCAGACACTGCGGTTAAAAAGTATATTCGTCTGTATTTGTGTACTTACGCAAGCGAGAAAAGGTCCGTGTTTGTCGGTAAGAAGTTATATAATACACATATGTATACAGGGTTATTCTTTTAAATGGTACACCCATCGTAACTTTTGAACGGGTGTACCATTTAAAAGAAAAACCCTGCATATTTAACTAAATTTAATTCTCCGTCGGTGTTTAAATCTTTTTTTTTATAACAATATAGCGCAGCTTACACCGACTTCTTTACGTTCTAGTTCAAAATATATTTTAGCACCATGGTTTGGTTTGTTATAAAATTAACAGATTGTTATATTTTTACAAAAGACACAGACTAAAAACATTCATTAAGAAAAAGCTACTTCGATGGATTTATGGTAATTTGGTAATTGAAGATCGTCATTTTTTCAGCGTAACTATTTTTTATGTTCAAAACCGATAACCAAGGCTATTTAGACATGAGTACACAATTGTTAGGATATTTCTATCTTCTTTGTTTTTTAAACAACCCCAATGGCTTGTGTTCAATCAGCAGCATATGTTCGTGAATGTGGAAAAAATTTGATTAAAGTCAGTAACCACAAATTAAGTTAACATACTGGTTTTTTATTTAATAAATGGTATACATAGGTAATTGATTTACGTTTGGATTCAATTGGTACATTTATCTGTAAAAAAAACAAGGGGTCGAAACCTCGGTCGAAACGTATTCATTTTATTCAATTAGATTTTTTTTGTTAGTGCTTTATTTTACCGTCTTCAGTCATTACTTTTGACAAAGCTAGCCCTGGCTTAATAAAAATCTCCTGCGTTTAGGAAAATAGACTCGCCCGACTCCGTCTTAGAAAATCAGCAGGATATAAACTAAGTATTATACGGAAGTAATATTTATCTTGGTATTTTTATAGCAATTTGTTTGTTCATTTTATTCACAGACGCGGAATAAAAAGAAAATTGACAACAACCTCATGACAGTCGTGTTCATACTTAAATGTCCCTTAAACGAGCTCCCTTAGATAGAAATTTAGCACAAAAATACATACAAACTTTTACCCATTTTTTTTCAAACGAGCAATAACGTTTATAGGCATAAAGCTTATCGCACATAATATTATGTCTAATGATTAGATTAGACATAGATACCAAATTAATTCAAATGTCTATAATAGATATTCGCTGCACATACAAACATCAAATTACCTATAGGTTTAGTACAATAAATTATTATTAATAATGTGAAATTTCTCATACCATGTGTTTAATTTTAGATATAATATAGGCAACATAATTGGCAACAGCAATTCCAAATGCAGTCGTTCAATGATTTAGAGGAATTTCTCTAAATCATTGCACCCGTCCTACTCTGGCTTGCTCACAAGCCGCCCGCCCGCTTATTTGCATGCATTGTTGCCACACTTATTAGCTTATATGCTTTACAATGTCCAATCGTAGGTTAAACGTGCGGTATATTAATTATAATAAGGCAAATGTTACATCAAATGCTTAAAACTATTAATATTATTTATTAACAACTTGTTAAATAATAACAAATGATTTTATCAATTTTCCAATCAGGCAATACATCATCGAAATTAAATTTAATCCGAAATGATTTTGGAAAATTGATATAAATTTATGTTTCGCATTTTAATTAATTTGGTGGAAAAAATTTAATTAAATCCATACAGGCTAGTTATTATCATTATCCAATAAATAAAAATGGTTATCCGTTATGGGATTAACCCGGATATTTAAAAATGTGAGTGAAAATATATGATGGATATTCTCAAATTAACGGATACAAATAATGGGATAAAGTTATATAATAATGAATTAAAAATCACTGACTGCAGTTACAGCAAATAACTGGAAAATAGGAAATAATAGTTACTTATGGTACTAGTGGGTAAAGTAAGATATTGCCCATGAGAAAAGTAACCTGCGAGGCGTCAGCCAAGAGGGCAATATCGGTTTACCCATGAGTGCCATACAAGGTTTTATCCAATAAATAGCTTAGGAATTCATATTTTTATTAAAAATTTTAATGACATTTACAAGAAAATAATTTTACAAGTGACAGTTGAGTGGGTAAAATAAATAATTATTCACTAAATAAAGTAAAAGCCACGCGGGGGTTATTATTGAGTTTATCTATTTAAAATAAAGTTGGTAATTGTCTCATTATCTGTATCTATTGGATAAATAAATAAACTGAAATTATATATACATGTACAATGTACCAATGACCAAAATACATGGACATTGTACATCTGGTCCAGAATTTTTCGAATAAAAAAACTAGAACACTGTTAAAAGACGGTTGGCATACAATATTTTTTCTACTATATAAACCTAACTCAAAAAATCAGTTAAAAATACAGTTTTAAAATCATTTTTACATAGGCTATGTGACATAGTTTATGAAACATAAGTTCAGATTAAAATTTACATTTCTTTTTCCAAGTCTTATCTTTAAACAACCCTGGTATTTTATACCCCTTATTTGTAAAATACTCGTCCTTATTTTTGTTCACTGAAGTGATTTTAGTAATAGGCACATGACAAAAGAACGCAAGTCTAATATTTGCAAACATACCCTAACTTTTAAATCAAGCTGTCAATTTAAAATCCTAATCTTCTTGTGTACATAGAGGCCCAGGATCGTGTTTTCTTTTTGATTTTGCAGTAGGTAAAATATCTAAAATATCTACATAGAAAAAAAGGATTCCTTGAACTAAGGACACGTGTCTTTTGATGTGTTCAAAGCCATATTCTCTTGTTTCAAGCTAGCATTTCTTTGAAACAAAGTCAATGTCGTTAAATGAAGAGTAACGGGATTTTGAAAGAAGATCCGCGCTCTTCATTCAAGGACACTGGCATAGTAGCCTTGAAACAAGGGAATATGGCTTAGAAAATATCGAAAAACAAGTGCCAAGGAATCCTTTTTTCTGTATATGTTTAAAATTCAGCGGTTAAATTTTTTGACCTAAAAAAACAAAAAAAAATGTTTTATATTGGTCATTAGGTTTAATGAATGAAAGTCTGCTTTAAAGCATTTGATATAGTCTTAGTTTTTGCATTGACCCTTAAAAGCGCTAAAATTTTGCCTGTTGCGCATTTTTTTTAAAACCCAATTCAAATAACTTAAAAAAAGTCCAATCCAAACAATTTTTTTATCCAAAGACAACCAAATTTTAACGGAGATAAATCAATGGTATATAGCTTGGTTTCACGTTTCTATGAATACTGCTTATAAAGTCACAGGCACCATACTTCCCTCCTTAGCAGAATCGCCGTAAAAGGAGATAGCAATACAGTCGATATTTCTGTGACCGCTTACGTAAAAATCGATCTGTATTTGCTGCATTTCTCTAAATGCTACATTTATCGGTGAAAAAATGTTGCTAGCATATTTATCGATGTAAATTAAATGTTTCGATAAAAGATGAAAATTAGATTTTTCTTAATGATTTTTGATTGATCTTTTAATTTTCTTATTCTACGTATGAATTTATTTATTAGTAAAGCTTCGGGTAATATAGGACATACTTTTAACCATCAGGGTACACCCCTGAATCTTCGGCGCCTGCACTTAAGACCCAGCTGGATCTAAAAAGTACAATTCTACCACTTGATGACGTAACACACCGTGAGTCACAATAAGAGGGTAGTAAAAAAGACCAAGGAAGAAAATCAACCCCAAGGATATTTTACTTGCTTTTATTTCCATCTAAATGCAGCTAATATTTTCATCTGGGAAATGGGGATAAAACCTTTTTTTGTTCATCGTGGTGAAACGACTTCAGTTTGTTACACTGAATTAAAAAAAAAATGAGTAAATTAATTAGAAGGTCTTATAGGGATTGAGATTTGCATCTTACCCAGCGCCGTATTGTAGACTTGCTTAATTCAAGAATAAAAAATAATTTGAGATTTAATCAGAAACACTTCTAATTATAAAACCATCTACAGAGTGGATATATACTATTTTTGTTTTGTCTTTTGCTACAAGATGAAACGTCAAGGACATACATTAAGTGGTGTTTTTGTTTTTCGCAAGATACAATGTCACTATAGATTCAACTTAAATTAAAAAATGCATCTACTTTTTTTTTTAAATACATAATTTACATAATACTAGTAAATGCTTATGGTTGGTTTACCCAAAGATTAACTAAGAATTTGACCAATTAAATGTCAAATTTATTTGTCACATTTCATTTCATTGGCTAAATTCTTATTTAGTTTAGTGTTAATTCTTAGTTAAACCAACCCTTAAACCAGAAGGTGTGTTAATGTCAAAGAACTTTTACCTCAAGAATGAACATGATGAAATCTACCGTATGCGTTGTTTGAAGCGTGAACCAACTACGGTGAGGGGCTGGTGGGGAGTGACTATTGTTTACACTTAGTACGCGAAAAGAGAGAGAGAAATAATGTGTAAACTCACAGTCTAATGTCGTAAACTTTGTCAAGCAATACATAACCTCAATTTTATTTATAAATAATATGTACAGAATATGTTTTTATTAAAGTGCTAATAAATAAATACTAATGGAAATATGGTTTGTTTAAACTTTAATGTAGGTATAAAGATTTATCATAATGATAAAGTGAAAATTACGCAACATCGCTCTGGTCACCAGAAGGTCAAAACTAGCGATACTTATGTTTACACCAGAAGCAGTATCGCGTACGTTTATGTAAACAAAGAAACAAAAAGATGACACCTTCATAAACATTGGTCTGAAATAACTTCTTGAGGTAAAAGTTCTTTGGTTAATGTGATCAAATTCATAATTTAAACTAAAATAAAATTTCGAAAATAATCTCAACGAATAATAAACAACATGTAGGTATCTGATTTCAAAATGTCAAACCAAGCCATAAATATTTCTGAAATCTAGTAATACTATCTCCTTCACACGACCCGCGTGCATTTAACATTCCGCTATATTAAAGCTAATCAGGGAGAAATATGACTTGTTGACAAGTCAAGAATAAAACTTCTTCTTGAAATTGTGTTTATTGTGGATGAGTCATAAATAGGGTAATATTTACTACTAATAAACGAACGTTGCACAGATGTGTGTTTGTATGGAAAATGTGGCCAATTTGTTTTTCTACCACCTTATAGTCCAGTCAAATAACGAGAAATTTCTGTGTTAAATTGCAATAAATGTACACGGGTTGATATTTTAAAGGGCAGTAGTAAATAGTAACAGAATACTCCTGTTAGCTTTTAAAACAGGGGCGGATTTATTTCACTTTAAGGGGGGGGGCATCCATAAGGAAAAAAAAATCGCTTTCGCCAAAAATATAATAATAATAATATTTCTATACTAATATGGGAGATTTAGCTCAGCGGTCAATGGCATCGATATAGCCTGACACTGATCTAATGATCGTGAGTTCAAACCTCACTGGCGCCGATTGCCTTTTTCAGTTAATTCATAATTGAAATTTGGCGAAGGCGTACTCCCTAGATATATTGATTCGAAAGTCAATTAAAGCCGGTGGTTCCCTCTACTACTAGCCCACAAAAGTCCTGGACTTAGGGGATGCTTAATTAAGTAGAATAGTACGAGGTTAAAAAACAAACATAAAACATAAATATAAAAAATATAAAAAATATATCTCGCTATCGAGACAAAATAAGAACCTATAGGTTATTTTAAAACGCTATATAATAATTGATTAGCCAAATTTAAACCAAATACTCCTCTGTGCGTTTTCTTAGACTATGTGTGACGTTTGCTGATAAGGATGAGAAAGCCATGTTTCAAACAAACTGCTATACATACAATTTTAAGTAAATATGTATTTAAATATTAATTTAGTTTTAAAATTTATTTTTAGTTAAATAAATAATAAATAAAGTTTAAAACTAGTTAGATCTAAGTATGGTTCATTAAAACTACAGTCATAAAGAGACTCAAATAACACCGGCCCACAAAAAAAAAAAACGTAAATTACTCCCAACCAGACTATATTTTTGTATTTATGTGCGATGTAAACGAATTTGACAGTAAAAAAGTTCACTGACACGAAAAAAAATTTAATCCGCTGCAAAAAAAGTACTGGACGAGCTAGTTTGAGATCTTCTAACTTTTGACATTTTGGAGTTATGCCCGAAGACACTTTTGATCAGAAAGTCGAGAACTATAATGCCAAATTTCAGCTCAATCTGACAGAAACAAATTTTCTATAAGACCGGTGTTCCTAAACTAGGTACTCATTTTTGGGAGTTGTGTCCGTGAACTTTTAATCAGAACTTTGAATATGTTATGGATATTCCAAATTTAGCCAAAGAGGCCAAATCACCACTTCCAAAGATAAGAGAAATATGGTCTGGTTAAGAGTAACTGACATTTTTATTTTGTTAGTCGGTATAATCTTTTGCTTGTTTAAGAAATATTGCATTTATTTAAAGAAGAACAAAAGAAGATAAGGCTCCAAAGAATAGCCTATTCTTTGGAGCCTTAGTTTATTGAGTTTTACGTTGATTTTTTGTAGTTTTTTTTTGTTAAAAAATGGCTATTTAAAACAATTGTTAACAATCAAAACGACAATCAAACACGAGTAAAACAAAAAGAAATAGCAAGCATGTTTTGTTTTTTGTTTTATCTTTTTAAAGTACCTTTTTGCGACTGTCCTAGAAACAAGGCTGAAAAAAGTTTTATAAAAAGTCCTGAAATTGTAAAGTTTTTTAAACATTTAAAATTGAACTTTCCACTTATGCCTGCAGAATGTACAAATTGCCAATATCAATACCAAGTACAAAGTTTTTTGTCCATTGGGACAGACATTTGAAAACTTTTCATCCTTACATCCTGCTAGCCCTGTCCATTTTTAAGAAATAAAAAAAATCAAAACTTTTACAAGAATAATTTTTGTCATGTGTCGCACAACGGCTCGTGTTGCAAAATTCACCCTTATTAGTTAATAACAATTATTAAACGCTAGTTAAATAATATACAATTAGTTGATAAAATGTATCTATAAATAGGCACTTCTATATATTTTTTCTGTGAATAATACACTATTTACATACTGCAGTTTTACGAAAGACGTCGATATCTTAGCAAATATTAGATAAAATGCGAATTTCCGGCAAAAATGGGGAAGTTGATCGAGAAGGAAGGTCATTGAATGTAATATTTATTGAGAAAATATTTTCCAATATAGACGGAAACCAGACCTATTCACCAAATATGAATTTACAATATATCCTATAAAAGATATTGAGGAGCGAAAAATGACAATTTAATATAATTTTTTTCAAGACTAAAAACTATACGTATAGTACTTCTTGTAAAAGTGCTGTACCATCATGAACACTTCTACGCGCTCATCCTCCCCCACTCTATGTAGAAACACTAATCGAGGTTTTTCATGTCGTAACGTTTTAGTCAACGAACTAATAACTCTTCTATCTAGAATAGGCATTTCATTCGTAAAAACTGACAAAAACGTCGGCAACATAAACATTCGTCTGTCTTACTTGCACATCTTTGTTCTAACAGAGACAACAATACCAGTTACTGGTAATTGTTATTGTTCAGGCCTGAATATACCTACTATTTGTTTACAAACAAACCGAGATGTTGGCGATACTTTATTTTAACGGTATGCTTATTCTAGAAAGAAGAGCTATTAGTTCGTTGGTTTTAGTCCTAGTTAAAATTCTTTGTGGTGTATTCAGGCGTGTTTGTTGCAAATTTTGAAATGAGTGCTTTATACAATTTTTTTTATTTTGCTCTAAAATAAAAAAAACTTAAATTTAAATTGATGACCGATTTAGGGATATTCGTTTTGGGTTGGCACTACAATTTTCGCTATGTTTGAAATTTATAGAACAAACGATATTTTAATCTTTTACAGTCAGCTCTCTTTTTCACTGCAAGTAACCAAGCCACAATTTTAACACGGTTAAAATGAACTTAAAAGACATTTTCATAGAAAACTAAATTTAAAAGCGGTGCTGACATTTGCACGGAAAACGCCAAGCGATTGTCTTTTGTCCTGTATTGTCAACCCAAAAGAAAAAAGGACAAACCTCTTATAGGCCTAGAAGAACACGCAAAATACGTGTGATTATAAGCTTATAAGAGTCGCAAAATAGAAAAAAATATTTTCCTCTCAGTTTGCCTAATGGCGATTTCTCCCGTTAGATTAGACAGGGACAAAAGTTCTACCCAAAAAGGATAGAAGACATACATACACTCCCACTTCCACCCAACCAACCAAATTCTGTATTTATTCTTTGTTGAACAAATACAATATTTACTTGGCCGGGCGAAAAGTGTAACTATTATTTTTATTAAAGAAATTACTGGCGCCATCTAAATTTTAGTAGAATTATCTTATTCTACAGATTCACATTAGCTATGTTTGTTCGTGCCGCTCAGTGCTACACTTTCCGGCCAACCAAATAAATACTGTATTTGTTGTATGAAAAACAAATACAGTATTTATTTGGTTGGCTGGAAAGTGTAGCACAAATGAGATAGAGATAGGGTAGACGTCTTTTGTTTCATAATTCTAGTTGTAGAGAGCTCCATTAGAATTAATTTATATTCCTCTTTGGTGCGCCATAAAACAGGAAGGTGTTATAAATTTTAGTGCCATTATTTTATCGGACCTTCCACCGAGTTTTAACTATCCGCAAGTCGTTATATGATAATTCCTGCTCGTATCGCAGGATATACAGGAAATAAATGGAGCTCGCTACAACTAGAATTATGAAACAAAAGACGTCTACCCTATCTCTATCTCATTTGTGCTACACTTTCCAGCCAACCAAATAAATACTGTATTTGTTTTTCATACAACAAATACAGTATTTATTTGGTTGGCCGGAAAGTGTAGCACTGAGCGGCACGAACGAACATAGCTAATGTGAATCTGTAGAATAAGATAATTCTGCTAAAATTTAGATGGCGCCAGTAATTTCTTTAATAAAAATAATATAGTTACACTTTTCGCCCGGCCAAGTAAATATTGTATTTGTTCAACAAAGAACAAATACAGAATTTGTTTGGTTGGGTGGAAGTGGGAGTGTATGTATGTCTTCTATCCTTTTTGGGTAGAACTTTTGTCCCTGTCTAATCTAACGGGAGAAATCGCCATTCACCAAATACACTTCGTTCGTACCTGGCTATTGCATACTTGTGTACTTACGTTGTCACGAGGCCTCGTTTTGTCGGATGGTTGTAGGTAGAGTGCCTTAACGCGACATTTTCTGTCAAGAATAAGAGTGGAGACATTTTAATTAATTTAATTAAGATTTAGGGAAACGGCAAAACGGCAAAAGTGTTTTTAAGACTATTTATCATGACATATTTTTACAATGCCGTATACAAAATAGACTTGTTTGTCATACCTCAAATGAATCGTTTATTTTCAAAAGGGGTCTTCTTCTTCTTCCTTTTTTTTGGCCTTTTCTCAGTGAGATAATTAGCCAGATCCCTATTAGTTACTCAATTCACCAAGAGTGGTTCTTGTCTGGCTTGGCACCATGCCCACCCCTGTTTTGATTATAGAAAATTTCCAGTCTTCTGTAAAACTTTTTCTTTTTCTTTTCCGTCTTCCCTTTTCGTGTTTGCTGTTGGTTGTGTTAGCTGTTGACAAGGCTGTTTTTTCTAATTTGTAATTATATTTGCGAATGCGCTAGTATATTAAAAAATTCTGTAAGTATAAAAACTTCTTCACGTGTTAGTTGCTTCCAAATCAAAACTTATCAGCATTATAAATGATTAAAAAACATAAAATTCCCTTCTTACTCCAATATAATCACATGTTCGTAATTTTACTGCACATCATCCATACAAGCACTATAAAATATATAAAATCGAATCCAGGGCATATCTAAGATAGCAAATAAATAACTATACTAAAACACTTGATGCTAAAAATTATTCGCGATTAACGGATTACCTAATTCTTGCCAAAAGTACATGTTGCTCGTTTCACGGGTGAAAAGCAAATGACAAAAGGGGTCATCTCCATTGTTTTTACAATAGAGTTGGCCCCTTTTTAAAATGACCGATTCAAATAGTTTTTAACTTTTTTTGTTCTCCAGTTGGGATTAATCATATTCTTTCTTTATTCTGATTTTACCAAATGGAGTTTTAAATAAATGAAACTCATTTTCTTCCGACTTACAGTAACGTTCAATAAACATTTTCTCTGCACGGAAAAAAAAAATTATAGCTAGGAGCGCTATAACACACATACCAAGCAAATTATAATCGCTTATTATATAAATACAAGGCTTTCTCTTACAATTATGGCAGTCAGTGTAAAAATTTATATGAAATACTTTAATTGTTTAGTGAATAATAAAATATAACAAATAGTATGGCATTTATAGCTTAAATAGATTTAATTATTGTCCGTGCTAATAATTTTTATAATATAATAAAATTTCTGTAAATTTATAATAGTGCCTGTAATAAATATAATCGTGTCTGTAATATATATAATCGTTTCCAATTTATTTTTAACATTATTAGTTATTGTATCCCTTATAATCTATAGCTTAAATCACTATAATTTGCCACTGTTACCAAATATCTTATAATGTATAGCGCAGAGCCCACTAATTTCTTTCCGTGTGAATTAAAAAAAAAACTATATGAAAAGTGTCAAAATTTTTACTTTTACACTCAAAAATTTGGGTAAAATACTCGCTAAAGTGCCTGTAGACAGGAGAAAAGCATAAAATTTCTAGTTTCTATATCAGTGCAAGACTATAATGCCCAATGTATCCCAATGTTTTTAAACATATATATATATATATATATATATATATATATATATATATATATATATATATATATATATATATATAAATGTGTTCAAACTTTACATGAAAAATTTAGAACACTATACCTAAATTTAGTCCTATTTTTGTTTGTTTTAATTGTCTTTTTTTGTTTTTACTCAATTTACCTAAATTTGAATAAATTAATTTCTGTTTATAAATCGTTTGAAATTTTAGGCATTATTAATCAATGATGTGCAATACTAAAAGCTTCATTTTAAAACCGGTTCATTAATTCAATAACTCGAATTTATGCATGCAGAAAGCTATTTTATAAATAGAGCCTAAATGTTTGCTGAACTTAAATTCCAATTTGAATGAATTCGAACTCTAATACGTACTTATTAGAATTTAATGCATTTATGTTAATTTAGTTCTATTAAGTCGAGTCTTTAATAAACATTACTTATGTGCATGTCAACGAACTAACAACTGTTCTCACTAGAATACGCATACCGTTAATATAAAGTATCGCCAACATCTCGGTTTGTTTGTAAACAAATAGTAAGTATATTCAGGCCTGAACAATAACAATTACCAGTAACTGTTATTGTTGTCTCTGTTAGAACAAAGCTGTGCGAGTAAGATAGAAAAATGTATATGTTGGCTACGTTTTTGCCAGTTTTTACAAATGAAATGCCTATTCTAGAAAGAAGAGTTATTAGTTCGTTGGTGCATGTACACTATACATTATTATAAAAGCACCTAATATTATTGATAAATACAGGGTGTCTTAAAATGTTTTGCCCAAAGATTTTCTTTTCTTAAAAAATTGCCGAGATAGGTGGATATTCAAAAAAAGAAGAATTTATTTATTTCTGATCACAAAAAAATGCAAATAAGGCATATAAATAAGTTCAAATTTGTTTTATTTCATTGGCTCAGCTATGGCAGTATAGTGTCACATTTTATGTTTATAAAGTTTTTATTACACTTCCTTTTGTTTGGATTTTCTTGGATTTTCTTGAACATACAACGCCGTAAATAAGGAATTGATTTGTTCTGTTCTTTTCCTCCAGCGTATTCATTTCCTGATTCAAAATTAGATGCCTGGCAGCATTTCAAGACAATAAGTCATTCGACAAAAGATGTTTAATAGGTGCTTGTACTGATAATAGTGAGAAGAGCTAATTAATCCCAGTCCATGAGCTCATGAGGTGGTCTGTACATTGATCTCAGGGAAAAAAGTAAAGAGAAATGTCAACATTTCCTTACTTACACTACTGTTAACTCAATTCTAGTACTAGTACATTTAAAAATGTGTGTTTTTTGCCTTGTCTAGTGACAAGGAACATTGTTTTCAACCTTCTCCGCAGTTTAAAGCCATCCAGTGTTTCATATTTGCAGTCGAAGAAAAAGTATAGTCTATAACATGAATGTTCATTTAGCGCTCGTGGGACCGTCATACTCGCTTACCGGCTTGTATGACAAACTTTCTACTCACGCGGTATATTGTCTATTCCATACTAGTTATAGAATATTCAATATATCTGTGGCTTGGTTCTAAAAGGGTCAATGTCACTTTTTCCGTGTTTTGAAATATACCGCCGAACTAATTTTTTCAGATCTATATAACCTGAAAAGGCTAATGTCAGTGCGTGTGAGATAAATGTAGACTTTAAGCGACAAGGGCAGACGTGTGTTTTCATAAACATTTCTGTTAAAGTGCTAAAACGGCCAATTTTTGACTTAGTTAATGCAATTTAACATCACTCGCCAACGAACATTGAAGGCTTCATGGTAATAGCTAATTTACGGTGAAGGCTTCGCCGTGAAGCACATCAATTCTAAAATTTAAATACTGGTAAATGATTTACCACCAGAAGGGTTGATATTG
Organism: Brachypterus glaber; assembly: GCA_958510825.1. Classification (NCBI taxonomy): domain Eukaryota; kingdom Metazoa; phylum Arthropoda; class Insecta; order Coleoptera; family Kateretidae; genus Brachypterus; species Brachypterus glaber. Next base: position 2,038,175 of record OY294052.1, read on the forward strand.
GCTACCCCTTTATCAATAACTAGCTGTTTAGGAAACATTTCTCTTTGCTCAACATTTACAATCCTACACACACACACAGATCTTTTGCTAAAGGCTGATTGGGCCCTTGAGAAATATTTTACATATTTATATACGGGGGCCTGCGTTAAGTTTGAATGGAACCTGTCAAATTTTCTATACAAAGTTTTAATTGATTAAATGTGGCTTCTGTTTTTTTTTTTTTTTAAATATCTTATTTTTTACCTTGCGGGGCCCCCAGAGTACCGGGCCCGGTACTTTGTTACCCCTTTGAACCCCTGTGCACTGTAAAAATGTGTAAATTTACATGCTAAATCAAAGGTAATATGTTGCCAAGCAGGTGCCTGTAAAATTTACTAGATTTAACTTGTAATTTTACAATTTTTTAAGAATATTACGTTCATTAAAAATTGTAAAATTACAAGTTAAATATCGTAAATTTTACGTGCACCTGATTGGCAACATATTACCTCTGATTTAGCATGTAAATTTACACATTTTTTTTGTAGTGTGTCCAGGCCTGCACACAGAGCCTTGCTTATCATAGTCGCTCGGGTTACTAATAAATCTTGGTGTAACTTGTCGGTCAAAGTACCACACTAAATTAACATTATTATTGTTGTTTGTGTAATCTGCGTTTGATGCCAACGTCAATAATTATTTACGAGGACATCTATAAATTAGGAATACTCGATTGAGTTTAAGTTTACTCTAATATAGATACAAGGTTTTTCTTGTCCATTATAGAAAAAAATTAAATATGTATGTGTGAGTGAGTTAGACCCGAATCCGATTGGTTAATAGTATATTAAAGAACTAGTTTCATAACATACGTTTTTAGCGCACGAGTACAAGTTTAGAAAACGAGCCGCTCGCAGCGAGTACGTCAAACTACCAATTTTCCTTGTCATTTTTTTTGTATTTAAGGTACTTTATCAGGGTGTAAACACTTTAAAAACTCTTGAAAATGGACAGTTGTAAAAATCACATTTTAAAACATTGAGGCACTATATATACCTAATCTTTGCCCCGAATTTTCTTTAACTCCTGGGCCTGGGAGTGCTCAAATTTTTCCAGAAGCTTTCCCCTAGCTACAGGCCTTTTGACTGCACTAATGTGTATTTTTAATCTACAATTTCTTGTTTTGTAATATTTGTAATAACAAATTATTCAATTAAATGAATGAAGGGTTATTATACTTTGCAACTTCAATGAATATCGTTTCACTACGGGTTTTCTACTATGAGTTTTAATCTTTGTTCAAAAGTTGTAAATTTACTACTACACTATACGTCAAACTACAAACTTTCCTTACCATTTTTTTGCATTTGAAGTATTTTATTACGGTGTAAAATCTCTTGAAAATGGACAGTTGTAAAAATTACATTTTTTGAACACATTAAACATTTGAGGCACTACAGTCCCGCATTCATAAGATAAACAACTTCAGTTTATTAAACTCAAACGGACACTAAAATTAAACCCGTAAAGCACTTAATTAAACTGTTGTATTTTAATTGATCAACATTACATCTCACTACCACTATCAAATACGGTGTAAATTGAATGAATAAAAATGCAAGTCTTGGAGCTAGAACACGTTGATTTCGTTGAATCGTTGGAATACCTCAAGGTACCGTGTGTGGTACATTTGAATTAGTTTATAAACAAAACATTATATCGAGAAGCAACAAAAGACGGCAGTGGAGGCTCACTTTGATTTCGGCCGGTCGGTTGGGCTCCGAGTTTCGTGCGATTCCATCGACACACCCCCACTAGCTCTTACGAGCAACCCCGTAATATTGATTTTTCCGAGGGCGCAATCTCCCCTACGCGATTCAAATTTTACGAGGGTAGGTATGTGAGATCGAGCGCGGGACCGAGATGGAGGAGAAATGCAGTTTGGTGAATTCGTACTAATAACCAGAGGTCATTAACACGTTAAATGTCATGAGATGCATGAGTGCGTTTCACACTTTTGGCCCGGGGGGCTTAGAGCACTAGATAGGTAGGTTTGTTATGCTAGGTGGGTAGTTTGAGTGGTTTTCTGTGTAGTGTGTAAACTACCTACCTACCCTGACAAACCTACATATCCAGTGTTCTAGGGGCTAAGGGACGCACTTACGTCCTCCAAATTTTCATACCATGGCCTCGGATTTTTTTTCTAAGGTAACGTTCTAGTATTACGTAACGCTCCTAGGGGGTGGGGTCATTTTGTGTGTCACCCATGTTAATGGTATAGGAAAATAGTGTTACAGAGGGTGGTTGGGGGTTTTAAGCCTCCAGTAACGAGTCCAAAATGATCAAAATCTTTTTTTTTGGTGATGGCCTGTGACTATTTTTGTAGAAAATGTGAACCTAATTAATACTTTGAAAGTTTTAATTTTGGTCCAAGCAAATAAGACGGGTTACCTAAGTTAACTTAGGAAAAATTTCATATAACTACTTTTGTAGTTTATAGATTGGTGAAGTCTAAGGAGATCTAGGGGTCCGGAAGAATGTAAAAGTTATAAGTACCGTTTCATACACTTTAGCTCTGTTGAAGGTCCCTAACGAGTATAAATAAATAAATAAATATTGCTCATTATTTAAGGGCATTGAATTTGGTTCAAAGAAATGCTAGACTTAAAACAAGAGAATATGGATTTGAACATATCGAAAGACACGTGTCCTTGGTACAAGGGATCCTTTTTTTCTGTGCACTGTATTTACTATTTAATACAGTCCAAGCTCGGTAAAATTAAGACTTTTAACACTTAACATTTAAGCCCCATAATGAGTAAAGTTTAAGGCGTTAGATTATGTTCTAAAATTTCGGCACCTAATATTGGGAAAACCGCTATAGGTGACTTGATTTAGATGACGATCTGTTAAGAAGAGATACCTCTATAGATGTTTACGTGGTTTTTGTAGTATTATATAACGGAATTTTATTATGTCACCATTTCAAGATAGTATTCCTTTATTATTACGAGCTTTATATTGATACATACAAGCGATCATTCTATACAAGGGTGAAAACTATTCAAACGTCATAAAAGTTTTCTCGTGATAAGTTGTTCGAGAACAATTGTCTTCAATCTACTGAGGTTGGGGCATATAATAGGTTTGTTTTTTCAGACCCAGCCAGCCAAATTCAGCCCCTAAAATTAACTTAAAATATATTTTAACAAATTTTAACTGCTTTATTTATTTTTTAAATAACCAATTTAAAAAAAAACCTTTAAAAAAATTAAAAAAGTGTATGGTCGAATAAAGAATTTTATTTGCTTTAAAAAGATGTATCACACGACCCCCCTTTCTATTTAAAATAAAGTCACCGCTATGCCCCTCGACCACATTTTAAAAGCTAAAATTATTTAATATATACCAAAATATAGTTTAAATTGTCCTATTTATGTGTTTTAAATTTGTCCGTATCTCAAAAGTTAAGTGGGGTACCTTTTGGACCGTACTGTACAGTGCTTTATACATAATTAATTTAAAATAAGCATAAAAAATCTAAACGTCCTACTGTACAAGTAAAGCAAAACCTTGGTAAAATTAATATGTTTTAAGCCCCCAGTTACGAGACACTGTAGTCTTTACTTGCATATTTTTTAATATCGTAAGCGTCAGATAAATTTAAAGTTCGCGGCTGGGATCGTCACATAATTTTGGGACACTTTTGCGTCAAGTAACTTTGGGACACTTTTGCGTCACATAACAACAATGATCCCATCCGAGAACTTTGTTGATATCGTAAGCGTCACATATTTTGGGATACTTTTTGGGACACTTTTTCGTAACGGTTCCAGCCCCCTACCCCCTCATGTAAAACATATTAATGTCAATATGTTTTAACAAATTTTAATTGCTTTATTTCTTTAAACCGAAATATTTTCTGACAAGTTTGTAGATTAATTAATACTAAAAAAGGAGCCTATTAAAACCAAAAAGGTAACAAGTAAATTCCTTCTTTAACGTAAAAGACATTCCAATTTCATTAAAATAACTTATCTTTCGTGATAAAATATAATTCCGCATAATGTAAAATACCCAATAAATTCTTATAGTAACATTAAATCTTTTATTTTTATGGTATAAAATTAATCAAGACAAATTGCATTGTCTTGTTTTATATGCTGCATTTTTGCACTCTTTACTTCTATATCTAAAAGAGCCAACGAACTAATAACTCTTCTCTCTAGAATAGGCATTTAGTTTGTAAAAACTGACAAAAACGTAGCCAACATATACATTTGTCTGTCTTACTCGCACAGCTTTGTTCTAACAGAGACAACAATAACAGTTACTGGTAATTGTTATTGTTCAGGCCTGAACATACCTACTATTTGTTTACAAACTAACCGAGATGTTGGCGGTACTTTATATTAACGGTATGCATATTCTAGAAAGAAGACTTGTTAGTTCGTTGAAAAGAGCATACTCCTACTACCTTTTTTTGGAACCTACCCTTTAAAATTTCCAAAATCATTAAAAATGACTCAGTTAAGCAACTTCAATGTATTTTTTATCAGATTCTGAACCTTTTTCAAAAATTCGATACAATTTTTTTCGGGTGGGGGCCGCTGATGTGGTGTCAAACATACAGAGCGGCCTAAAAGTCACCCCCCCCCCTCTTAACTTTTTAACGAGTTGAGATATCGACTTTAAATATAAAACAGTTTAATAAGAAAACTCAAACTATCCTTTTGGATATATTTAATATTTTTAGCTTTTTAAATGTTTACAGGGTATATGGGCAATTTTTTTTAAAGGGGGTAGTGTAATACATCCCTTTAAAGCTTATATATATATATATATATATATATATATATATATATATATATATATATATATATATATACAAATTTTTTTAAAAAAGTAAAACAATTTTTAAAAAATGGCTAATTTCATGGCGCAAATACACCAACTGGGGTTTGCAAAAGCAAAACCATCCAGTACCAAGTGCATACCATGGAATGCTAAGCATTCCATATTTTATGGTATTTTTTCTTTATCTTTCGACAATGAAATTCTCGGCTATTTTATTTTTCGTCGAAGATGTTTTTAATATATACGGATTACAAAAGACAGACAGGGAAATGCCTAAAATACTTTTGGTCGAAGAAAAAAAAGGAAGACAAAAGTCGGCAGACACTTTTAAGATCATAAGTCTGCAAATACAGTGTTGTCACATAACAATGGACGAATAGTTTAAATTTATTTAATTGCATACCTACTGCGCCATGTTTTTTCTCGTAGCTATCACAGACAGCCATATGGCTGCAATTTTGCTGCGAAAAAGCGGTGAGAGATGATACTTTACAGTTACTGTGTTACTTGGGAAGGGACTTTGTAAGATTTGATAAGAGTTCATGCGATTTTTGGAATTTCCATATGAATATTAATGAGTTTGCGCGAGTTTTGATATGTGTATTGGAACCCGTTTCCATACAAAAAAAAAGTTATAGTTATATAGTTTTTAACCGGATTTTCCACGTGGTCTGTCCTTAGAGATACACATGTATTTGTAAAATTTAAAGTTCTATTTTAAAAATTTAGCAGTAAAGTCGTAACCAGTCTTTTGTAAAATATGGCAAGGTATTTGATATTTTAGATACAGAACCGGCTTGGCCTGAGGGACCATTTAATTGGTTTGGTTGAAATGCACGCTAAAACTTTTTATAAGTAAAAAGACAAGCTGGATTTTATTGAACAATCTCATTATTATGGAGGTAGGTTAGCATCTTTTATGATGATTACCTGCATCATACAGTGCACGAATTTGTTTTAAAACAAGATATGTGGCATAAAAAGTTCACACTTTATCCCAGTAGGTACTGTGGGTCCACGTTTATTTGCCAGACCCCTCTTAGTTACTCAATTCACCAAGAGTGGTTCTTGTCTGGCTTTTTCACCATGCCCATCCTGTTTTGATTATAGAAAATTTCCAGTCTTCTGTAAGACCTTTTCTTTTTCTTTTCCTTCTTCCCTTTTCGTGTTTGCTGTTGGTTGTGTTAGCTATTGACAAGGCAGTTTTTTCTAATTTGTAATTATATTTGCGCATGTGCTAGTATATAAAAAAATTCTGTACGTACAAAAACTTCTTCACGTGTTAGTTGCTTCCAAATCAAAATTTATCAGCATTATAAATGATTAAAAAACATAAAATTCCCTTCTTACTCCAATATAATCACATGTCCGTCATTTTATTGCATATCATCCATACAATCACTATAAAATATATAAAATCGAATCCGGGGCATATCTAAGATAGCAAATAAATAAATAAATAACTAATATTAAAACACTTGATGCTAAAAATTAAACGCGAATAACGGATTACATAATTCTTGCCAAAAGTACATGTTCCTCGTTTCACGGGTTTTATAATTTGGGACTTTAGAAAAACATAAGAAAATGTTATTGCCACAGGCGAAAATTTTTATGAGTTTGAAGGTTAATGCTAGTTTTAAAACAATTTTACAATTTAAAATTTATATAAAAATATTTTTAGTTTTTACAAAAATGTGAAAAAAAACCCTAACGCCGCTGGCGAAGTTTTATACAAAGATCTATTAAAAGTATAGACAATTACAAAAAGTTTGGTGGTCTACAATGTTCTAATTCAAACGTATATTATGCAGCCATCTATACACAATTTATATAGAGCAAGTGGGTGCCTTTTATGTGGGAATTTTCTAATATTACCATAAAGATATGTTATTAAAATATATGATTATAGGAATTTTAACATCATAATAAAATTTTTATTAAAACAAAAATGATTGCTGACTTGGCAATGCATTGCAATGTTGAGAATAAGAAAGTACGTATACAGTGCGTGCATTAAGTCTGGAATCACCCGATTAACTTTTTAGTTACAAGTAAAACACAAAAACCCTCGGACAGGTCGATTTTTATTTTTTATTTTGCAAATTATGGTGTAATAAAAGTTATTAAAATTTGCACCCCCTTGCACCCTCACCCCCAACTTTTTTTTTTCAAATAGCAACCTACCCCTTGTGACACTTCGTTGGAAAGGTAATTTAATAAGCTTTCCAACGGTGTATAATAAAGCCTAATTTGGTAAAGGGCTAATGATAAAATGCACAATTTAGTTTATTATAAAGACATGTAAAGTATAACTTTAGTTCACTATAAATGTTCAAATTGATGTCCTTCAGCTCTTTGACAGTGGACAGTAAAAAAACAGGATTAAAATCGATTAAATAGTAAACATAAAATTGGTCAATAAAAAGAAAAAAAATTGCATTTTTCAACAGGGTATAAAATATTACAATAAGTTTAAAACAACCTTATTTAGATTCTCAGGAAGGTGCCAAGTAGGAAACAATTACCATATTATGCGTAATATTTCACACAAACAATGTTTAAATAAAACATGCGTTTTTTCATAGACCCTTTAACAAATTAGGCTTTATCATACACTGTTGGAAAGCTTATTAAATTACCTTTCCAATGATGTATCACAAGGGGTAGGTTGCTATTTGAAAAAAAAGTTGGGGGTGAGGGTGCAAGGGGGTGCCAATTTTGATAACTTTTTTTAGACCAAAATTTGCAGAATTAAAAATATAAATCGACCTGTCTGAGGATTTTTGTATTTTACTTGTAACTAAAAAGTTATTCGGGTGATTCCAGACTTAATGCACGCACTGTATAGTAGATATAAAGCAACAGGAGAACATTAATAGTATATTATTCAATGAGTATAATATTTCCTATTATTCAATGAGGCTGGGACACGAGCCGATAGGCGAGTGGCCTAATCACCCGAATGATTAATAGCTATTATACACGAGTAGAATACTATAATTTAGCCCAGGCTGTTTTGAAGTTTAAACGGTTTATTTTTACAGACCCGTGATTAATAGGCCTATTAATCACGGCCGTCGATAAAATATATTATGGCACATTATAATAATTATTATTTATTATGGATTTCATGACCAGAGAACCACATGAGCAATTAATTGGCATTTTAGATCATTTCAATATCTAAGTTTTAGCTTTAAAGCTTTCCCGTCTAAAAAATTTAGAGTATGATATATGCAAAAAAAAAAACTTGTCAGAATCTTTTCTAGAAATGGAGTTATCCAGTTTGCAGAAAGGCGAATTTTTTTTACTGATTTCGACTAAATCGCCGAGAAATGTGAAAAAAGCACGGTCAAAATGTTTGATTTGTCGGCGATAATTTCAATACATCAATCTTAGTAGTTCCGATGTAAACTTTCAGTAAAATCAATGATGTATCAAAATCTATAGTGAAAAATTCTTATCTACGTACGCTTTAACAGTTATAGTTTTTCCACGTTATTAATTTTATTACCTGTGCATAAAATTCTATATTAAAAACGAATAAAATTAAATTGGAATCTATTCACCAAGATACCATGCTGTTTTAGATAGAAAAGCATAAGCTCTAGTATACTTGTATATATATGCAAAAACTGCATGCAAAAACTGATAAAAAATCTGTCAGTTTTCAAACTATTATCTTCTGTGACCGAAAATGTTTAACCTATAGTCAGGATTCTATCCGATAGTATCCTGTGCTTTTTTTTGTAAGGGTCTTATGAAGGACTATCAATTCGTATTTTCCCCCTAGTTTTTATCTCGAACCCCTGCTGGATTTTGCTATAGAAACAATTAAAAACAATACCTTTTTGATAAAAAATAATGATCTTGAGAATTTTTCGACGGGCCAGGATCAAGAAAAAAGAAAAAAATCGATAGAATGATAAATTTTCCTAATATAACTTTTTCAACTTTAAATTAAAGGAGGCAATTGCATGTCAATCTAAAGAACAGCTATTGAAGCTTACTTTTATAAGAGAAATATAAATCTAAAAACATCTGAACCCATTTAAAGTCAGGGGTTCTGTAAAAGATATTTTAGGGAAACTCAATTTTATTCTTACTAACAATCTATTACTACTGTAGATACTCAGTTTGTAAGCGTATAAAAAGCATACAAGCTTTCACTAAGAAATAGTGCGTCATTTATAAAATTGCATATTTTTAAGATATAGCTTAACTATGACCGGTGCATCTTAAACATATCAGAGGTAACATAATTATTGGTAAAAGGATCATTTAAGATCTCAGAAATACAAAAATCTTGTGACTTTATTGAAATAATTAACCTCTTTGGTCTTTGGCGGTGTAATAAATTATTATAAATTATTACTATTACTATTATTATTATTATTATTATTACCCTGAGAAGATGCCGAAATTATAGAGTTTTAAAAGTATTGTTAAATAAATGTTAAAACTTTTTTATTTGCAGTTTAAAAACCATAATATATTACCTAAAGACAGCAAAGACAACTAAGGAGTTTTTCGTGGTATTTCATAGTTACAGTGGTTAAAAGTGACCATGTTTTAAATGTAGATAGATAGATATAATACCTCGCCTTTAACTATGAAGTTTTCATAACACGATGTACATGTACATAGGAAACTCTCAATAACTTTTTTAAGTTTAAATTTATTCGATTTCCAGACGTTATTTAATGGAGCTCTCTACAACTAGAATTATGAAACAAAAGACGTCTACCCTACCTCTATCTCATTTGTGCTACACTTTCCAGCCAACCAAATAAATAGTGTATTTGTTTTTCATACAACAAATACAGTATTTATTTGGTTGGCCGGAAAGTGTAGCACTGAGCGGCACGAACGAACATAGCTAATGTGAATCTGTAGAATAAGATAATTCTACTAAAATTTAGATGGCGCCAGTAATTTCTTTAATAAAAATAATATAGTTACACTTTTCGCCCGGCCAAGTAAATATTGTATTTGTTCAACAAAGAACAAATATAGAATTTGTTTGGTTGGGTGGAAGTGGGACTGTATGTATGTCTTCTATCCTTTTTGGGTAGAACTTTTGTCCCTGTCTAATCTAACGCGAGAAATCTCCATTGTAAAAAACTCTCTTGAACGTTGACAAGATTTTGTGTAACAACCACCCTTGGAGAATTGAAACTCTACGAATGGAAAGCACAATAGAAATTGTCGTGAGGGTCGGCCAGTCACAATGTATATCAAATATTGTACTCAAGAGCAAAACATGTAATTATGTATTTGACAACTGAAGTGCTCTACGGACGGCCATAATTGAAAATAGGGTGTATTTTTTGTCTTTTATCTTTTGTGAACCTTCAAGCCGAATTAATTACAAAATTGCAATTTTTTAACAAATATACAGGGTTATTCCGGAATAGGTTCGAGAATTTTAACGGGTCATTCTACATTAAAAAATATGAAAAAAGTTGAAATTTAAATTTGAACTTTAACTGCAATTTTCTCGAGATCCGTTGGACCTACGGCATTACATAAAGTACCTTTTTGATGGATTTTTAAATAAGAATCATATTTTATTAAGAAAATGTCAAAAAATCTACAGATAAAAAAGTCTGGGACAAAAAAGTGACACTCGCCACATTTTGCACGTCCCTGGTAAAATTAGAAAATAAAATTTACATAAAATTATAGCGTTTATCAATGTGAAGGCATGTGCAAAAATTTATTACTGTGGTTCATAGGGTTCCAGAGATATTAAATAAAAACTACTTTTTAGATGTACCCTTAGGAGGGTCGTAGCTTTCTTAGGGCTCATTTCCGGACCCACCTTATACGAAATTTTTCATACTTTTTAATGTAGAATCACCCCTTAAAATTCTCGAACTTATTTCTGAACAACCCTGTATAGTCTTTTCAGCAAGAATATATATTTAGTTTCATTTAAAAGTGGATAATCAAAATGATGCAAATTAAGATGTCCGATAAACACTAATTAGGTTAAGATCGTTCGTTATGAAATAGTTAAAACTCCTGAAACAGAGTTTCTTACGAATGAAATTGTGTTTTTTTTTGGAACGGTTATAAACTAAAGTTACATTAGTCCCAATATCATTTAAGTTTAACTTAAAACTTCAGCAGGAAAAAACTACTTGCAACTGAGAGGAGGAAACTATAGAATGGATTCTTTTCTGTTGTCGTATAATTAAATCAGTAAATACTGTTATCGACAAGCAAGATGCTTGGAATCCTTGTTATCAGGCGCAGATGATACGTACTAGCAGACTTCTGCTTCTGACACTTGTTTTGATGAGAAGAGTAGGTACTATCTTTCGTCAAAAATTGAGTTAATATGTCTACTTGAGCTTTAATTACTCTATATTATACAGGGTGATTCAAAAATAAGCTAGATAATTTTAAGTCGCGATTCTGTCCAAAAATATGAAAGAAGTTCCTATAAAGGTTGGTCCAGAAATGAGCCCTAAGGGAGCTAGGACCCTCCTAAGGGTACATCTGAGAATAGTTATTTATGGTACTAGTGGGTAAAGTAAGATATTGCCCATGAGAAAATTAACCTGCGAGGCGTCAGCCAAGCAGGTTGATTTTCGAGAAGGCAATATCGGTTTACCCATGAGTGCCATACAAGGTTTTATCCAATAAATAGCTTAGGAATTCATATTTTTATTAAAAATTTTAATGACATTTACAAGTGACAGTTGAGTGGGTAAAATAAATAATTATCCACTCAATAAAGTAAAAGCCACGCGGGGGTTATTATTGAGTTTATCTATTTAAAATCAAGCTGGTAACTGCCTTATTATCTGTATGTATTGGATAAATAGTTTTTATTTAATATTTCTGGAACCCGATAAACTCCAGTAACAATTTTTTTGCACATGCCTTAAAATGAATAAAGGCTATCCTTTTGTGTAATTTTTGTTTGGTAATTTTGACCAGGGACTTGCAAAATGGGTGGGCGATGTCACTTTTTGGCCCCAAACTTTTTTATCTGTAGATTTTTTGACATTTTGACAGAAAGTTTCAGTTAAAGAGAAAATTTCACGTTCGGAGCATCCAGAATAGGAACTAAAAAATGCACCAATAAAAATTTTAATTCTGCTGGGTTATTCTACAACTTTTTTCATATTTTTGGACCTAGAATCACTCCTTAAGTTTTGTACCTTATTTCTGAATCAACCTGTATAGGCACATTTAACGAGTTATCAATAACAAATGACTGAAAACTAATTAAGATCAAACCAGACATTTCCCTGCGTTAACTAGATTAATTGTAAGCTTAAATAATTACAGCATAATGACATTATTAATGAGTATTATTACTGGTAGTCGAGATCCATTTAGAGGATTAATTTAAGTCCCTTGCCAAGTAGTGGTCAAGAGATTTTGAGGTTGAAGTTGTTTTTTTTATAGGGTGATAAAATGGCTGGTAAATAAAATACAAATTTGACTTTAGATAAGGTTATATCATAAAACCATAATAGGTTACTATCCATAGTAATAAGTAATTTTATCCAATACATACAGATAATAAGACAATTACCAGCTTTATTTTAAATATATAAACTCAATAATAACCCCCGCGTGGCTTTTACTTTATTGAGTGGATAATTATTTATTTTACCCACTCAACTGTCACTTGTCAAATTATTTTCTTGTAAATGTCATTAAAATTTCTAATAAAAATATGAATTCCCAAGCTATTTATTGGATAAAACCTTGTATGGTATGGGTAAACCGATATTGCCCTCTCGAAAATTAACCTGCTTGGCTGACGCCAGGTTAATTTTCTCATGGGCAATATCTTACTTTACCCACTAGTACCATAAATAACTATTTTTTCATGAAGTTTATTTAGACACATTATTTACATAGGCCAACTAATGATAAGAATGTTAGACGACTACATCTTTTTATCAGAATTTCGAAATTTTTTCTCTATTATGGAAAAATGTACTAAATTATTTCGTGAAGTTACAGGATATGGAATGCAAAGCATTACAAATATTCACAGCTTAAAATTGGTAAAATTGGTTATTATACAGAGCGATTATAAAGTGCCGAACAGAAAATACTCTTCGTTTGAAGCCACGCCTCTGTTAGAGTTGTGCGCGACAAGCCCATGTGATTGCTACGTACAACAGCTCGGTGGCCAGTAAAAAGCACGCAGCTTTCTTGCATTTTACTCATCGCTAATGCCAGTTTTGCATTAAAAAGTGTTCGGCACTTTATAATCGCACGGTATAGCTGTTATTAATGGATTAACTAGTATACACTAATGAATAAATAAAGTTTCCATAAATTTATTCTAGTCTAGGAAATTCAATTGTGGTGCTAATTTGTATAGACAGTGCCTGCTTCTAGCGGTCACGCTCTTGCTTAACACGTTTGGCTGCAACTATGTTCAAGGCACTTTTAATTTCCTTAATTTTTTACTTTTCTGACAATTATTTACTTTTAAGTTAATTGTTTTTTAGTGTTGTGCTCAACAAACTCTCTCGTTTAAACTTCCAAAACAAAGTACCCTGAATATGTAAAGAACTTTCACTTTCGGGTTTAGACCGTGTTAATGGATTTTTACTTTCCGACGTTTCGTCTCTTACTACTAGAGACATATTCAGGGATTAATCTGAAACTAAGTATGAAACTTAGTTTCAGATTAATCCCTGAAGATGTCTCTAGTAGTAAGAGATGAAACGTCGGAAAGTGAAAATCCATTAACACGGTCTAAACCCGAAAGTGAAAGTTCTTTATATCTTAATGGCCGTGAAAGCTTAAAATCTAAAATACCCTGAATATGCCTCAACGCTCCCTGACTCATAAGGAACACCCAAATCCACATGCAAACCTTTTTTCCTTGGTTAAAATCACAAAAATATAAAAAAAAGAAAAAAAATGTCCTCAAACAGTAATGGTACCCAACTTTTGATGAAGAAATAGTCAACAGCATAAGTGAGCTTGTCGCACTCCCCCTTGAATCTACAATGAAACTAAATAAAACCCGTTCCAGTAAAATGAGCCCAATGCCTAAAGACTGTCTTTTAAGGGAATTAAACAAACTAGCAGTGATGATGATATATTTTTTTCCTACGATCCTCTATGAAAATGACATTTAGCACACTCTTTTGTTCTTTAGAAAACGCCTCATATCGTACTTTGATGTTTTTATATCACACTCGTGTGATATTTAAGTATGGAGGTTTGCCTAATTTTATTTAGATATTTACCTCGTAGATTCTACGAATTTTATTCACCTTGTTTTATAAACCTTTTTCCACCTTTCACTACAGCCTTTTATATCTTTTAAGTGTTTTAATCCAAATATTTCTGTTTTTCATGTCAAAAATAGAAACTATAGTTATAACGTTACTATTTTGATCATTACTATCTAGTCTAGACAGTCTAGATCTTATAAAAATTACTTATTTTTTTATTTAGTTACCTTACATTACACAAAAAACATCAAAATACACAGTATTTTTCTTATGAAATGTAAAAAAGTACAATTTTACTATCTTATATGGCAGCCTAACCACAGAAATCTAATTTAATAAGCAAACTCAAGATTGCATTTATTTAGGAATAGGCAACCCATTAAACAGCTATGTATTGTATTAAATATAAAACCAAGAAAACTAAAGCTAAATGAAAATCATATTTCCTGTTTGACATATCTACATATATAAATTTGTATGCTCTTTATAATTATTTTGTGCTTTGCTTTTCTTAAAAATTAATAAAAATTGGAAAATTTTAAAATAGGAAACTTCATATTTTTTCGGGATCGTAGGAAAAATAGTGTACATAACTCGTTGGAAAGTTGGGTTTTCTCACTCGCCAAGTCCGTAAACCTTCCCACTCGCGTGAAATATGTTACTTTCCACACTAGTTATGTAATATACTATATCGTTCTTGGTGTTAGATAAGTTGGATATAACATTTCGGATGAACCTAATTTTAGTATACCCCAGTCTATCGATATAGCGTTCCTAACACGCTTGAATTTGCTTACATAGTAAACATTTGCCTGGCATGAATCCTAGATGACGTCCTGCAACACGCTGTGGTTGATAGTGGGCATTTCAAACGCAGGGATAGTAAACTATTGAAGGGGACTTCTCTTGACACAAACCCTGTCAAACAACCCTTGTCAACAATAACTTGTCAGGAAATAAGCAAACTTTAAAAAATAATTATCGTTTTAAATATTCATTATGGATTAAAAAATCAAATGAAAGCGGGACTTAATAGCATTAAAAGATTTTTATCTAGATATTGCATAAGTAATTGAGAAAAATTTACTTTTATTTATTGTGAAGTATTGCATACAGATTTTTTTGAAAAAGACATACTTTTAGTTTAGATAAAATTCGAAGTAGACTTTGAAATGTACTCGTTTGAGCTTTATTCATGTTGTAAAGGAACCACACACACACACGACGCGTCATTTTATTTGAAATTGAAGACATTATTCGTTCTGTCATAAAACTCGCTTTGAAAGACTACTCCTCAACTATTCAACACAACCTTGACAAACAAACCCTTGTCAACTAATAACATGGAAATGTGGAAACTTCTAACACATATTGGGTTAATAGTGGTTTTAATTTCTGCGATTTTCGCCCAAGACGAAATAGAAAACACCACGCCAATTTCGGAGAAATGCCGTGAGCGAGAGCGATTGATTTCAACAGATAAAGAAGACCTCTATGAATGCATCGATATTAAGTTAGGAGAAGAATTATTGTTAGAGTGCCATTATTGTTCAGAAAACGACAATAAACGGCCAAAAAACTGGTTTAAAATCGATCAATTTGGCACGTCAAAGTTACACGAAGTTGCTTTAGATATGAATAATGATGACTCGATGAACAGAGTTTCTGTAACACCCGAACATACTTTGATTATTAAAAACTTTACAGAGCATGACTGTGGATTTTATTCGTGCAACAGTTTTGAAACTCTGGAAAAATCAGACAAGTTTAATTATTTAGTCGATCTAGTTTTCGAAGAAAATATCACTGCATTGGAAAAAGGAAATATTACTTCTTGGGTGGAATATTCAGAAGATTACTTAGAACCAATCAACAAGCTAGTCGTGGAATCTCAAGGAACTGAATTTAGATACATCAGAGAAGACTTAAATCTATCTATGGAGGTAATTACTCAATGGGAACCATGGGGACCATGTGAGGTCTGTGGTCGGCCACAAGGGGAAGGTATAAGACGTAAAAATGGTAACTGCAAAATAAAAATAACCAAAAATCTGAATTCTACACTGGGAAACTTGAGTACAGACGAAATTTACCTAACAAGGGTTAAAGAGATATCGTGTAGATCTATGAAGTTATCAAATTTGTTACCCGGAATAAGCAATCTAACTAGAATTATCCCCCAGTTTATTCTAGACGAAAGTTGTACAGGAGACTGCAATCCAGATGCAGAAGGTGTCAACCGAGGTTGGAAAATGGGAAAAGGCAAAAACTTTAAATTCCGAAAAACATTCGTCATTACAGAAAACTCATACTTAACCATAGTTTGCCCTGATTCCTCACTGGAGAACGTCGTGGTATGGCGACACAATGGTCACGTGATCAAACCTGGTGCTCGTGGTGGTAAAGTGTTGGTGGACACTTTTAACACCCTGTATATAAACGAAGTTGGCGACGAAGAAGCGGGGAATTACACATGTCAAGTTGAGGATGTACGTATGCAACATATAACAGTTTATATTGTTTCCAAAGCACGGTTATTGACAAACACCTTTGTTAGATATCTAATTTATCTTGGATTTATTTTGTCTTTAACGCTTTCTTGTTATTGCGCAGGGTTAGTAATTTCTTTTCACAAAAGGAGGGAATTTAAGAGCTATCAGGAATTAAAGGAAGAAGAAGAAAAAGGCATAAAACACAGTTTTCTATGAGACTTGACCAACCAAAAAATGGCGAGGATAAAAATTTACGGGAACATTTAAAAGATTTAGTATTTATTTTCTACAGCAAATAAAAAACTTTCTTATAAACACTAGTAACGCAGAGGTTGACTTTTAATTTAAAAACTTGTTTCGTCACTAGAAAATGTTTTGTTTTGGGATAATGGACGACACTTTTAATATCTTGTATTCCATCAAAGTGAGCAATGAGAAAGCAGGGAGTTACACCTGTCAAGCTGAAGATGTATGGACTCAGCATGTAACAGTTTATGTTGTTTCCAGAGCACGGTTATTGACGCAGGTCTTTGTTGAATATCTAATTTATCTTGGGGTTATTTTGTCGCTAACCGTTTACTGCTTCTGTGTAGGGTTAGTTATTTCTTTTCACAATAGGAGGGACTTTAAGACCTAAGATAAATTAAAGAACGAAAAAAAAAAATAAATAAAATAGAAATTTATCTAGTTTACGGACCAAAACTGGTGAAGGGTATATACGAAAGCATTTAGTATTTTCCAACTGCAAATAGATAAAGTTTTAAGCTTGATCTCATTAAAAAGTTTATATTTTAATCAGTGTTTTAACTACAACCCGCAATTATTGTAATTATATTTAGGTATAGGAGTACCTAAAGAGTTTTAGTTCACTTTAAATATTTTTAAAAAGTAATAATTTTAAAAAGTAATAAAATACACTTCTACATACTACTAATAATTATTAAAAGGTTTTGAAAATTCTGATCGGTAACATAATTTTATTGTGCATGTGTATATGTTTAATTCATTCCTTACTAGCCGTGGCGCCCGTTCTTCGCGAGTTATTTAAAAACTAAAATTAGTGCTCTTTAATAACCTTATTTAATAATTTCCGCGCAATTAAGGGGTTAAGTTAGGCAAGTTTTCAGGGGGCCTTATCCTAATAAGGCTTAATTTTCTTCAATTTTTTTGATTTTTTTGGGGGTTAGAGTTTTTTTCTTCAAGCGTACTAAAATGTTCATATTTAATAACTGAACACACTAGTTAAAAGTGATCTATTTTATTACTGTAAAAAAATAAGTTCATTGTTGTACGCCGTAAAAAAAAGTTAGTTAGCAAAACCACCAGCACTCTTTGACTTTTATGACAGCCATACTTCAAACTTGTTTGTTTATTATGTAAACAGGTGGTTGACTCGAGATTCTGTGCAAAAACCTTGTGTGAAATTGATTAGAAATGATTGAAGAAGAATATATGGTTTATACACCTACAAATCTCTCCGAAATTGCAAATGCTACATTAGACAAGTTACCATCGAAATCGCGAAAAGTGTACGATTTAGCCTATGAAAAAAATTTAAAATGAGCTAAGGAAGGTTTAAGTTTATTTCGAAAGGGTTTTCTTGGCCTATTTTAATAAAAAAACTCACTTTATTACTGAATAAATTAAATTCAAAAATTAATTAAATTTATTAGCTTTTATAACAAATTGCCAAAGGAAATAAAAAATATAAAAAATGAAAACCTATTTAAGAATGCTGTCAAGAATATTGTCATAAAGTGCTGTCCCTATACAATTAAGGAATTTTTAGATTTTAATTTTAAGGATGTTTAGTAAATTTTGTATTTTTAAATTTGTTTCTCTGTCTATTTAAGTATTTATTTTAGAAATAATGTTTATTGTACTTTTTTTAATTTTATATGTTACCCGAGATATGCTAATTTTAATTTTACCAAATATGGCCTACCATATATACAGAAATGTATCACATGATGGCTAATAAATATTCTATTCTATTCTATTCTATTCTAATATTTAAACAAAAATATATAGGATGCTTGAAGAAAGAATAGTATGTTTCACTTAGAGGAAAAGTGCTTTTTTTTTACTCGTCTGTAGTTTTCGGACTCTGCTTCGCGTCGTCCGTAAATTCTACAGACTAGTAAAAAAAAGCTTCACTTTTCCTCTTAGTAAAACAATATACTATTATTTTATAGATTTCAAAATTGCTTAGGGAACGTTCAAATATTACGTAACGCAAATTTTGATCATTTTGGAACCCCCCCCTGTAACGCTATTTTCCTATACCATTAACATGGGCCTAACACTCCAAAATGATTCCCCCCCCCCTAGGAGCGTTACGTAATACTTGAACGTTCCCTTACATCTAATATACGTATACGTATATTCAACTGAATTTAAAAAGCGAGTGGTTTTAAATAATTTATCTAGCCGAATTCCTAGCATCCGTCAAAAAGTTAATTCGATTTAGAGCTGAACTATTTCTAGACCTGTCTAATGCAAAAGTGCAGTTGGCAATTTGTGATCGTCTCCCACATAATAGAATCCTTTCATTTAGACTAATGATTTAAGGCATTTGAAGAGGGAAACTTTCATAAAGGGACGTTCAAGTATTACGTAAGCAAATATTGGGCAAAATTCATACACTTGATACCCCATATTAAAGAGATTTCATATTTTGGGTGCCCCCTATTAGGAGGGTAGTTAAAATCCTTTCATTTAGAGTAATGATTTAAGGCATTTGAAGAGGGAAACTTTCATAAAGGGACGTTCAAGTATTACGTAAGCAAATATTGGGCAAAATTCATACACTTGATACCCCATATTAAAGAGATTTCATATTTTGGGTGCCCCCTATTAGGAGGGTAGTTAAAATAGAAAATCCCTACAGAATTGGGGTATGATGTGTATGAATTTTGCCCAAAATTTGCTTACGTAGAGGAAATGCGCCTAATTTCGGATGGTTTCCAAATTTCGGATAGTTGTGTATTTAAGATACTGTCTGCAAAGGTAAACAGAAACCTACTTTTATGTGAAGCCAAAAGTCAAACTAAATCCGTCCTGTAATATGATAACGGTAGAGCTTCTCCCCTTTAAATGGCAGCACAAATCGTTTATATTGCAAATGGCAGTTTTGTGCTCAGTTGCATTATTATGCTTGTTTATTTTATAAATAATCGTTATAAAAGTTCGTGATTCTGTCTTGGGTAAGTTATGATGTTAGTTAAGTTGATCCACTATTCATAATTAAGCAATTTGAAAACGTAAACATTCTACAAATTTCTAATCTAAAAAGCAGAAAGTTGCCTAACTTCGGATAGACCATTTTTGTGCATTTGATTCCCAATTTCGGATAATCGCAAGGTAATTATTATTCAGGATAACCAACCATTAATTATTTTTTTTATAATGATACAACAAACTAAGATAAACAATTTTGAAAAAACGAAAAATACCTAAGATACTAAGATATTCGAAATTGGGAATCTAAAATTATAGTTCCTATAGTATTTCGTAGAAAATCGCTTAATGATTAAATTACGTCTTAAATGTGAAGAAATAACAAGAAACATAAGCAATGGGATCCAGATCTACTCTTGAAAAAATTTTTTCGGATATGTCCGAAATTAGGAGCCCTTTTTCAAATGCACAAAAATGCGCTGATTTTTTTTAACCGTGTTTTTTGGAAAAATAAACTGTAATAAAATTGCTTTTATAATAAATCATGGTTCGCTATAATAAGTTGTATCTGGTTATATAAAAAAAATATCAAAAAGTAATACCGAGTATTAAATATTGAATACATTGTAAATGGTATCCGAAATTAGGCGACTTTCCTCTAATACACGACTTCATTTTTCAGGAGGAACAAAAAATTTGAGGGATGGAGAGAGAGAGATTTTTACAAAAATGTAAAAATAATATGAAAGACAGGGATGCACGGTGCACTAAAATCTTGAGAAATAGCTGTTATGGTTTACAAAGCCAAAAACTATATAACTCGTTAATGATTTAATACAGAAAAAACTTTGATTTTGCGAATAAGCTAATATATAATAATAATGTACTCTCATATTTATTATCTTTATTTCGATACCCCCAAGCAACAAAGCCGTAACTCATATATTGTCATTTTTCACAACAGCTAAATTTCTAAAACATATTTTTTTTTTATTTAAGGATTGGCAAATAATTGAAATGGAAAATGTAACCACATGATACATCATTTAAAAGCTTATAAAATTCTCTATTTAACTGTATAAGTATTTATTTTTTATTTATTGTTTGTTTCTGATAATATTTAAGTTTAGAATTTCTTCCTTTGGTGTTTTTAGGTAAACTTTTGGTTAAAATGGCCTGTGGAGAAATCTGAGTAGTATCACGATGTGTATCTTTTTTTAAGGCGTTTACCTATGAGTATAACTCAAAATGGGCCTAACTTGAGTTACATCCTTGTTGGATGGGAGTGTCGATTTGTTAAAAAGTTATAGCAAATAAACCTGGACCCCAGTCGCTGGTAGTTCCGGGTACTAGGGGTCCAGGTGTATTTGCTGTAACTTTTTAACAAATAAGGATAATCTTTTCAAATTTGGAATGAGAGTACCTTATTATATAACCTAATTGTTAAGTTATAAAGTTTTTGGCACTCTCAGTACATTTCCTTAAAATACGGTCTGATGGTTTATGAAGTAATATTTATTTCTTGTTCCTTTTATTTTGTGGTAAATATTCCCATTAAAAGTAAAGTAAATTCAAATTAATTACAGGATAGATTTTCCAACAAGTTTTTAGTCAAGAGTCTATAACTAATTGAAAGCTTATTTGGTAATTAAAATTTCTCCATCGGAAATTGAATCGATAAATTTGTTATTAAAATGTCTTTTTTTGTCTTCTGATTGCTATTTATGTGGTTTTTGCATTAATTATGCTAGACTTGTTTTAAACCAGCTTACAAATTACAGTTATTAAATGACATTGCATTGTTGCAATAAATGCGAAATAGTCTATGAAATAGGAATTATAGCATTTTCGTTAAAAGTGAAGCAGAAATTTCACCTCTAGATGAAAGAGGAATCATACACAGAAAAAAGGATTCCTTGAACTAACTACACGTATCTTTCGATATGTTTAAGGCCACATTCTCTTGTTTCAAAGTAGCATTGACTTTGGTTCAAAGAAATGCTAGCCTTAAAACGAGAGATTATGGCTTTGAACATGTCGAAAAACACTTGTCCTTGGTTCAAGAAATCCTTTTTTCCTGTGCATGATACATACTTAAACCAAGGCCACAATGGCGAGTTTATTACCAAAATTTTAACGCAATAAAAGAGGATCGTAGCACGCCATTTCGACTCCAATTATTCTAATAGAGCTGTAAACATTATTTTCCCGTCTACCTGTCATAGAAAGGCGGTATACGAAAAAAGAAATCAATATTCGAATAAAGGGGGATCCCTCTTACTAATATACTTGTGCAGGTAAACTAAGAATTCATAACTGTATAAAAGACTCAAATATTTTGAGATTCGGAACTCCTCGCGACTTTAGTTATTAAATACAAGCCGTTACAGTAAAAAATACCAGTATTCTGTTTGTAAGTATCTAATACGGTAACAAATTCTCAATGTACAGGGTGATTCAAGTTTGATTAGCCTTCTGGTCTGTTCTTAAAATAGTGTTATAGTCGGTGTCACATTTATAGTAGAATGTTTACATTTAAAACAGATTAATGTGAGAAAGGGACGTAATTAAATTTTATTATATTAAATACGTATTTATCTTATATAGCTCGATGTACAGAACACAAATAAAAGAAATTAAAGCCGGTCCAGTAAATATGCATTGCTACAAATACCTTGTGGGTGCGGCTAAATCTTTTGTGAAATATGATTGGATAGGGTCGAACGTTAACTGGCTAAATCAGTCCACGTGGACTGGATAAAAACACATTAGTTTAAATGAGTCTAAAATTATGCAACGTCCCGATTGGACGAACAGATAAAAATAATCGCTCTTAAAAAAACAATCTATTATAACTCTGGCATCGACTATAACGATATTTTTCATCATATTTACGAGGAATGAACAGTAAGACCAATTTATTTATATTTTCCAGAATTACTCCGTTTTTATTGGTATAAATTTTAAAAAATGTTAAATTTTCTTTAGATTGATTTCTTAATTTTACTGACATGATAAACTCTTTTTCTTTCGAACGGCAGTATAGGTAGGTATGACTGTTAAAAATATCGTCCGCCAAATATCCCCTGGCTGTAATTATATGATGCTTATCAGAATTTGGGTGGGCATTTTTCGAATTATTTATTGCACATATTCGCTATAGCGGTGCGATTATTTAATTTTAAACTGATTAAAACAACGCAAGAGAAATATTTTAAAACGTGCATCAAGAGCAAAAATTACATTTAATTTAAGGTCATTAATACTCTTTGCACAAGAGTAGAAAAGACTAAGAATAATTGTTACTATTTTAAAGTCCGGCAAATATTAACGTAACTTGTACTGTTGCCACGAGTTACGACTTACGTATGTATAATCATAGCCGTAGCAATAACGTGAAGTAACTTTTCCTGTCGCATTTGTTGTTGCCGTACTTGCTCCGCTCCGCTCGTTTATCAATTCAGCAATTCGACAGAAAAAAAATACTATTTCTCCTAGTATAACAGTGTACTATAATAAACGTATATTAAAAAATATACAGGGTGTCCCAGCTAAGACAGATCCACCGTGTTTTGGCGTTATTATGAAATCTATCTAAATAAAATTTATGTCATTTAATATACACCCAAAAAGTGATACTTGTGCCTAAACATAAGTTTTTTAATAGCTGTTATTTCTGATGTTCAAGTTTTTACGAGGTAGTCACGATTACTTTGATGGCCGCCATTCTCCCAATGTCCCCTAAGAATAAGAATAAAAATATTTATTGTTCAAAAAACCTTTACAAAGGTGTGGAACAAGTCATAAAACAGTTTCTGTAATTAAATTTAACAATAAAATACAAATGTAAATATAAAAATACAATGAAAATTTACAAAAGTTAAAAAAAAAATAGACAAGTTTAATGAAAAGTTAATGAAACACTCTAAAGCTATTGGCATCTATATACTCCTGAACAGTGTATAAAATTTTTTCTGATAAGTATTTTTTTAACTTCAAACGAAAAGCATTTAAATTTTCTGTAGATTTAACATGTATAGGTAATAAGTTATATAATTTGCTGCCTATATATTTAGGATTTGGTTCACTTAACGTTAATTTATGTTTTGGAATTGCAATGTCCTGATTACATCTAGTATTGAACGTATGAAACGTATCATTTTGTCCAAGAGTATGTAGATTGCCTTTAATATATGTCAAAATTTCGTATATATATAAACATGCTAGTGGTAATATTCCAAGTTCTTTAAATAAATCTCTACATGAGGCACGCCTAGAAACACCTGCTATGTTCCTTACAGCTTTTTTTTGTATTTTAAAGACTCTGTCGGACTGACTGGAGTAACCCCAAAAAATTAAACCGTATGTAATTTTTGATGCAAAAATAGAGTTATAATACATAATTAAAACATCTCTACTACATATTTTGTTTAGTCTGTATAAAGCATAACAGGTTGAAGGAAGCTTTTCACATAAAGAATCAATATGGATATTCCAGTTCAAATTATTATCTATATACAGTCGTCCTAAGAACTTAGTAGAGGTTACCTGATGTACAGATTTATTATTGGACTTTATTAAATAAGAGCAATTTTGCGTACTTTTCTTTGTCGAAAAGTTTATGAAAACAGTCTTTTCCGTATTTAAATAAAGCTTGTTACTTTGAAACCAAGTTAAAAATTTCTGCAGCATTCGCTCTGTTTCTTTAATAACATCCATAATGTTATTACCACTAGAAATATAATTATTGTCATCAGCAAATATTACCAAAAGATCAGTATTTACTATCTCTGGCAAATCGTTTACAAATAACAAAAACAATAAAGGCCCAAGGACAGAACCTTGTGGTACTCCCCTTAAAATTTCGAGTTCTTCCGAATAAAAACCATTCACTTCCACAAGTTGCCTTCTATTAGCTAAATAACTTTTTATCCAAAAATAAATCCTTCCTCGAAAACCATACCTATATAATTGTACGTATTATAATATTTAAATTTGAAAACGCTCGCTGCGTTAGTATTTAATTTTTTAAACGCTCGGCCTTTTTGTGCTGAAATGGGTTTCAGTAAAACGTTGGACTTTTTTACTATGGACAATAAAAAACTCATTTGTGGCCGACATATTCGGAGAGAAGTACTTAGTTTAATCGGCGTTCATGTAGCGAGCTTTGGTTTAACGCGGATATTAACTGAACATTAGACAGGGTGAAAAAGGGTATTTTTTAGACGGTTATACAGAGGAAAAATATTGTAGTGCACACTAAAATATTTTTTACCAATTTTTTATGGTAACTAGCTTAAGCTATGGGTGTGTGTTTTTTTTACCACTCGCTAGAGCCTTTAAATTTGGAAAATAGGAAAACTTTTGATTCAAAGGTTCTTGGATGGGATTTTTAAAGAACATAATAATATTTTTCTATTTTGCGACTCTTACAAGCTCATAATCATACCCCGGGCAGCACAAATTAGTTCTTAAAACCTTCTTAAAATATATGATCGGGAATGTTCTCATATTCAAAGAATGTGGCATTATTTTCCAAGAATCATCTTAGAATTTTTGAAGTCATTCAATAGATACCCCTTTAATCATGCGAAAATTCTTAGATTCTTAAAAAAAAGATGGTACATTCTAAGACGTGTGCCTTATTTTACTAAGAATGTTCTTAGAACCTAGATAGCATTTAAGGCGCACGCGTGCGACTTGAAAAAATTTTTCGCGCATGCGATGTAATGATTATATTTTATGTATACATGGTGGCCCAACGAAAGTTTACATGGGGACATAGTACTTTAATACACTATTAAGAAGAATGTTTAAAATTTCAGATTTTAAGTCGGAGTTATTCGTTTTTTTTTGTAGTCGCGCCTTCGCCAAAATTGCAAATCTTTAACAAATCCAAATTGGATTTTTTTCAAACAAAATAAATACATTTTTTGTAAAGTAAGTAAACTTTGTAAAACTCAAATAGAAAAAACAATATTTAGTAAAAAAATACATTTATGACTGCTAAGACGCCCGTCTAGGCACGCCTCCGGATAAATTCAAAAAAATTAATTAACATAAACTTATTGCCCTTATTAATACTAGTATACATGCAGAAGCTCGTCGCTCTAGCTTAAAGGGTACAAGAGTTATTCATTAAATACCTTATTTTTATTACAATTTTAAAGAGCCGTAGCTCCCTTAGGGCTCATTTCCAAACCAACCTTTATAGGAACTTTTTTTCATATTTTTTAACATAGAATCACCTCTTAATTTCTGAATAACCCTGTATAAACACAGGCGAAACCATACATGGTACAAATTGTATAGGAATACTTGTGTATAAACTGTAAGTATGATACAAATAAGGAAACATTTGTCAAATTCCATTAAACCGGACTGACACTGAAAAAAAGAGAATAAACTCATAAAACTATCTCTCACGGTAGGTAGGTATTTTATTATTGGATATTTCAATTTGTCTAATTGGTGTGATACAGATCATTTTTATATTAAAAGGAATTTATAAACCAAATTTTATTATCTTAACTATAACATACTAGTATGGTTTGAAGAGTGTTGTTTAACCGACGTCATAGTTAGTTGCTAAAGTAAAAGTAAAATCTTTTTCGAGGTTAAAATGTGATTTAGTTGTTTATTTTGAGATATTTGAAATTGAGAACCAAAAATGAGGTCTACAAGGAAAAAATTAGGCTTGTCCTAACTTTGTAAGAACATTTTTGCATAAAGCTTATAAATTACTTACTTTTATTTAACTCGTTTATCGTATCTATATTATCCACAAATGATATCTGACGATTGTTTAAAATAATATCAATAGAATTCATTCTTGCCGAGATTCTTGCAAAAGTGGCAAAACAATCTTGTACATAAGTTCGGCTTCCGCAAAAACACTAACCTCTTCTTCGTCGAAAAAATATGATTCGGAAAGGACAGAAATATGATAGAAATACTTACTATGCGAGCAAACCACCTAGGGGTACATGGTTACTAAGAATAGTAAGTGTGACGTCATTGTTTGTTGTAGTTAACTAATAAAATGTGTGTAGTATGCTGTTCTTTATACTAAGTATACTTAGTATGTTATAGTTTCGATAATAAAATTTGGTTATAGTCGTGATATTTTTAACCGTTTTCATAAAAAATAAATTGTAAATGAAGAAATCAAACTGGAGAAGCTCTACTTTATTTACATAAAGGTTCCGCACTTAGATAACACAAGCATACAAAAAAAGGTCTGTTTCCCCAGAGGTTAGCAACGAAATGCGACCAGACCGAGTCAAACCAACCTCAGATTCAGAGACCCCAAAAACGAATAGAAATGTTTGTCTCATCTGGAGAAACCGTTCTTTTTCATTTTGTGTGCCTGTGTAATTAAAAGCAAATCAATTTAATTTATTTTTTTGAATCTATCCAGAGGACAAAATGTGTGAGGCTTAATACATTTTTGCCCCAAACTTTTTTATGTGTACCTATTATTTTTGGATTTATAGATTCCTTGAGTAAAAAAACATAAAAAATGTCATATGGTGTAACACTTTAGGAGCAACCGCTTTAAAAAAATCCAATTAGGAGGAACTAACATTTTGTGCCACCAAGAATGTTACTTTTTAAAAGGCTATTACTCCTTTGATATTAAATTTAGGTGTTTTGGTGAAGAATACTTTTTTACAGGTATTCACCACTTATAACAAAGAACAAAAAGTAAGCTTATTCAATAATGAAATATCACTTCCCCTGTTGGGAATCCGTTCTGTGGAGATTGCAACTTGGAGAACAGATTTTCTCAATTTGCATATTCAGCATTTTGCTTTAATATGAATATACTCCTATTCAGCGACTTCCTTTGCAAAACATCAGAACATGGTATAATATATAACTAAACCTCGCTAATGGTGTTTGTATTCATTTATCTTGGGCAATGATTAAACCTCCAGTAAAATATGATATTTTCTCGGTATTTTATTTGCTAAAAATGCATAAAGTGGTTGAATTTGTATGTACCTATAGTAGAATTTTATCTTCACATCCTTTTGGGTTTCAATTTAACAGTCTAAAATTAAGAAGTTATGTTTTAAAATTAAATTATCTTGAATTTTCTAATCACTTGTGAATCTTGTGATGGTCCCGCAAGCTCGGAATGACTATTCCATACGTGTTGTAGACTATACTTTTTCTTCGACTGCAAATATGAAACCCTGTATGGCTTTAAACTGCGGAAAAGGTTAAAAACAATGTTTTTTGTGACTCGACATTGTAAATGCAACAAAACATATATTTTTAAATAAAGCAATTAATGTTATTTAATAATTTTACTAAATCAGTACTTAAAAAAGATTTTTATTTAATTTTAGCACTTATTTACAAATTATCATGCAAAAATTAAAGGTTATGTCAGATTGTTGTGACAGATATCAGGTTTAAATATTTAACAATAGATGGAGCAGTTTTAATTTTTTGAACTAAATTGATAAAAAACTGGTCAAATATTAAGAAAAACTAATAAACTTTATGTAATTTTAACGCAAAACTTTAAAATGCATTAAATTATTCAATGTTTCATGGTAAAATATATATATTTTTGCTAATTTTGCTACAGTTTTCTTTACTCTTATAAACAAGAGATAGCACGTGCTCATTCTAACACTTGATACGGAATATTCATACAGTATCTACAGCTAGAATGGATTCATTCTGTGTTTGAAAAGTGTGTGTATTTGCTTACATTCTAAAGCAGTCGTAGAAAAAATGTCTTCTCTACCTTGGTATATAATTACTATTATATTCACATATTTATAGTTGCCGTTATTATTGACATTATTATTGACGTTATTATTAATTTTTTAAAACAACACATATTGCAGTATCACCGACGAAATATTCTGTAGACCACTCTGTCCCTGATTTCTTTTCAGGAATTTTAAAATAAATTACTCGAATTAACCCAGATTCAATCAGCGAATGCTTCTGAATGACTGACAAAAGAGTCGGGGTTTTTGACCCTAATACCCCAAACGAGCTTTTGTAAAGCTTGACAGGTAAATTAATAATTATAATTAAAGGTTTTTTTGCCAATTCATACTGTGTATGGACGATAATTAAACCTTTTAGGCATCGAAATGTTCGACCTTTTGAAACTGATGCACCTATTATACAGGGTAGTCAATAACTGGCATGCCAAAATTTAAGATGTGATTCTACATACAAAAATATTAAAAAATAAGTTCCTATAAAGGTTGGTCCGGAAATGAGCCCTAAGGGAGATACAACCCCTTAAAGTTGAACTAAAAACAAAGTTTTTAGTTAATAACTCTGGTACCCTTTAAGCTAGAGTGACGAGGTTTTGTATGTATACTAGTATTAATAAGGGCAATCCATTTATGTTAATTTACTTTTTTGAATCTATACAGAGGCGCACCTAGACGAACAAAATATGTGAGGCTTAACACATTTTTGCCCCACACCTATTAAAAAAGTGTATTTTTTGTATTTTAAGTAAAAAATATAGAACCCTGGAGTAAAAATACACAAAAAATGTCATATAGTGTAACACTATAAGAGCAACCGTTAAAAAAATGCAATTAAGAGGAAGTAAGATTTTCTGCCACCAAAAGTGTTACTTTTTAAAAACCTATTACTCCTTTAATATTAAATTTAGGTTTTTCGGTAAAGAATACTTTTTTGCTTACTTTTAAATAAAAAATCGCCATGCAGCATTAAAATTTTATTGGTGCTTTCTTTGTTCCCCATTGAATATGTCCATCTTCGAAGGGCCGTAGCTCCCTTAGGGCTTATTTTCGGACCAACCTTTATAGGAACTTTTTTTCATATTTTTGGATGTAGAATCAGCTCCAGACTAGCCAGTGAATGATGGGTGTTAATTTTAGCTAAGCTTATAAAATTTATTATGTAATCCTTTAACTTATCTCCGTACGTCAAGTAATACTTCTTCTTCAAAATTTCCTTTTGGACACTAAATTAAAGTGACCCAAAAGGACTTAATGGTCTTGAACTCTCGTTCTTATTGACCAGGTACAAGTATTAGAGACTTGAAGCGAGTCTCTCTAATCGTTTCAACTAAATATAATTTCTTATTAACATAACCTCACAAAAAAAACGTGGTTAACCCACAAAAGTACATCACAAACATCAAATATTCAATTTAAATCGATTTAAATATATAGAACTGTTTCATAGTATAGATAATTTTCTTGACATTCACATTTTCACATAAAATACTTGTTGCGTAGAATAAACGTTGTTACCGATTTATAAAATTCCAGCCGAAAGTACATGATGCCCATTCCACGGGTGGAACGCATCTCCGTCAAGTAATAAAATCAATAAGGTTTTATCTAAACAGCCTTCTGTCATTTTACATTTTGCAAAACATTAATCAGCGGATTGTCTGATAGCAATTCATTAGAGCTGTTCAGGAAAATAACTGAAATGACGAATGACGAGCAAAAATCGCTGACCAACGTGGCTACAGCTGTCTTGATGTTTATTACCTGTTATTGTGCTCCTCGCAGCAGAAGAATATTATAGCTTCACTTCGGACCCTGAATATAACATAAAAAATCCCAAAGCAAAAAAAAATTAATAAACAACCGTTTAAAATGTCTGTCCGTCTTTCGGTCCGTCCATCTATCCCTCCTTCCGTATATCACGTAATCGTCCGCGCGATAACTCAACCCTAAAATTGATCTTGGACAAGTTTCTTGACCAGAGAGTTCTTTGTCAAGAATTGGACAATTCTTGAGCAAGATAATTAATCAAGATTCTGTATCCAGACTTGGGCAAGACTTTAGCAAGATTCTGGAGGCAGAGCGTTTAGCAATACTTTGTCAAATCTTTTCGTCAAGTCCCTGAGCGCGCACCTCTCATTGTCAATTTTTCTTGCACGAGCTCAAAGAAGTATATCGAGAAAAAAACGCAATATACTATCTTTGAAGATTATACTATGGAATGCGTAGCATTACATATATGTACGGCTTATTACTTATTCTCGCAACGTATGATTTATAGCGTTTATTACAACTACCTATAAAATTATTGCTATTTTATAAGGAAATACATTTATTGACAAGTTATCATAAATCGATTTTTGATTAAATCGAATTCTGTAATATAAACTTTTTATGCTACATAACTTTTAATCTAACAGTTTATAGGACTTCAGGCGGTCTGAGTAAGTCCAGTTTTTAAATTAAAATATTATCTGAAAACTGCATTTTACAGTTTCTTCAATTTGCAGGAAATATTTTTTTCCTACAGTGTAGCTGGTATGTTATGTTCTATAAACATAATATACATCAAAATTAATGAATCAAAAAATAATAATACCGATTTAAGGTCTATTAATCAATCTGATTTAAGTAAAGAAATATAAATTAATCATTTATACGTAAATATAACATTAAATTTAATGTTTAATAATACACAATATTATGATAATTTTATTAAATGCATAATACAACATCATTAATCTTCTCCATTTCAAAAGATATTAAGTCTTTTTCATCGTTGTTAAGGTGTATAAGGTGATTAAAATTTTATTACTTAGTAACGCGTTACTGAGATAATAAGCCGAAATTTCGAGATAATAAGTAGAAATTTCGAGATGTCGAAAAATAATAATAAAAAATAGTAAAGCAGTCAAATTATTATGTTAAAATTTTGACTTATGTTAAATTTTTTGACTTATTACCTCAAAATTTCCACTTATTATCTCGAAATGTCCAATAATTATGTTAAAATTTAGAATTGTCAAAATTTAGACCGTTAAAAAGTCGAAATTTAGATATTATCTTGAAATTTTGGTCATTATCTCGAAATTTTGACTTATTATCTCTAAATTTCGACCCATTAAGTCGCAGTTATGATCCTTATCATAATTTTTTGTTAGTTTACAAACAACTTTTACCGAAAACAGATTATAGTGTTAAATAAAAAAAATTGTACTCACAATGAGTCTTCATCTCGTTGAATTTTGTTTCTACTATCCACTGCTACGCTGTGTCTAACAGGTGTCCGTCTTGATGTTTCTGAAAATAAAACATAAAACAAGAACTAATTATAAGCATAAATAACATAATAATATACAGGGTAGTAGGTAATGCGTCGGCTGATCCAACCCCCTCTACTTTTCATTAAGGCCACGCCCCCTACTTTAATAGCCCCCATAACAGAGCTGTTTTAACAGGGCTGTTTCCAATTCAGTTTATATCAGATCAGTTTAGATTGGATCAGATCTGATATAAAGTGAATTAGAAACAGCCCTGTTAAAACATTAACAGCCCTGTTAAAACGGCCCATCCTGCTGTATACTTACCATGGTATTTGGCTCGAAGACATGTTAAACTGCTTATTATTCTTGCGCGATGTGACGAATTTTTCACCCCTAGATCCTTGATATCTGATTCTGAAAATTCTAGGATATCTTCAACCCCTTGAAACTTGCTAAAATTATCCTTGTATTGTTCTAGGTCCAGGTCCTTGAGCCACACCGATATGTCTTTGTGTTTGGTCCTTGAATTGTCAAAGCCATTTTCTTTTTTTGCTCTTGATCTTAGAGGAAGTGAGCCAAAGCGCGCCCAAGCTAAATCTGCAATTAAAAAACGAAAATTAAATTATTATTATTATTAGAAATTAAAAAAAAAGAACATAAGAAAATAATGAATGAAAAAAGAACCCACTTGCACACATACCAAACATATTTCCCGTAGACACAGATCCGTGCGTCAAACTATAGTAATATATATTATAATAATACTTGCAAATCTGTATACAATGGTAATGTGGACAATAGCTGATAAAAATAACATACGTTTGCAGAAAATCAATAGATATTTCATTAAATAAGGTAGGCGAGCCAATTATTGCCATGCTCCTAATATTGGCACCCCTTCTTAAACTCGTTAGTTCGTCCCCTGTGTTATAGATGGTACTGTCAGTATATCTGTTATTTAGAAAATATGCCTGTAAATATTATGTATCTGAATCCAGTTGGTAATGGCGTACACAACAACGCAGTTCGTGTTTCGTGTTCCACTATAAAAACTTGTAAAACAGTGCTGACTGTCTCAAGATGGGTAACATTGATTATTGCAGGTCAATAACGTAATAAAGTAGGCACTAATATGCACTTTCTTGGCTCATATTGTGTTTCTCTCAATAAAGAAGCGAAAAGTTAATTTTTTGCGATGCGAAGTAGTTGACAAAAAAAAAACAGTAAGAAAATAAAGTAATGAAGAAATCACAGAGTTCTAAATCTTGGTTCTGCTTTTTATACGAAGAAAATCCCCAGGCCGATATGAGATTGTATTGTTGATGAAAAGTGTTGGGGCTTACTACATTCTACAAGCATGAAAAAGTCAAAAAACAATTTTATTCCAGCATACCGTGGTTAGTAAACATTGTTTTTTATTTTAAATAAACAAATTAAAATTTCAAATTTTTTATTGATGTTTCGTGACGCAATTCAAATTACGTAATTTAAAACTTTAAGTATTAAATATTAACATGTGTTAATTTTATCTTTTTTTTATTAGAGATATAACTTGAAATTCTATCTACTTTATTACCAAAATAAAAAAATTAGAAAAAAATAATAAATATTCATTTCAAACACTAGTATAAAGGTTTAGGTATATTATTTTGCAATAGTTTAATTTTCTTTATTTTTTACTTTAAATTTTAGACGCATTAAGTATGCTTATTATTTACTCAAAAATGTATTGTGTACCTATTATAAAAAAAATTTGAAATAAAAAAAAATATTTGTTATAATTTTTTTCGTTGCAAAATAAAATTAGGTGTAACATAGAGCGAGTTGAAAGTAAGAAGGCCTAGAATGCTCACAAATAACACAGGACCACAAAAAAATACAGTTTTGTGCTTCTGTGTAATTATTTCTAGGGATAGGATGGCATGAAAGCTGTCTCAAACCATTGAAAACTTAATGATGATGAATAAATAAAATGACTTACTGTGAAGGCTGGACCTCTTCTTTAGCTTGCTTGCACCTTTCCCCATTTTTCACTCTCTATTATACACTGGTTTTAAATCACACATCACTGAACTTTATTAGGATCACTTAATTTACAAGTTCGCGAATGAATTTATTATATAATAATAATAATAATAATTTATGTTATATTTCCTTGTGCGATATTTAGATTAGATAAGTTGCCTGAAACAAGTATAAATAATTAGATTTAGAAGCGTTTTATTTGCTTTAGATTTAGAAGCAAAAAAAAATTAAGTGTTAGTAAATAAAATCTCTACCAGGAATTAATTTATGTTTCAATTTTAAATTTCGAAAATATGACTGTACATGGATAGAAATAATTATAAAAAATTATTTTGCGACTGATAAATCATAAATATTACTATTTGAATTAATCAAATAATATTTTAAATATTTTAAAATTTATATTATAAATTTTACATCGACACTTAGTGCTACTAAGAGTGCCGATGTATTGAAATCTTCGCCGAAAAGTCAAAATCTTTGACCACGTTTTTTTCACATTTCTCGACGTTTTAGACGAGTCGAAATCAATAAAAAAAAATTTGCGTCCGTCTGTCTGTCTGTCTGGGTGTAAACTCTCAAACTCCATTTCTACATAAGATATCGACTTGCGGTTTTTTGCATATTGTTTCTTATCGTATTCCGAAGAGCTGATTAGATTTTGGGGATAAACCATTGGGGGTAAGGGGGTAAAAATAGGGTAAAACTCCTATTTTTAGCGTTTTTTGTTTATAATTAAGGCAATTATTATTGTATTTGGTTAATTTAGCACTTATATAAAAGATAATTTTAAATTGGTCAAAAAATGTTATAAACAACGTTTTCCTAAAACGCATTGTTTTCGAGATATTGGCGTTTAAAGCAGTAAAAGTTTTTTTTAGCTTATCTCACATATTTATAACCCGATTTGAAAAAATTATATTTTAAATAAAAGCTCTTTTTAAGCCCTATAAGAAATGTTATATACAGTTTTTTGCTAGAATATAATGTTTTAAAGATACAGACTTTAAAATCAAACAAAACACCTAGTTTGAAATTTGCAAAGTAGATGGCTCTAGTGTTCAATAGTGCCGATGTTTTGACAGGGTGCTTGCAACGTTTCATCTAGTTAATCTTGTTTTACTGCTAGTAAAACTGATAAAATTAAAACAATTTTAAGATTAAATCAAGTTGTAAAATTAGGATTTTTATTATTATTATTATTATTATTATTATTTTCAAGTATTATCTACTTAAAATCGATATAATGAGTGAATCAATCAAACATTTTACTGATATTAATCCTAGATGATTAACTGGCGTGCCAAGATCAATCGTAAATTTAATTCTACCTAAAATGTTTAATAAAATATATTTTTTTTCGAATAATTATTCCTAGGATCTTAGATTTTAGATTATAATTAGCAATAGTTATTAATAAGCTTAATTATAAAGTTAAAAATACTAATTTTTAATCAAACATTTCTAAGATTCTGCCAAAGAATTTATGTCTGGACTGATTTTTTTTATCGTATTACTACTAAACGATCTTTTATGGAACCACAAACAGTTTTAGTTATTAGGGGGAGTGACTTTTGGATCGCACTGTATAAAAAATCCATAATACCATCACAAATTCTCGGTTTAGCTAATATTATATAAGATCTAATTTAAATCTATTCCACACAATGTTATAATTAATATTCAGAAGGCGGACTTATAATAATCCGGTGATGACAGACAGGTTGACCACCCACAACTTTATGCAATATTATTGTTAACAATTGTGTAAACATGCAACTTAAAACATGCTCCTATTATGTGTGCTCTTCGGAGATTTATAGTTAGAAGAGTAGAAGAGTAGAATCGAAAAAAACAGTTTCACCCCCAACATAGCCATTTTTGAATATTTATAACTCAATTGTTATTATTATAATAAAAAAATTATCCCAACAATGTTTTTTGCAAATTTATCCTTAAGAAAATTGCTCATATACTTTTTTAGCGTAAGTTGCATATTTACCAAGATAACAAGACTTAACCCTAAAATCCAAGATGGCGGACACACTTTACGCAAATCACCCGGTGAAAAACAGGGGTATTCCGTTACCATCCTTTAAAATATCAGCCCGTGTGCATTTTTTGCATTTTACAACCTATCTTTGACTGTACTATCATTTTAATAGGCGAATAATCTCTGACAAACGTTAGGGTGGCCACTGTACCTACAGTGGCCACTGTTAGCGGCTCTCCCCTAATCCATACGAGAAAAAAACTAAAAACAGACTCTTCGAAAGAGTAAACTATGGAACTTAAAGCAATTTATATTTTCTGGGCATGTTTTATTTAATCTTTTTTTCAGCGTTGCAAAGCACATACAGAAAATAATCCTGCTTACCCGACCATTTTTTGTAAGCTCGAATTAAAGTTCCTGCCGTGCTATGCTCGTTTGCTACGTGAAAGGTATTTTATAAAAGAGAACCGTGTGGCCAAAACGGTACAGAAACCAGGTTTTTATGTTTAATTTAGAAGTGGTATTAAATTGGCTAAAAATTCCAGCATATTAAATTCACTGAATTAATTTAAATTAACCGACGCGCCGCGGCGATGGTATAAAATAATAAAAGTGCTATGTCAAGCAGCCTATTTTTGTCATTTAAAATATACGGTGTACAGAGAAAGTTCTTATTTTAAGTAAAAAAAAATTACCTCAATCAATACACTTTCTATACTCTCATATGACACAGAAAAAAGGATTCCTTGAAACAAGAACACGTGTCTTTCGATATGTTTAAAGTCATATTCACTTGTTCCAAGGGTAGTATTTCTTTGAACCAAAGTCAACGTTCTTCAATGAAGAGCGTGGATCTTTATTCAATAACCCGTGCTTTTTATTCAAGGACATTGACTTTGGTTTAACGAAATGCTAGCCTTGAAACAAGAGAATATGGCTTTAAATATATCGAAAGACACGAAAGTCATAGGAATCCTTTTTTTCTGTGGATCATTTTAATGATAAAAATACTCTACCAATTGAGATGCTTAAGAGCTCTTCTTTTTGGAGCTTTGCCACTCCAGAAATGTTTTTTTTCTGGATAACTTAGTCCTTATAAATTTCAGTGATTGTTAGGAATGCATGTTTCTACTATCTGTTTTTTACGTCTTTTTATATTCAATCGATTAAAAAGGCGAATGCTTTTTGAACTGGTAGATTATGTATTTGATAATTTATTTCGTAAAACACAAAAAACTGCTTAACAAAATACAAATTATCCTGGAAATAATCTGTGTAATGGCTTCGTGTTGATTTATTTTAGTCAGTTCTTGGGTTTTAAAACAAGAAAAACAGCAAAAGCCCGGGGATATGCGAGCTATGAGTCATATTTTACATCTTTTTTTAATTTTTATCAGGCGACACACAAAAAAACATTTTTTTGAAATTCAAATAAAAAATGTGGCTTTTGAATATATAATAAAAGATCTTTCCTATTATACCCAACTTAACTTATCAATTGATCTTTTCTTCTTAAACAAAATGTCAAAGTTTGGCTTTTGGAAAAAATTCTCAAAAATGTTTGCAGTTTAGCTTTATGGAAAAGAGACAGAAAACATCACATTAAGCAAGGAAGTAGATGAGGGGGTAATTACCCCCCCCCCCATAGGACAATAGTTATTTATGGTACTAGCGGGTAAAGTAAGATATTGCCCATGAGAAAATTAACCTCCAAACAAAGCGTCAGCCAAGCAGGTTAATTTTCGAGAGGGCAATATCGGTTTACCCATGAGTGCCATACAAGGTTTTATCCAATAAATAGCTTAGGAATTCATATTTTTATTAAAAATTTTAATGGCATTTACAAGAAAATAATTTGACAAGTGAGTGGGTAAAATAAATAATTATCCACTCAATAAAGTAAAAGCCACGCGGGGGTTATTATTGAGTTTATCTATTTAAAATAAAGCTGGTAATTGTCTTATTATCTGTATGTATTGGATAAAATATATTTTTTATTGCATTATCCTATAAAAAAAATATAATTTTGCCTTTTTTTTTTCATTTTTAATCCCGGAAAAAATATTTGAGATCTTGGTATTACCCCCCCATAGAAAAAAACATCCACGCCCTTAACATTAAGGCACTCTACAAAGAACAATTTTTAAAATGCCCATTTCGTTGCAAGATAAATTGGACTAAATTTGTCACTGAAACAAATGAATGTCTAAACAGAAAGAGAAAGTTCATTCAAAGAAAAACTAATATACAATTTGTACAATACGAACAGCACGAAACAGAACCACGTGTGGGCTAAACGTGCCCCATTTAATGACGATCATAATTTAATAGAGTGAAACAAATTTCTTAAACTGATACAGAAAAACGTTCTTTATATGCATTATAAAAAGTTGCAAAACCTATCATTTTTGTCTGTTTCTTTAAAAGTTAAAAAAGCTTTTCTTTTTTAACCTAGGTTAGATATGAATGCATATTTAAGCTGTTTTTTTTGGCTTTTGGTTATACCTCATAGATGGCGAAACTATCGCCTTGTCTGTCCAAACCTAGCTGTGGTTTGCGAATAAAATAACCCAACTTTTTTGTTTATTTCTACGAAAAACAATAAGAAATAATATTTATTTATATATTATATGGTTCATACCGAGACTAATAATAGAAAATAACAACGAGCCACTTATTTAAATTATCATTAATGTATTATTGAGGGTCCACGATTTTTTTAACATCAGATTCGGTTTCAGCGTCAAAAAATGTATAAGAATACCATAGAACTCCGAACTTTTTTTATGGAGCTGTGTTATTTTTTCATTGGAATAGTTTTATAAAAATAAGTAATATGGTACCACTCTGTTCTTAGTAGGTACTCTATAGTTTATTGCAAATCTTGTTATTTAGTGATCTGTTCATAAAAAGACTATTTCTGTGAAATGGTTTTAAAATGTAAGTAGGTGCGACAGTGGGTGGCTGAATTGTTTTGTTTTCGCATAAAATGTTCAAAATTATGAAATAAATATTTATGATCATAATATTTTACGATTTTATTTTTCAATAATCGATTTCGTCTTGGCAAAGTACACATAAACATGCTAATCGCCCTTTTTATCTGTATAAACAAAACTTGCGTATCGTCGTGTTATGTTCTTAACCTCGTATCGATTTTCGGCTCCTTGCACTTTTTTTAATTTTTTTTATTTATTTTTTAGTTTATTTTTACTAATCAACACTGTGCTAGAGCACTCGATAGGTAGGTTTGTTAGTATTTTTGGTGATTATTCCCCTCATATATTTTAAACGAATCAAATTTCAAGTAAATGTCATAATTGACCAATCCTGTTTATTTAAGAGTGATTAAATAGGATCTAGCTATTTAGATAAGTGACTATTATGCCGATAGCTCAAAGTCCAAACCACCTAAACTATAAGCAGCTGTATTTTTGTTAATTTTGCTTTTAAGCAAATGTTTTTAACTTAATAATTCATTATAAAAAGGTCGAGATCGCAGGTCAAACATTTTCTAAGCAAAATTAACAAAAACACAGCTTCTTGCAGTTTAGCCGTGGTATAACCTATGATTATCGTGCAAAATTAAATTGCGCATTTTCGCGCAGGTCTTTTTAGCGTAGTACATTCGCACTATAAAAAATTCGCTTAAAAAATAGAGCAGTTTTCTTTCCGTGTACGGGCCTTAAAAAGTATTGACTTCCAAAATTATAGGCTCGTGTTATTAATCAGTATAACCAATGTCTACATATAGCAATAGATGGCGCGCAAGAGTACATCAATCTCATGACATTATTTATTTCGTGAATAAAGTCGAAGTATGTTTTCTTAATCAGCGTACAGGGTTGACTCTTGGTACTGAAGAGGGCCAGTAGCCCACTCTGTTCGATGATTAGAAAACAGATTGATGGAATTTTTAAACAGTATAACCAACATAAAAAATGTGAACATGTGCAGTTTCTGCAAGAATTTATTGTCAATTAATTTAAAATTGAAATGAGATATGAACAATCAAATCTAAATATCAATTGTTTGATTTAACAGCTGTATATTGATTAATAAAACAGCTTCGACAGACAGATTTATTTTAATTG
The DNA here is from genome assembly GCA_958510825.1 of Brachypterus glaber. Lineage (NCBI taxonomy): Eukaryota > Metazoa > Arthropoda > Insecta > Coleoptera > Kateretidae > Brachypterus > Brachypterus glaber. The sequence goes on from OY294052.1 coordinate 2,078,038, forward strand.
ACATAATTTGGACCAATTGAATAGTTAACCTATTCAATTTTAGTCAAAAAGTTATATACACACACAAAAATAACATGTTAATCCGACCAAAATGGGCGGTCGATGTCACTTTTTTGCTCCAAACTTATTTATCTGTAGATTTTTTGACATTTTATCAATAAAATATTAGTCTTTTGATAAAAATACATCAAAAAGGCACCCACAACTTGTGCACGCGTGCTTTGGTTCAGAGGGTTTTGCAAAAAAGTGTCCGAAGTCATCCACACCGTACCGTAGTATAGTCAATTTAATTAATTAATTATTAATATTTATTTTCAAAATCATGATGTTATAAATGTCTATTTATATCCATGACATTTTGCTATAATTTTTTAATTGCAATTTTTTTTTAAAGACCTATGGCATTTATTATTACATATAAACAAAAGATAAAGCATTAATTAATAATTTATATTTAATTCAAAGTATAATTGATAATTATAATTATTATAAATATTCATAAATAATAATTCAAATATAGGGGAAAGTGAGGAATGAAGGCCTTTGGGGTAAAGGTGGCCAACTAATACCTCAGTTATATATTTTTTTTTCGTTTTCAATACCATTTTCGCTATTATATACCAAGAATGGCAAAGTAGGAACTTAAGATAAAAATCATAGTACAGTAGAAGAAAATTTTCTATTACTAGATATTATAAGAAGTTAATTGGTCAGCTTAGATTTGTTAAAAAAAACTTTTAGAACATAGATATTTTCTTCAAATTAACGTCACTTTGGTTCTTACATACGTTATTTTTTTACATTTTTCCTACTTTTTAGTTTAAAAAAATCTGATTTAATATTGCTAATAGCAATTTTTCAATCCATTTGCTCAAAAAGCATGCTTGTGCACTGTGTAAAAATAGATTATTTCCCTCTGTGTCATTTTGTACAAACGAAATTTGCAATATTTGTTTAATTATAAATGAAATATTTATATTTATACACTGTAACTTACGTCACCAATTGTTAACAATGTGAATTAATAAACAATTATAATTAAATAGAAAAATCGTTGCGTTTGGCGGTCAATATTGAACAAATAAATGTTAAATTAGCATTGAATAGATGTTTTTTTGAAACATAAGAATTTATTATAAGAAATTTATAGCAATCAAATAGGGTGGAAGCAGAAACCTTACTTTAATTTACCACCACCTTCTCTAAATGACTAAATTATCGCAATAACATACAAGGCATACATTTGAAATTCCTTTAAAAGGCCCACAATAAAAAAGTTGTCTGTGCTGAGGTTAAGACCCACCTAGTCTTATGTATTTTGGGATGCTAAACAAGAATCTGCTATAAAAAAAGCAACTCATGGGCTCATTTTTTTGCTACACTGAAAAAACTGTCCAAAATTGCGAAAATCGCATCAACAATTCAGTGTAGCAAAAAAATGACCCCAAATACATAAGAATAGGTGGGCAGCACCAGCACATACAACTTTTTTTGTTGTGGACCTGTGAAATTAAGGCATGTTCACACAGCCTAATCTTTATAATGCATTTCTACGGAACCTTATCTTTTACTAGTTACGTAGAATACTAATAGGCAACTTGACTAAGGCAAGTAATAGGCTTTTTTATGCTTATAACTTATAAGATCGTTTTAAATATAAAGATTTTAGAATAATATGCCTTATAAAGTCTATTTTAAACATGTGCAAAATGAAATTAGGTAGTTTGACCTAAAAGTAATCGAGCCCATTTGCCCATAATGCTTTTTGTTTGAACCTACTAGGAAATTTGTGTACTCTCGTCAAGCGCCTTGTTTTGTGAGCAGATAATAAATTTTTATGCGATTCATGGGCACAAGCTCATTCTAAAAAAAATACATATATGTACTATTATAATAGTACATGTAAATGAGATTTAATGCAGCAAAATTATCGATTTTATATGTAATTCTACAATTTTTCATGTAATTATAGTATAATACAGTTTTAAATGATTATTTTTTAACGTTTTTATCAACCAATCATTTAACAATATTTCTGACCACGTGTTTATTTCTGTCCAATCATATTATAGTTATATTGGGAATTTTCTACTGTAGAAAATTCTAGTGAGAATTGCTGTAGTATTTTGTTTTTCAGTATTTCTCTTTTACAACAATATTTCATACCTAAAACTAATTAATAATTAAATATGAATATATTACTATTTATAATTCTTGTTATTGCTTTATTATTTAACAAAAAATACCTCAAAATATTCTTTTTATAAAATGTAATGATAGTTTTTATAGGTTGACTTTTATGAACATGCTTGCAAGCCTAGCGCAGTACCGCGCTAGTAAGTACTGCAGTAAGTGACTAAACTATTGTTAGAACTATAATATGCAATTTAAAAATGGACAAAAAGGTTTTAGTTTAGCAGTTGAGAATGTAAATAAATTAACCAAATCAAAGAATATGCCCGAAAAATATATAGATAAGAATAAAACAATTTATAGCAATATGCGATGAAAAAAATATAAAAGTTGGTTTGTCATATTATAAATCGTTAAAAAATAATCTTCCGAATTGCACATGATTCTTCGAATTATCGGAAAAAAATCATAGTTTTCATTCAAATGTGCTGTCAAAGGAAACAATTAGTCCAGGGGCATCGCTACGCTCCGATCGTAATTATTTCCAGACAGCAAATTTTCATGAAACAAGGTCTTTTTTGACATATGTACACATTTACTATTATAAGTACTACAATTGACTATTATTATTATTATTATTATTATTATTATTATTATTATTATTATTGTGCCAGATTTGTCACTCTTTATGGTTAAAAGGAAACCAGATTTTAACAACATGAGACATATGACTTCCGTTATTCTGCAATATTTTTTCAACGGTCAGGTATAAAACTTGTTCAAAAAGTATACAATAACGTAGAATAATGCTGAAAAACTAGTATGCAAATCATTTTTACTTAACAAAGTACCTAAATATTTTTCATATTTGCCTGATCTTTAAATTCTTCAAGTTTTTAAACATAAGGGTCCTTTGGAATAAAAAAAAATATCTACAATGTTTTTCTTGTCAATGAACGAAAAAAAAAAAAATATATACATATGTGTAAGTTAGACCCGGTTCCGATTGGTTAAAATTCAATTTTTGGCATATGTAAGGCTTTTTTTAATGCGAAAATTCTCGGTTATTAATAAAGATATCGATATGGGGTTTTCACCATTGTTTAGTGCAAAGGCGAAATATCTGTCATAATATAAAAGGACCCTTAATAAAATGATAGAGGACCTCTGCTGAACCAGAGTAAACCGGAAGACTCCGCTAGATTTAATATAAATCTCTGAATTGAAATTTTGACCAGAGGTCCCCGGGGGCCTTCTTCACACTAAAATGCACCACAGCATTTTTCAATGCCGCAGTATTAAATAACAAAAAAAAAATATACAAAAGGACATTTTTTCGTTTCCATTTTAGGTTTACTGTATAATAACATATTGTTTCTAGTTACAGATTATATTGTACTTAAGATATAAACAATAGTTAAACAATTAACCTCGTTTTAACTATAGTATGTATACATATATTTATAGATATATCTTTAAAAAAGATTCTTTATATTATTATTAAAAGTATTTCAAGAATTCTAGTTATGTGGTGGTCAACCTTTCTTTTTCACATATTAATATTTAATTAGAAACAAAAACATATAACATATATTAAATGCTATTAAACAACTAGTTTCATAAGGCTTGTTTTTACCGCACAGGTAAAAAATAGTGCGTCCGAGTTATCTAAAGGACAAGTACGGTAAAAATGAGATTTTTTAGCAAAAGATTTTCATAAAAAATGAGTGTCCATTTTCAATGGAGCTCTCTACAACTAGAATTATGAAACAAAAGACGTCTATATCTCTATCTCATTTGTGCTACAATTTCCAGCCAACCAAATAAATACTGTATTTGTTTTTCATACAACAAATACAGTATTTATTTGGTTGGCCGGAAGGTGTAGCACTGAGCGCCACGAACGAACATAGCTAGGTTTGGACTTTTTGTGAATCTGTAGAATAAAATAATTCTACTAAAATTTAGATGGCGCCAGTAATTTCTTTAATAAAAATAATATAGTTACACTTTTCGCCCGGCCAAGTAAATATTGTATTTGTTCAACAAAGAACAAATACAGAATTTGTTTGGTTGGGTGGAAGTGGGAGTGTATGTATGTCTTCTATCCTTTTTGGGTAGAACTTTTGTCCCTGTCTAATCTAACGGGAGAAATCGCCATTGTTACCTATACTATTTTGAAATAGACGATAAAAAATTGCATGTCAACTACCCCATTCTAATTTTATCTAATAAATTCATACAGGTAATCCATCAATTTTGTATACACTTGGAAGTATAATTCGTAACCCCTGCACACCCCCTGCATACATTTTATTCAACTAAATAATAAGTCGTAACTGGCGTCCTAAACCCGGAACGATTGATACCCAAGAGAATACATATTCTACTTTGCGAGTGTATACAAAGTGGTTGGATGATCTGTATAAAATTAAAAATTTAGTATGTTTAGTATTATATTTTTAATATTATATTAATTTAAATATTAAGTTACCTTCTCGATAGGAATAAAAAGTTTCACTAAATATTAAAAAAAAATCACAATTAACCTCGAAAAACAGAATAATTATAGATTAGACACAGTAAAAAATCTATTACACAATTATTTTTTTAGTTTGTTTAAACCATTCACATTAATTTAAGTTTAAAAACTGCTGACGTTCGTTTATTTGCACAAACAATTCTTGTTTTAAATATTTGTTTAATTTTTTATTAACAAAAACATATTTGCACAGTATCGCACAAGCTAATCCAAGTATAATTAAATATACACTGATAGTCACTTTTAAGGACGACTTTTAATCCAGAAAATATTCCACAGGTTAACCCTAAATGACACATGGGAGGGTTATTGATATTTAAATCACAGAAAATACGTTATTTTATTATTTAAAAAAAATCCAAGGGACAAATTTCTTAAATCTTGTTTTAGGTTTATAAAAAATGTATAACCGCACTTTGTTTTTAAAAAATAAATTACATTTCAGTTTTTGCCGTTTTTCGGACTTACGGCACCCTATTTAAAAACATATAGTATATAGTATAAGCGTATAGAAATGTATATACCGCACGAGCACTGTATTTATATATAAATATAATTTAAGGGTTTAAAATATGTCATCCTTTTTTTTTTTCGCTCGAAACTACAATTATCCTCCGTAAAAAAAACTCCTTTCGTCAGTTTGTCAGATATGCACTAACCGCGTATTGTTAGGATAAAAATGCGGTACGATCTGAGAACCTAGTAAAGCACGGTACTGGGTACTAAGTAAGCTATAAGGTTGCACATTGGGGAACCGACCGACTGATACTAGAGGTACTGTTGAAAATACCAGTCACAAGGACGAAGCGATGATAGATAGCGAGTGGTCGGTAACAAATTTAGTTTCTGTCATAGAAATTCTATGAATGGGTACCATGGTTTCCTATGCACAAAGGACACGCACAATCACAATATCATGGATACTATTGACTTCTTAACTTCTTGAGGGTTGATTCTTTTGTTTAAATTAATTTAGTAGCAACAACTGAAGATGTGCAAATCTTGGCCATTGCAATTCCTATTTGCTTTGACCATAGCTATTCAGGTATTCTCGCTAAGCGTTAATGAAGTTGGTGAATTCCATTTTGAGTAATTTATTTTTAACTGTACACATATGTGCCTATTGGCACATATATGTCCCTCAAGGGCAAGTCAAATGAGTAGGAAATGCATTAATTTAAAAAAAATCCTCAATTATTACAAGCTTTTATTTAACTTGCAATGTTTGTTTGTTTGTTTAGGGCAAATCTGCCAAAGGCTTTTTCGACCACTTAGAACATACTTAGAAAGCTAAAATTTCGTACAGATTCTTAACTCGGCTGACAATACAATTTATATAAAACTTACCTTTTTTATTCACGTCTTTTTAGATGTGAGACCTTTTTTCTTAGTCATCAATATTTCTGTCAGTCAATCAATAAACAAATATACATGTAAGGATTACCACTGAATAATAAACAGGGCCGACCTTTGCATTTCGACGCCCTGAAGCAAGCTTCTGGTTCGGCGCCCCTATTTGAAAAAAAGTTTGTATCCTACAACATTTTGAAAACTAAAAAAAAATAAATAAATAGTAAAAAAGACATTTTTAAGAACAAGCTTTTATTTAAGTGCACTAAAAAGAAGAAAATAAACTTTCAAGTAAATCAAACCCATCATATTGTTACATTATACAATTTTATATGATATAAAAGCTTGTCGCGAGATATTCCTGTGTAAATTTCATTTATAAAAAATCTCGCGACAAGATTTTATATCATATAAAATTGTATAATGTAACAAAATGATGGGTTTGTTTTACTTGAAAGTTTATTTTCATCTTTTTGGAGTACTTAAATAAAAGCTTGTTCTTAAAAATGTTTTTTTTACTATTAATTTATTATTTTTATCTAGGTATATTATTATTTTTAGATAATTAGGTAGCTCTAAATAAGTTGAACGATAAGAAAAACTGGTATACCTACTACTTATAGGTAATTACTAGAATCTTATCTATTAAATGCCCTTATTTACAATTATCTGTGAAATATAAATATTGATATTCTTGTGTTTAAATTTTTTGGAAACAATGAGGAAGTAAAAACAAGTTTTAGGACCTATAGCAATAGGTTGGATAAAAAAATATATATTTTACTTTGAAAAATCTAAAAGTTTTTTCGTTTAGCTAAAAAATCATTTTTTTTAAAAAAACTTTTTTTTTATTTTATTTTTTCATAATTTTTTCGTTTTTTGAAAAAAAAGATTTTTATTTTAGATTTTTTCTTTACTGTGAATAGTATACAGGGTGTATTTGAAATAGCGTAGGAAATTTTAACAGGTGCTTCTACATGATAAAATATGACAAAAAGTTCCTATAAACATATGTCTAAAAATGCGTCATAAGGGAGCTACGCCCCTTTGAAATTGGCTAAAAAAATCGGTTTTTATTTAATAACTCACGAACCCTTTGAGATATGTTAACGAGGTTTGGCACGTGAATTAATCCTAATAAGGCCCATCTTTTTATGTCATTTTCACGTACTTATTTAAACCAGGGGTGTGCGAAACGGGGGGGCCTTATCAGTTTTTTGTCCCAAACTTTTTTCTGTGTAACTTTTTTGCAATTTTATTTTTGAAATATGATTCCTCAAGTCAAAATACATAAAAAAGGTACTCTTGTTGTAATACTGTAGGATTAACCGTTTTCGAGAAAAGTTCATTTGAAGGTGAAATTTCACGGTTCGAGGACAAAAAATTAAATACTAAAATGTCGAAAACCAAAATTTTAATGATGCAATGTTATTCTACATCAAAAACTAAGAAAAAAAGTTTCCATACATGTGGGTCGAAAAAACTCTTTTAAAGCTACCATAGCCCTTTAAAAATGGTGCATATTTAGGAGACCATAGCTCCATTAGGATTGATTTTTGGAAGTACCTGTATATGAGGTTTTTTTCTTAGTTTTTAATGTACATTAGCCCTGCATTATTAAAATTTTGGTTTTCAACATTTTAGTATTTAATTTTTCGTCCTCGAACCGTGGAATTTCACCTTCAAATGAATTTTTCTCGAAAACGGTTAATCCTACAGTATTACAACAAGAGTACCTTTTTTATGTATTTTGACCTGAGGAATCATATTTCAAAAAGAAAATTGCAAAAAAGTTACACAGAAAAAAGTTTGGGAGAAAAAACTGATAAGGCCCCCCCGTTTCGCACACCCCTGGTTTAAATAAGTACGTGAAAATGACATACAAAGATGGGCCTTATTAGGATTAATTCACGTGCAAAACCTCGTTAATATATCTCAAAGGGTTCCTGAGTTATTAAATAAAAACCGATTTTTTTAGCCATTTCAAAGGGGCGTAGCTCCCTTATGACGCATTTTTAGACATATGTTTATAGGAACTTTTTGTCATATTTTATCATGTAGAATCACCTGTTAAAATTTCCTACCCTATTTCAAATACACCTTGTATAATATTTTACTTGAAATGAATATAAATTCTAAAGTGTTATATTTTACTGGGAGTAAAGAGACCTTGGAATATGGGTAATTTATTAAACTACCTTGGCAGAAGATCTCAGCTCTGATCCATATAAAACACTTAAGTTTATGCCGCAAGAATATGAGAGATAGGCAATTTCACAAGACTAGTTTAACAAAGAAATATATACTTTCTGGAAAATAAATTATTCTTCTTTTAAATTATTCTTTGGTTTTAAACCATACACAATATGTAAAATAAAATACATTGGTCAAGTGCGACCAGATTCGCGCCGATATCCCAAAGAGTTCAAGTTGTAGCTCAAAAATGCAATTGATGTTTTTTGCAAAGAATAATTTGAGGTACGGACCCTAAAAAGATTAATGGTTTATCCAACCAACTAACAACTCTTCTCTCTAGAATACGCATACCGTTAATATAAAGTATCGCCAATATCTCGGTTTGGTTGTAAACAAATAGTAGGTATATTCAGGCCTGAACAATAACAATTACCAGTAACTGTTATTGTTTAGCATATGCATACGCGCGCATGCGCATGAACATAATATTATGAATAAATAAAAATTATATTGTAAATTTTTCTTTTAAAAATGAACATCTGCTTTTTAGAATTAGTATGTACCTATAGGCATAGCTGTAAGTGCTGAACAAGCACATACACATAGGTGATAAAATTACAGATAAGGTCTTTTGCTTAAATATTTGAGCAGTGTATATTTACATAACATTTTCATGGTTTGAAAATACAAATAGACCTAGACATTAAAAGACATCGTTATCGACTTTTTTACTGGAAATAAAATTTTATGAAATGCTAAATTTTGCTACGAGGGTGTTATTAAAAATTTTGTTTCCAACGTTTTAGTAGGTATTTAGTTTCACCTTCAAATGAATTTTTCTCGAAAACGGTTAATCCTACAGTATTACAACAAGAGTGCCTTTTTTTGTATTTTGACCTGAGGCATCATGCTTCAATAATAAAATTACAAAAAAGTTACAAAGAAAAAAGTTTGAGGCGAAAAACTGACAAGGCCCCCCGTTTCGCACGCCCCTGGTTTAAATAACTACATGAAAATAACATAAGAAGATAAGTCTTATTAAGATTAGTTCACATGCAAAACCTCGTTATTATATCTCAAAAGGTCCCTGAGTTAATAAATTAAAACCTCCTAACATTATTGACGCGATTTCAAATACACAGTGTATGCATCATATTTTAGGTGGGCAAGAAAATACCCCAGTAAATCAAAAGTTTATTACTTTATATCCAGCGTGCGTGACTTTTGTTAGGTTGGTCTTGTATACTAACGATTTGATGAAAAAACAACTCACGGTGATCTAAGTGAACGGGAATGTTGCAAAGGCGTTAAGCAGCACGACAAACATAACATTTGCAAAGTAGGCTAGATATAAAACTGAAAAAAGAAAGATGTATACACACAGAGAAATTATTACCATACCCCCGAGAGAATCTAGTTATGAGCCATAAACGTTCAAAATAAATACAGAAACATATACATTGTGTTTATTTTTGACGTTTTTGACTCATAACTGAATTCTCGCGGGGCTATGATGATTATTAAAAAAGTAGGTAATATAGACGATCGTAGTAGGTAATATACACGATCGTAACTATGGGGGGGGGGAGGTAGCTGAAAATTGAAGCTCTCGCCGTAAAATTAAAGAACCTCGATATTTATATAACTTACCCCATTCTGCCTCGGCATGGGGCAGAACGGGACGAAATGCATTTTTTTTTGAGACTCCATTTTTTAATACAAAATTTATAACTTTTGGTAAAATTTGTGCAATTCCAAAGATATTGAATTTAACAATTTTTTGAAGATTTTCTCCGAATCATTCTAATAGCTTCCCCTAAACGCAACCATCCCGTTCCGCCCCGGGTTCCCCTACTAATTGAACTTGAAACAAATTAATGATTTTTTAATATTAGTTAAATATGTTTATATCAAGTATTTTTATACTTACAAGTATCTAACACAAGTATCGATATTTGTGATATATCACAAATACTTTATTTTATTTAGTATTTTTCATGTAGGTATGTAAAGTTTCCCCATTTTACGGTACATTTGGTGAAATCCATTTTAAACAAAATTTAGAACAGGGAAACAATTTTTCATTTTTCCTTATGACCCGAAGTACGAAGTGGTTTTGTATTTGGGAAGATAAATCCTAAAAATTAATTCTGTACTGGTAAACTTTCAAGAACAGAAAGAGCGAAAACACATAATTTATAATTTCTTGAAATGTAGCCAAAAAGTTGCACATAAACATTTCCGGAAAAACAATAAAGGAAAAATGAAGTGAACGTAAAAAACTTATCGAGTGAATCAACAACGGGTTTGAGAAAATATTGTTCAAGGGATTAACTTTTTCACTTTTCATTTTTCACAAATAACTCTTTCCATATTAGGGTTGCCAGATGTCTAAAACTGTTTTTTATGGATTTTCATTGAAAAATACATTTTATCCAATACATACAGATAATGAGACAACTACCAGCTTTATTTTAAATGGATAAACTCAATAATAACCCCCGCGTGGCTTTTACTTTATTGAGTGGATAATTATTTATTTTACCCACTCAACTGTCACTTGTCAAATTATTTTCTTATAAATGTCATTAAAATTTTTAATAAAAATATGAATTTCTAAGCTATTTATTGGATAAAACCTTGTATGGAACTCATGGGTAAACCGATATTGCCCTCTCGAAAATTAACCTGCTTGGCTAACGCCTCGCAGGTTAATTTTCTCATGGGCAATATCTTACTTTACCCACTAGTACCATAAATAACTATTCCTATGAGTGTCTATGAGATTTATTCCAATTTCTGTAGGTATCTGTGGGATTTAGACCAAATACACATATTGATCCCATCACTATCATCATCATCATCATCGTGAGTAGTTTTTAGGGTCTGTTTAAGTGACAGTTTTAGTGTATATGGCTTAATAGGAATTAGTTTGAATGGAAATTAGGGGGCGGGGGGTAAACTAGCTCACTGATGCATCATCATCATGATGCTGGAGTTGCATCGGTCATGAATTAAAATTTCATGATCGTAGTCTAGGAAATTTGAAATGAGGGGGTTAGAGTGATCTTGTTTGTCTTGAATAGACTTGCTTTGACAGATGATTTCCGTTTTTAGGAGAGGCATATAAATATCTCTGTGAATTTGTATATTGGCTAATTATTAATTTTCTTGTAGATATTTTGTATGCTTTGTATTTTTTTTATTATTTATTGTTGAGTGGGGCTTCTTAGATGAGTACTGGCTTTAGGGTTTGGTTGTAGAGAAGAGAAGAAGTTTATTTTTAATGGATAGAGGGATTTCCCTACATATTAGGGGGTAAAGTTTGGAAAGACGACTATTGGCTATTTAAAGGATGTTTTTAAAATGCTCATCCCACTTAAGGTTTTTGTATAAAGTAATGCCCAAGTATTTAACATGGTTTTCCCACTCAAACCCCGGAGGGTTATTTTTCACAGAGAGGAAGATAGTTATATTATTAGGGTGTTACAGTAAATATTCAGCAGATAAAAATCTCGCACTGAAAAAACGACCCTAAGGAATCTAATAATAGTCAAGGCGTGAATAAAATAACACTTATGCAAATCTTGGATACTATTCCTACCTGAAATGGACACATCGGCAACTGTTGAGGACGGATTCACGGACGAAAGATGAGATCTAATAGTGTTAAAAGCCCACGTGTTCCGCAAGGATCCCACGTGGGGCCAGATGTTCTCTGCGCCACTGTCACGGCGGTCGCTCCTAAAATAAACAAATTTATACTGTAATTTCATAATTATAAATTAAAAATTATATAAAAATTACAAAAGTTTATTTAAAATCTATTTCGTTTCAGAGAAATCACCTCACCGCGAATTCGCGAAAGTATTCAGTCGGCATTTTTAGTAGATAAGTCGGCAAACTTCAGATGAGTCGGCAATTTTTTTAAGAGGTTGGTGAACTTTTTACTTTTCCTGAGGAGTCTTGCGTTAGAAAAAAAAAATTGAAAAAACGTTATTGCTTTTTTTACGTTCTGGGCGTTTTATATTCAAAAAAGATGATTTCCATAAAAAAATAGGTCTGTTGATCTGTCTCTCTGTCGGCCTGTCGCTCTGAGCAAATTTTAATCAAGTCGGCAAATTTTAAGGAGTGCCCATCATGATGATCCTTTTATTTTAATCATAAGTTTTGTTTTCTCACTCGCTCACTAGATTTACACTTTGGAAGTATTATTAGGAGTTATTTTTTTTATATTTCATTGCGCGCCGCAGCGAAAAATATTTATATTAATAAGAATTATTTCTATAAAAAATAAAGACACGGAAATGTATTTGATTTATTATAATGTATATAAATTAGTAATATAATTAATAGCCATGTTAATAACGGGATGAGATCTTAAGACTGCATACAATTAATATTTATTGACATAATATTTCAAGGTGTTGCGGAAATTCAAATAAATCGTTTCGGATTATTGACATCTGGAGAGAATATTACAAATGGGAAATGAAATGGTTGAAAACGAATGCAATAAAGATATTAAACAAGCTTTGTGCTTATTACAGGGAACTGGCAATAGGTTGGAGTTATTTACCAATTTTTGCTTTTATAAACACCTCTATTTTTTTTATTACCACGTAGTCCGCCAACTGGTGAGGCGCGCCTTGTAGAAGCGCCTAGGCGTATCTGAATTATGGCCTAGGTGGTCAGGTATTTTTGGCAAAAAGTCTTTTAAGCAATTTCGATAAAATGTCACTATAATCAAGGATAGTTAAAGTGTTTATCATACAAATATTAAGCCTTTTAAAGAACTTTTGAGATCAGGACAATAGTGCAAAATCTAAATTTGTTTTACATTAATTATAATTTTGAATTATCACTGAATTTTAAAAGTGCTTTATTATTTTTTATATTCTTATAGATGGATAAGTTAAATAAAATATAATTAGCTGAAAATAGTGTTTTTATGTTCAAATACTACATACTTTTTCATAAGACATGGCCGCCGGATTTGGGGGGGGGGGTTGGCATGGGGGACATGCCCCCCCCCCCAGCAAGATATATTAGCATAGAAATACCTTCAAAATTATATTTTTGGCGAAAGCGCAATTTTTTTCCTTATGGATGCCCCCCCCCTTAAAGTGAAATAAATCCGCCCCTGTCATAAGATTGCTACTTAGTTTAATAAATTACATTTTAGAAATACTCCGCAACGCAATCAATACAAACAAATTATATATTAAGTTTTTCCTTATTAGTGCTCTTCAAAATGAGTTTTCACTTTAGGCACAATTTGTCACATTTTTTTGAAAAGTGTAATTTACTAATAAATAAATAATAATAATTTTACAGCAAAAATGAAGAAAAGTGGGGAAAATTAAGGGAAATATGGGTAAGTTTCTCCAAACAGTTCAGTTAAGGTTATTTATGTATTTTTATGGTTATTGCTTTCCCATTTTATTTTTTTTTTTATTTTTGGAAAGCTTTGTACTCATGCGAAAATTTCAATTTTTTTGCGTATTTTTGCGTTTTATACTGATTAAAATCAATTTTGAGTAAAAAAAATTGTTAGTCGATGGTTTGACCGGTCGGTCGGTGGGTGTGTCCGGGTTATCTTGACTTTAAATTTGGCATACAGGTATGTTAACAAAAGTTCTCGCTCAAGATTGTTTTTGGTAAACATTTAGGCGGAGCAAGGGGGGCAAAATACAATATTTTTTCATAAAAATTTCAAAATTGGTATATGGGGGTTTTTAACGTTGGATTCGATTTTACCGGTGTTGTAAATCCCCAAATACCAATCCCTTGAAGTGTTTATTAGATGTAATTTTTAATTTTTTTTTTAAGTTGGCGCCTTTACAAAAATTTAAAAAGTCCAAAGCGCAAAGTTATTCATGGCGTAAGGCGCAAGAAATGTAAATCTGGCTCGAGTAATTTTGATTGTGCTACCCTTCTCAAAAATTCTTTAAAGCATCTACCCAGGCATATATGATATTGAATTACTTTGAAGGCGGTAATGATAATAATACAAATTCCCAACCACGTATTCTAACAGGTGTCCGTGTAATGTAAATGAATTTTTCATGTATATATCATAGATAAATACTGTAGCTTTTATTTTTTTAAAGATTTTCTACGTGGTTCAAATTTTAAGTCGTTTAAAACGTTCTTAAAGTAAGAGACCACAGTTACAGCGTGGCCTTTGAATGGGACGGGTGTAGCCTTCTTGGCACATTCCAGTGCACCGAACTTGCCATCTTTTATGATGTGGCTTGTGTATTTTTGTTTTGCCATCTTCTATGATGTGCCTAGAGTATTTTTATATTAATGTATTATGTACAAGTTAAAGTGAACCATATATTTATGGTTATTAATCGTGTGAACTGTTGAATTTTAAGTTAATAATAATGGACGTTTGAAGATAATTTTTTTGTGTGTTTTTAATGATAACTTTTTATATTAGCGTGGAAATTACTACAGTAGTAATTTATCAGTGATAGTGCGCAAGTCAGAATACATATTCGATTAGTACTTGCGGACTGGAAACCTCATGATTATATAGAGATACCCTGGTTAATTATTCAGAAGAAAAAGACCAAATAAATAGAGAGGGAGAAAGTATTAAAAACTTAACGAAGAAGCAATGGTTCTTTTTTTATAAACGTAAATAATAAATTCTTTGTTATTCAGCACGATATAAGTTTTTCCACAAAGTCTAGCAGGCGCAAAATGTTGAATTAACATAATCAGAAACTCTGAAAAACGTGATCATATTATATTCAGGGTCGAACTGAACAGGTTGAGGTTGGTGTGATTTTTAATGAGAGATGCCAAGTTCAGAAAATTTTTGTTCAGCAAATAAAAGTGACGACTAAAAAAGGCATCGCCTCCAGATTTATATCCCCGCCAAATCAACATTACAGAAAAAATCACTATAGGGGGGGAGGCCCCATGCATGGCGGCCCCCAAAAGTGAACCCCCACTATTTTCTTATTATCTTACCTGTACAGTCCGACACTGATCATATTATATCCGTAATGGTTAAAAATAAACTCGCTACACAGCTCGGTTTAAAACAAAAAGTAAAAAAAACACTTTAATCAGCGATAAATTACATGATCAACTACAAATTGAAGAAATGCTTACCCGAACGGTTTTTTAAAAATTACAGAAACTCGTTTTGTAGTTTTATTTTATTTCATATCTAATGTTAGGGTTCTACCATACAAAGTAAGGTAAGATTGAAGTTAGGTTTTCTTTGAATAAAATCTAACTCAAGATTTAGTGTTGAAAGGAACCATCTCTACCATACACTGATAAAAATATATAAGAACATTGTCAACGTTAAGTTATGTTTTCCAGAACATATTCTGTATAATTTCTAAATAAGTTATGTGAAATAAAATTTTACGGAACATATTCTGTAAAAATTTATGTGAAATAAAATTTTACGAAACATATTCTGTAAAAATTTGTGTAAAATACAATTTTACGTTGTCAAAAATTACATAATGTGACGTTTAAAAATTACATGATAAGTTATGTGAAGATACATTATATATTATGTAAATTTTAAAAATATAGCAGTAAGTTATGTGAAATTTTACATAACTTATTGGGTGATTGTGTGATTTTTATCTGTGTATAGTTACTATACACAGATAAAAATCAAACTGTATACCTAAAAGTTTATAAATTTCAAACATTACTGATTTTATATGAAACTTAGGCTTTTTTCTTTAACCTATTGAAAAAATATATATAAAATAGTTATAGGGGCCCCCATTAGGGGGCTAAACATTCAAAAAATGGAGAACAGTACAGGTTAACCAATCCAAAAATAATCTTTTTCTTTATGAATGAAATTTTGAAACAGTGTGCATTCTTTGCAATTACACAAAACCCGCTTTTAATCTGGGCAATTTATTTGGCCACCATTCATCTCCAGAATGTAAAAAAGCCGACTTGATTTATACGGAAATATAATTTATTATCCACTGGTGAAAATGCATTTTATGAAAAAAAAAAAACAAAAAATACCTATACTTATTATTATTATTGTTATTATTATTATTATTATTATTATTATTACAACAGTAAGCGGCTATAAGCCGATGAAACCGTTTTTATACAAATTAATTTAAAAAT
Source organism: Brachypterus glaber (assembly GCA_958510825.1). Taxonomy (NCBI): domain Eukaryota; kingdom Metazoa; phylum Arthropoda; class Insecta; order Coleoptera; family Kateretidae; genus Brachypterus; species Brachypterus glaber. The sequence goes on from OY294052.1 coordinate 2,094,392, forward strand.
AAAAAAGTTATATATCACAATTTATCACATTATTCAAAAATAAATAAATATCTAAATAAAATTCAAATTAAGATTAAAAGTTTTTTTTTTTTTTTTTTTTTTTTTATCACAAGAATATCTAGGTTGGAAAATGTGCCCATTGATTTCTACCCCTCTCCAATTCCTTGTCCAATCTATTTTTGAACTGATTTACAGTCCTGGATTCCACTGTGTCAACACTTAAGCCATTCCACTGGTACACGACTTTATTGGTTAGGAAGTTTTTTCTGGGTAACTTGGCACACCGTTCTTTGGTTAGTTTCTTATTATGGCCTCTTAAGTTAGGGTTATTATTCAGGTGAAAAATGTTGAGCTCAACCGAGTAGTAGTTGCTTAGTATCTTATACGTCTGAATGAGGTCACCTCGAGATCTTCTGGCTGCCAGGGTAGTTAAGTTCATATGCGATAGGCGTTCTGGGTAAGGTAAGTCTCTCAGCTCTGGAGGAATCTTGGTTGCCCTTCTTTGAACTCCTTCAAGTAGTTCTATATCCTTTGCATAATATGGGTTCCAGACACATTCAGCGTATTCGATAATAGGTCGGACGTACGTTTTGTACAGTTTGGCTATAGTGTTCGCAGAGTGATCTTTAAATGCAATTCTAATTAAATATAACATTGAGTTAGCCCTTTTGACTATTCTGGTTATATGCTGATCCCATTTTAAATCAGATGATATATCAATACCAAGGTCTTTTTGTGTCTGGACTACCCTTACTGGTTCACCATTTAACCTGTATGTTAAATTAGGATTTTTTGGACCTAAATGAAGAATGGAGCATTTATTCGTGTTTAGTGACATAAGCCAGAGTTGTGCCCATCTCGTGACTCTCTCAATATCTTCAGAAAATAAGGCAGCATCTGTGAGCGGATTGCAAAACATTTTGGCATCGTCAGCAAAGAAAAGTATGTAGGCAAGAATGTAAGAATACAGGGTGATTCAAAAACAGGTTACAACATTTTTAAGAGATGATTCTAAAATATGAAAAAAAAAGTTCCTATAAAGGTTGGTCCGGAAATAAGCCCTGGTAAAAAATTTTTTTTTTAATTTTTGTTTTTAATTAAAAAAAATATATCAAAATTTTTTTTCAAAGAAAATTACCAACGAAAAAAAAATAACTTATTTTTGAAAATAATAGTTTTTTTTTATTTTAAAAAAAGTTGAATCCCTTATAACTTTTTTGTTTTTGGAGGGATTGAGTATTTTCAAACACAATAGGGATTTCCCCTCATAGAACTTGATTTTTCCTGAAAATTTCGAGTCGATTGGATAATTCGTTCTGGAGTTAACAAAAATCTTGACATCGGACGGACAGACAGACAGACCGACGAACTTTTTCAAAGATTCTTATTTTTTCATGAAACACATTTGTATCCAAGAATTTTTTGTCTAGGGCGTTTTCTGGCGATTTTGGAACATTCGAAACTACCGTATAATACTATTCTAGCGCTACGCGTTGTGAATAGTATAATAATAATAATAATAATAATAATCAAAACATATTAATATAACATGTCAATTATAACATACCGTTAAACTGAAAAATGGTTTTTCGCAATAAATTAAATTACTTTTCATAATTAAGGTAAACTCATGTTTATTTATGATTAATCTAAGTTAATAGCAATTTTATATGCAATTTGATTTGTTTTCAAATGGGAAACTAATTAACCATATAGGGGAATAAATCCTTAAGGGGCTGTTCAACAATTATGTCATCGCATCCAAAGAAATGTTCATATTTTATAACTGAACACACTAGTTAAAAGTGATCTATTTTTTTTACAGTAAAAAAATGAGTTCATTGTTGTACGCCGTAAAAAAAAGTTAGTTAGCAAAACCACCACTGGCGGCAGCACTTTTTAACTTTGATGACAGCCATACTTCAAACTTGTTTGTTTATTTTGTAAACAGGTGGTTGACTCGAGATTCTGTGCAAAAACCTTGTGTGAAATTGGTTAAAAATTATTGAAAAGGAATATATGGTTTATACACCTACAAATCTCGCCGAAATTGAAAATGCCACTACATTAGACAAGTTACCATCGAAATCGAAAAAAGTGTACGATTAAGCCTTCAAGAAAAAATAGTATTTTTCACTTAGAGGAAAAGTGCTTTTTTTTACTCGTCTGTAGTTTCCGGACTCCGCTTCGCGTCGTCCGTAAATTCTACAGACTAGTAAAAAAAATCTTCACTTTTCCTCTTAGTAAAACAATATACTTTACTTTCTTTTTCGAAGAAAACATATTCTTAAAAATGTCTGTGGGCCCGCCTGTCCGGGAAATTTGTGGCCACGCTTCGAGCTAAAGACATTAAATTTGGACCACAGGTTAACTATCCAAAGTTCTAGGCCGGGACAGTTTTTGGTAAATATCGTGGTGGGGTAAGGGGGTAAATAGGGTAAAAACTATTTTTTTTTAAACTTTTTTGAAAAATTTGGACTTTTTTTAATATATCTTTTTCAATATTTTTCGTTTATCAAATTTTTGTTTATTTTAATGAATCTAGACATACAGGGGAAAGTATTATTTAGTTGGCAGCAGTATTTTTGCTTGCCCCTGGTAAATGAATGCTTTGATCCGACCAGTAATAATCCCCAAAAGGTATAGAATTCCAAGATAAATTACTTACATTTCATGACCGTTTCTGTTCAACTACCGAACCTTAATCACTGTCAGTCACTGTAATTGTCTAAATTGTCCGTAAGGCGAAAATGTAGACTGAACTTCGCGTAACCGCTGAAGATGCTAATGTCTGTATGTAGCTTCTATACGTACAGGCACTAGGCTACAGAAATCTCTTAAAAAGGCCATGAGCAGCGTCGTACTGGCTGGGCATTTTACCCGGAAAATACCCATAACTCCGGAGCAAAGCATTTTTGGACACATATTTAAATAAGTATACATATTTAAATAAAAAATAGTAATTACTACCTTAAGAGTCCCAAATTAGAACCTTGTGGGACACCGGAGATTGAAGCTATCATAACTATCATAATATGATGAACTATATTATAGTTCTTTTAAATGGTACACCCCCCGTAATTTTTGAACAGGATGATATTAAACTTTAAATTTGGAATATACATATCACACAACAAAAACTATCATTTATCATATTTTTCAATTTTTATTCGGTAAGGCCAGGCCGGGGGGGGGGGACTTTTTTTTAAAAGACACCCTAGGTCTTGTGATACGTCATTTTAAAGAGTTTAAAATCTATTTAACCATTTAACTATTTATTTTTTAATATTTTTTTTTTCTTTAAAATTGATTAAATTTTCAGTATTTTTGAAAATTTTACGCAAAAAGGTCCAAATAGTTAATACATGTATTATCATGTTAAAACTAATTATTTATCATTTTCATGTAATTTTTTAATATTTATGCACAAAATAATTAAAAATTATGTATAAAAAAAAATCAAAACAAATATGAAAAAATTAATACTTACAAAGTTAAATAGAGAATTTTAAGCTCTTTAAAATGATGTATCACAAGAGGTGCAATTTAAAATATTGTTCCCCATTGCCCCCCTGGCGACACCTTAACGAATAAAAAATTGAAAAATATGGAAAATGATCATTTTTATTGTATGATTTACATGTTCCAAATTTAAAGTTTATATATAATTTCGTTGAAAAGTTACGGGGTGTGTACCGTTTAAAGAAA